>OZ010574.1:115386682-115441682 GCA_963932145.1 Acanthosepion lycidas
GGAGAGCCGAGTTCCAATTCCAGCTGGGTCCATTATATTCACATACGCGCAAATACTCTTAGAAAACGTATGAATCCACCTCTTCTGTCATAGCTATTGGTTTATTAGGGAGATATTATCAGTAAATCATTATCATTAAAATAAAAATATTTTCTGGCTTTAAATAACCACTAAAAGTTGATAAACCGTAAAACCTTATCAATCAGTTTACCTCTGACGCCAATGAAATATATTCAAATGTCTTGGTCACCAAGAACATTCCATTAACTGACATATTGTTTCTGCCTGAAGTTCTAGGATGAGAAGTTATCATTATTTACATGCGGATTATTGTACTCATCTTTTTTGCTGCTGTCACAACCTCCGGCCTTTATCGGGTGATTATCGATCCCAGTAACTTTCAGAGTATTTCGAACTCAAACACTCGTGACTTCGTGCTAGTAAACTTTCAGCGGCTTTCAAACAGTTCCGCCTACCTAATAACCCTCCAATCAACCCGTGATATTATTTTCAGGATGTTCGCTAGTATCGTCTTCCTGGGACGATATTCTGACGATAGTTACTTCCCTGGCCATGATGATATTCGATCCCTGGTATATAAAGCCGGTACGCTAATGTTCTAGCCATCCGACCACGAGCACACTTCATAATATAAAATGAAAATATTAGGTTGGTGCAAAAATAATGTCGTTTTCTCACATAGTAACATATGTGAGAAAACGACATTATTTTTGCACCAACCTAATAAAATGACTTTTGTTTATATACCTACATTTTCAGTATACTTTTAATAATAAGTCTTAATTTTTTTAATTATTAAAGGAAATTAAATTTAACATTTTTCTAACAATATACTTCCTGGTAAATTTATATTATTGCCATCTCCTCATTGTTGGAGGAGTTCAAAGTCGGAAAGGTAGGCCTTCACATGATGATGAGGGACTCGGCCGATGAGTTCGTCCGCAGGTTATGGACATATATTAAAACTGGCACCAAATAGTTGGCTGTAGAAGCCACCTAAGAAGCAGAATCCAGTCGGCGCACTAAGGATTTTATGCTGGTGACACAAACCAATCGAGCTGGCCTGTGCAGCAAGAGCAACCAGTTTTTCTCCAAACAGGGTCCAAAGGGTAAACGAGACATGGTGATTGAAGAAATCAGGAATTTCGAGGAAGAGTAGCAAACAGCTACTGTTGTTTCTCAGTCCAAATAATGTGCTTAGACTACATGGAGTGATATTCACCCAATGAAGCTATCATGGAATACCTTGATTGCAATGAAGCCATTGGCAATATCATTCATCTACCTATGATCTACTAAATACGACCAACCCTAAGCTGTGGAGGTACACTGACACTGATGTCTGCGCATTATGTCAAAGTTATCGAGGCACCATCAGGTGCTTTCTGCATGCTCACAATCACGTGGCGTCATAACAAAGTGCTGGAAGTGGCCATGGACTTAGAACACAGGGTGAACAAACAGCCTGTAACGTTCAGAGAATCTAAGATTCGTTTTCTCAAGGAAGGTGGATGACCTTTGTGAAAGACCCAAATAACTCCCAACATGAGACTACTGAGTGGAGCCCGTAATTGAAGGATGGTAGCCGATCTTAGAACACCTTTTCCATTTCTGATACACATCATGCAGACAGACGCACGCCCTGAAATTGTATCGTGGTCTGATTAAAAGTATAGTGTCCTCCTAGTATAATTAATGGTTCCATGGAAGGAGTATAGAGAGGAGACGCACGAGCAAAAAAAAAAAACGCTACGAATCGCTGCGATCCGACTGCGTGGAAAAAAGGATGGACATGTCATGTACTATATATTGAGGTCCGATACCGTGGATTCCTTGGACAGTCAACCGTTTCCTTCCTTTTGAAGTGTGGGCATCACGGGCCGGAACCTAAAGCGTTTAACACATTGTCTCCAGACCACAGCTCATCAGGCATCGCGTTGGATCTGGTCAAGATCCAAAATAAATAAAGCTAAATAAAGCCATTCTCGCAACACAATGCTACTTCCGACGTGAAACACATCTGTTTATCTTCCATGCTACGTCATTAACAAGGGTCGCTTCGAGCGCGTTGTGTATTTTAACATACCGTTGAAAATTTCAGTTGCTGTTGTAAAAGGAAATGGCAAAAGACTGACACGTATACAAAAACAATACCTTATCCGGTGGCAAAAGCTGCAGGTGGCGCCAGCGGTGGCAGTATCGCCTTAGCCACCGAAACTGTATTACCTTCCCTGGTTGGCAACTGACGAGGGCAGAGTATCGCACGTGCTTTCACGCCTTGTATGTAGAGAATTATATTTAAGGAATTGTTAGTTTAAGCGTTTGGCTTACAGAAAATCAAAATAATAAAATATTTCAAATAATATATTATGTTTTGGTTCCTTTTATTACTCTAGTCAGTACCTGACTCCACCTGCTATGCTAAAAAAGTCAAAACAAACCAAAAAGTATTGCTGCCATATTTTCTCTTGTTTATCCCTTGTTTCCTGTTTAAGACTGGGTTTTCGGTTCTGTCTAAAGTCTTCTCATTTTCTTTCAATCTCAGTAAGCCATGGTGTCTTAGTGGCATTATCGCATTGCTTGGAGTGAATAGATTAAAATGATCAAGACTGGAGTTGCGTAATCCTCACTTTCCAGGCTTGACAGAGTTCAAAAGCATTTATGCGACCTTGTGCTCAGACGAGATACATTCCTTACTTGCACTAATTCAGATCTTCACAACTAGGACTCGCCATAGCATGTACACTGGGTTGAAACATCTTCATTTCCTTTATTTTCCATTGGTAAAAAGGAAGTTCCACTTCTTCCCGAGAATGGTTATTTTATGAAACAGATTAATGTGATAATGCTTCCCTGATTACTACAATCTTAACCTCTTCAAGTCCAGGGTCAACTGTTATCTATTCTACATATCCACATAAATTGCATTCAGTATTCTTGGGTAGCTTTTGAGTTTAAAGTGGGTGCCAGTAAGACCAGTAGCTTGGAGTGGTGAAGCCACTTGACATTATGGGCATTGAAATCGTTGAACACAAAGATATTTGCGGATGAATGTAGAGAGAAGGCTTTCTCTATGCTATTAGAAATTCTATCTAGCAAGCAACAGTCCTGAGAGGAAGAAGAACGAGAAAGAAGGGATAACTAACCGAGTTTAACAGTGAAAGTCGGAAGAACATATAAGAACCCAGAGGCGCAAGAGATAGTTACCTTGCCCGTGACACCGATGCCATGAATGCAAGAGTTCTTTCGAAAAAGAGGAAGATAAACAAGAATAGAGAATTCAGTGGAAGAGATTGAAGAGTTCAGATTAGTTTCACAGAGAGCAAGGACGTCTGGAGAATGTTTTCAAAATTGGTATGAATACTACGAATCTTGGAGAAAGAAAGGTTGAGGGGAGCTTTGAAATTTAAGTAAAAAAAATAATTTAAGGTAGGCATACCCCAAATGCTTTTATACATTTAAAACTTTAATTCTTTTTCATGTGCCGTATCTCCTCAAGACGTACGCGATCATAGCTCTTCCCAATTTCCTGTCTTTTGAAGCTCTTAATAAATTTTATCTTTTTGTTATTGCTCCTAAACCCTGTTCCACCATCCATTTACTCAAGGTCACTATGTATGTTATGAGTTGTTTTCCATTGTCCCTCTTGCCCTCAATCTGTCCTGTGAGTATTTTTATGCCCTACTTCATCATTATGTACCCTAGAATATTCAACTGTTTCTTGCTCATGTTAAGTTTCCTTTTTGTTTCCATGTTCTCTAAAATCTCGTTGTTGCTCCTATATTCGGTCTATGATATCATCAGCATGCTTCTGTAGAACCACATTTCTGTTGCTTCAAGTCTCTTCATCGTCTTTGAGGAGATTAAAAAACATTATTCATAATGTTCAACAATTCCACAAACGACAAATATATTTGTAAAAGTATTCTTCATGTGCTACCTTGCAGTTCTTTTTTGCTTGATTTTGTAAATTAATTTTTAAACTGTCCTTTGTTCCGGCTTTGTGAAAAGTAGCATAAAACTATCAGTGTCTTAATTAGTAGGGAAAATGCTACAGTCGATTTAAAGGTTTTTAGAGAAGTACAAAAATGTTCTAGAAAAAATGTAAAATTTAGTTAGTAGATACGACGAACAAATCGGATGTCTATAGAGATGATACTGAAATCGAAAATGACATGTGCAAATCAATATGGGATTTTGCAAAACTCTACAAATATAATGCTATGTTATTAAAGTTTGATAAGAATACAGAACTAAATTTTTCATACGTAAAATAATTGTGTATTCACTTACGATCTCCTCGCAGATGAAGAAGCGATTTGAACAAAAGAAATGTGGTTATACAGAATGATGTTGAGAATAATATATACTGAACATGTGATCATCGAAGAAGTTTTAGAAAAAATAAAAACAAAAAGAGCACTTATAAGTAACATCAGAAAGAGACTGTGACACATAATGAGGAAAGAGAGCTCATAAATGTTAATACTCAAAGGACATACTGAAGACAAGAAAGACAAGAAAACAACGCATAAACTGCGTAGTGTTTTTGTAAATAGTTGGCAGGACAGGGATTAGGAGAGATAACAAGAAGACAAAATTTACTAAGTGCTCTTAAAAGACAGGAAATTCATAATCGACCACGTCCTGAGAAGACAAAGTACAACAACAACAGCAACAAGAAATCTGTCAAATTAAAGTCGGTGGTGGGGATTATGGGATTTTCTTTCAACACACAATCTTATTCTCGCAAAAATGTGAGGGGCCTTCGTTTTCTACTTATATCTCAGACATTTATATGACGGCGTACCCACCGACATCTTTTGAGGCCCAATTCTGTAGTTGATAACTATGAGGATACCTTCTAGGTCAACCCACAGAGGAACTTAGCCCTTTTAACATCCTTTATTAATGTTCGTATATATGTGTGTGTGTCTGTGTTAGTGTAGGTGTGTATATTTATATCTGTTCGTGTTTATATGAGCACATTTGCCTGCCTACCTGTATTAGATTATCTCTAGGGAATATTCACAGCCACGACCTAACTCTTTCCTTTCTATCAGTCATCCTGGTACGCCGCCAACAAGATTACTCTCATGATGAAATCAGACAGGACAGTGCACAGGTAGAGATGTATTAACACTTTACCCATGGATATTAACATCGCATTAAAATGATCAACTAAAATACACAACAGAATTTTAAAGTAAATTTGCTATTATCTTATTCCCACTAATAGCCAGGCGTGTTAACTAATATTTCCGAATGTTTTATGATCAACTTTTTGAGGTTAAAATTTACAGAAAAATCTTGTAGACCAAAGCTAATGCCGTGAGTTTAATTTTCAGTTTTGTCCTATTACTATGTACCAGACTAAATCAGTTGTAGGTGATACAAAAATGTTCAAGGATTTTATTTTTTTTAAACAATATTTTATCCATACAAAATCATAACATTATTCAATCATAAAATTATTTTCCCTAATTTTTTAATCTATTTCACCGATATTATGCATTTCTGGGAATATAGTATAGGTAGTGTAATGGTTATCGGCGCAGAAATTGGACTCAGGTTGTAGGTTCACTAATATCAATGGGAAAGGTAAGAATTTGTCCCTTTTCCCCCAACTATGAGTTAAGTAATAGGGTAGAGAATAAGGAATAGGTTTCTAGCCTTTTGCGAGAAAAAGTCTAGTTTGATTCCTGTCGTGAAGTACTTTTCTAGCATGACTTTCGTTCTCTAGGCTGTTAAAAATTGTTTCTACTAAGAAATAGGATATTTTATCAAACGCATGTAATGGATATAAAAAAAAAACAATTATATATGCATGTGTGTTTCTGAATGTGTGTGTGTGTCGGTATCAAAAATCGAACTACTGTTGCTGTGTCGACTCTTCAAAATACCACTTCAAGTATAGATCCGACTAAGAGGACCGTCAACGACAAAAAGACGCTGTAAAACTGTGGATATAATACTTCCGTTGGACCAACACAATGTACAAATAAATTATTCCCCCGTTTATTCTTTGTGTTAAACTAGAGAGCGACACCTAATTTCTAAAAAAATTCCTGAGGCGAATAATAAGATGCATGTATTACAAATTTTTCTGACGGATTTTAAGCACGGATTAGTTTCTTTTCTCGATCATCGTTTTATATTGTATTCTTTGCAATCTGTTATAATTTGTGTATAGTTAAAATGATACGGTATGTTTATGAAGACTTAAAATGAAAATAATTAGTTGAAAAACTTGATAATACGTCCTTGAAAACGATAACTCACCCGTAATAATATAAGGAATTATGTTTTTTCTTTTAAATAATAGGGTTGAGGAGTTATTGCTGTTGTTATTTTTTTTTTTTGTTTCTTTTTCAGTACTGATAGATAGGTTCATTACTCATTTAAATGTTATATTGTTTAGAAGTAGTTTTTAAGTTATACAATTTTAGAGAAGATAATTAACCAAAACAAAACCGAAAATTCTTAGAATAAGGCAAGCCATTTTCATTATTGAACATAGGACGTATGCCGCTGATAGTTTAGATATTTCTGAACGGATTTGGAGCTATGCATTAAATCCATATAAAGTCTTAATCTGGTTAGGCTATTTAAGAACATGGCTCAAATTTTCAGGTTGATGTTTTGGTTTTATAGCAATTTGCGGTTTTGAACGAAACTATCTCTGACATAGTCTATCTTATGTTCCTTTTCTTTTTATCCTACACTTAACTTTTTATAATTGATTGATACGCCGAATTATCTGAGGTATTTAGCATTTACTAAATCCACTTCCTGTATTTTTCTGAGTGATTCTGAGTAGGTGCTATCGCTGCTTTCATTCCAATTCCAGATCATAGTTTCTGCTTTGTAAAGGTTTACCTTGATCCCTTTTCTTTGAACACTTGGAAGAGGATGTTGATTTTCTATTCAAGTTCATTTTTACCCCATCTATGTATACCAACAGGGTGTGATGGATAAATTATCGTCTAAATTGCGTACAAATGAAAGTAACATTGACATCTTATTTTAACAGATATATTTACCAAAATTACACAAGAATATCTTGGAATACTAAATAGTAAATTCATTCAATAAAACTGAAATTGGCTTCAGACGGCTTCGAAATCTCCTAAAGCTCTTTTGGACTGTCTACTTGCTTAAGTTGGTGAATGCTGCCATAATCCTTACCCTCGCTTCATCTTTGGTGTTACAAGGAGTTTTGTCGGTCTCTCGCTCAACTGTGCCCTACACAAAATAATCAAGAGGGTTGCAGTCTGGGGAGCTAAGTGACTAGATGTAAGGGATGATGTAGTTGCAGAAATTGTCTGACAGCCATGATTGGGGTATACTGCTTGTATGGCATGGTGCAGAATCCTGTTGCCAGACATAGGGTCTTCCAGCAGCCACCCTTTTGACCCAAGGCAGCATTATCACCTCAAGGCACTTGATTTAGGCATCCATGTTGAGTCTGAAGCCACATGGGAAGATAAATGGAGGTATAACTTCGCCATCACTAGTGGTCATTCCAAACACCTTCGTAATCACTATTAAACTCATCGAACTTTTTCCAAATCTTCTGCACTCTCCTCAGATTGGTACCCAGATACTTTCAAATAGTCGTATTGGTTCTCCCAGCGCGAATTCCAAGCAGTAAAGCATGCTGTTTTCAAATTTCTGGTAGAGTGAATTGCATCATGGTTCTCTTTTTCTCTCAGACAGGGCCCAACTGACCCTACTATACTGTTCAGTCTCTAAAATCAAAAACAAACAATGTGCATGCGCGAAATTAAAAATATAAAGTGACGACTATTTACCCATCTACCCATTGTATGTCATCAGCATAGCCCTCTTCATTATCAGCATATTAGACTCAGGAGGGAAAGCAGGATCATTGTCTTCTATTGGAAGCCACTTTTGGGATGTGGTATGGAATGCTTAAATGGTCGGTGCCTATCTCATCACATCAATGTTTTTAAATGCACAGAGCATAATCTAGGAAAAGATTAAATAGACTAAGGTACTCATTTCCTCCATGGTCGTATTACTGATAAGGTCTGAAATAATCATGTAATACCAGACATCTATGATTCTTTAGATTGGTACAATTCTTCTATTATATCGGCGCATCCAGTGGATTTGGAGCTTTACAGTAGTTTTTAATGGATGAGAAGAAGAAGTCTCTATTAATGTGGTCATATACTTCTGTGAGGTCGACAAATCAGGTATACAGTTTCCTATTAGAGAGTTAAACAATTTCTTTGAGTTGTTTAATGACATATATGTCATCATAGCATTCCTTACCAAACGAAAATGGGTTGTGTCGTAAGGAGTAGAAAACAATGAGAGCCTAGTTAATATAATTTTCATTAATATTTTCATCATGACGGATCCAATTGAGATAACAATATATGTGTTGGGTTCTTGGGGGCTACCTTTCTCTTCCATAATGCATTAATGCGGGATAAACCCCAGCTTTTGAGGATGTATTACTGATTCCAGATTTCTTTCATGAAGTAGAGAAACCTGTTATTGAATTGGGAGAGAAAGTAAGCTATTTTCAAAAGTTCTGCTCCTGTGTCTAATAATGCTTTATCATTCCTTACTTTTTTTATAGCTTTCTTAATTTCCTAATAAATAGGTTCATTATTATTTATCTTTGGGGACACGTACTTTGTAATGATTTTATGATTATTGGTATATATTCTATTTCTATGGAAACTTATTTTTAGTCTGGTCAGGATTGAAATGTGATTCAAAGTGTTTTTTGAGACTAGGACATTTTTTCCTGTGGAGGTTTTGAGTGTATCATATTATTGCGGTTTTTCGCTTTTCTCCACATTTTAAAGCGTTTTGGGTTCATTATAAAACATTGATTATACGAAGTAATGTTTTCATAAAGATGAGTGCGTTACGGTTATCGCTGTGGAAAGTAGAATCGAAGAGCCGAGTTCAAGTTTCATACCAGTCTTTTGCATTAATTTCGCACTAATGCTCTTGGAAATGCCATAAATACATGACTTCTTCCCATCCAATTACGGCTTAAATAGCAGAGTAAATTCTTCCCTCTATTCTTGGGTAACAACCAAATTAAGAGAGATTACTCTGAATTCCAAAACCTGGAGAGACAATGAGAAACCACTTCACTGTCATAGCAATTCACAGATAATAAGGAAAATGAATCTATAGAGAGCTATGATCCCCTACGTCATGAAGGAACATAGCATTAAAAATGTCTTCATGTGATTGCTATCAATCTTAACTGGTTTACTCAAAACAAAGAAACTCTCCACTTTTTACACGTTCAATCACAGCACTTTTTTCACATAATGAGTTGCGGAAAAATGTAGTTACTAAAAGGTTTGTCACTTCTGTAAGATACTATGCGCATCGTCATATTTACACTTTAAGCTGTTAAACCAGTTTTGGTTTTCAATCTCTTGAAAGTTGTCGTCTGTTTCCAATTATAAGGCGATATTCTACTTCATTTCCCATTACTCGTTGTTTTTACACCAACCGGTTCTGTTGCCATCGTCTATATTGTTATTTATTTACACACAACCGATTTGATCAAATCACAAAGTATCCATTGTGACTATGCTTAAAGCTAACTGTAAAAAGAATCAGTCAAATGCTTGTTGTCAATGCTTTTGATTTCTACCTTCAACTACTGATCATAATTCATCCTTGAGTTATCTCCAAGTCGTGTGAATTCTTTCATCTTTGCTAGTGACATTATTGATAATTCACATCAATCGGAAGTAGTTTTTATACGTGTCATATCTGTAATATGAATAAATCGGTGTACGTAAAATTTCACAGACGCTAAAGATATCTGGTTGTCAATAGCTCATTTTGTTTAAAAAATCACCAATCACAGGTAAGGAAAGCTTCTTTATTTTTAATCAATGCATAAGCATGTCGTATTTTTTTAATTATTTGAAATTTATTTTTTCACTAATTTAATATCTTACTGTTTATTTTTTTTAATCTTTTGGCTGATAGTTTTTTCATCATATTTTTTTTTTATAGTCAGACGATTAAAACAATTGCAAACACTCAAGTGTCTATATTTTGTTTGAGCAACAAAATCAATTTCCACAAAATACAATCAATTTTTTGTCCTGTATATCAGATTATAACTTTATATTTGCGTTCCTCAAAGTCTTTCTCAGAAAATAACTCTAAAGTTATAAATAGTTTCAGAACTGAAAGCAATAAGTCAAGAGGCTATATTTTATATCTTCAGGTTTATTAGTAAGTAACTTACGTCACGGAAAATAAAACAACAATGAAGATAATGACAGATTCTGGAGTATTTTTAAAATATGCCGCTATTCAGATTTTTTCATCTCGATATTTTTGCAATTCAAATATTATTTACTTTAACTGCATACAATGGGCGTGGTGCTTTTCATATCCCCTTATACCAGATTGGGAACCTGAATTAACAGACTTGCGAATAAACAGTGTAAGAATATATATCGCAGCTCTTGTACTTTAAATAATTGATAACCTGATTATCTGAAATTTACCAATACACAGTTATGCTGATTTTCTAAGCGTAGCTTAGTTGTGGAACAAGGCCAAAATTATGGGGGGGTCGACTTCACTATTCAGGCGTAACTGATCTAGCGAGACTAGCTTACTAACCATTACACTATGTCAAAGTGCTCAACCAATACAGTTATGATCTGACAGCTTTTGAGTTTTAATTCCACTAATGTGGTTTGCTGTTCTCAACCCATGGTGATTCTTGTTTTATGCAAAACAGGCGAAAAATAAACCACAATCTGGCAGCGCTTCGACATCACGTTAATGGACTGGGGTTAGGAACACACCCTCATTCCTACGGCAATAGCTAGTGAAAACGGACAATTTTTGCCGATACATACAAATTTTTGTTTGCACGCCACTTTAAAAAAAACTTTTTATGCTTATTTATAGGGAAATTATTAAAAATAGATTTATATGTTTGTCTTAAATGTTGAAATGGTTTAATATCCATTAATGATTTCGATAACTAGCAATAATAACTCAGAAATCTTAATATTATCGCCTCACTCAGAAATTATCAAGTTTTATGAACGTGAATGAATTTTTAACTGAATAAAGTAAAATTACTATTTTGCTTTTGGCAAATAACACTGCCCTACAAAATATTTTCTGCAATGGTGCATGGGATTTGGGGGTTAATTTTGAATAATTGTGTAGTACTGTATCCAAAAATAACCTCCATTACTTTTACTTTTCCTGCTCTAGAATATCATATCATATATATACGTAAAAATGCTTCTGATTACGTTAGGTCACTGTAAATGGAATATAATTAAATACTTATTTGAAGCTTGAATATAATATTAGTGTAAAATAAAACGCAACTTCTGAAATACGAAAGAAATATATGACAATAAGGGATTAACATTCGAATCCTGAGAACAGTTGGTGCTCATGGCAAGAACTTTTGCTTATTTGATTTTCGTCAATGCTTAATAGATTTATGGATGACCAAAAGTGCATATTTCTTTATTTCAATCTTATTCCTACATACCGGATGAAGAGCGAAATTATTTGGATCAAAATTTCCAGTAATTTCTTATTTTAGGCTTTTTTTCTAAGTCAATTATAGATCTTGGACAATTGGATTTTTTTCTGTAAATTAATAAATTTATCTTTCCGGATCCCAACCAGAGATCTAAGGTCAGAAATGGCATCATGACATTTTCCACTGAGCATTTTTTAAAGAAAAAACACTTAAGATCACAAACATTTTACATAGATAAAGCCGTTCGCAAGATATGGGTTGTATTTTTTAATACATGTTTTGTATTTCTTTAAGGCTTGGACTATTAGGAATCCCTTCAATGATTTTATCGGAATCTTTTCCAATCAATCCAGGGGCTCTAACTATAATTGGAATTGCTGATGTTCTCGTGTCAAACTTTTGAGATTTCACTTTCAAGATCTTAAAAGATACATTACAGCCTGTAGATACTGTCGTATCAATAATTTTGTCTTTGCGGTCTCTGATCAATCTGGACGGTTAGCTTTGATTGTTCTGTTAATGTGTACTGCAAAGTGCCATAAAATTGTCACAGGCCCTATCCCTGCAACCGGGTCTGGGTAATATTCATACCACTTTCTCGCAGTTTCCTTCCCGTAAAAGTTTCAGATTTTTCAATGCAGACTCCACCGCCCACTCTGTCATGTCGGGTTTTATATTCAATGGGTGGCAATACCGTACGACCTGATACAAGAGGGTCAATTCTACCTGGATATTTATCACAAGATCTGCATTATGGGTTAATACAATTCTTCAGTATGTGCTTGGTAATTTCTAGTTAGCAAGCCTTGGTCCTGTGCAGCAAGAATAAAAACTTCGGTTTCAGCTTTTAGCCCTACATTACGTAGCCACAGATGGTTATCGGTTTTGTCTACACAGCTTATTTGGTACTAGCAGAATATTGACTGTGAAGAGATTTATCTTACCATCGTTTCTATATCTGGCCCATTGCATTTGCTTTTGCTGCAGTAAGTGTATTATGCTTTATTTGCATTTCTTCACCCACTTGAAATTCCACTTTGAACTTATTGGCTTGATTTATTGCTGAATACGTTTTATTACTTCTTTCATGTTCTTTGACAAAGATACGTGTAGTCTACAGGTATCTTTGAATGCCAATTGTTGTAGTTTTGTAAAACAGTTCTAGTTGCTTCGGATCTGGACACATACAGATGGTCAACATCAGCCTTGGGATGATGCATGCGGCGGCAAGGGAGAAGCTTTCTGGTTTTGACATCCTTTCGCCTAATGTCAATTATGGTCCAGTTAAGTATATTGAAATTATATTCACCTCAGGTACAGCCAAAATGTTTATGGTTGATATTCTGTTTTTTTTTTATTCAACTCTGTATTCAATACGAGACGCACACATCTGTAGTATTCTTTTCTTATTTTCTCCCTCAGGTGGACAGACATGTTATTGGCCTAGAATTTTTCGGATCATCTGTTTCACCCGTTTTTGGTGGGAGATATCTATTGTCTTCAGTGATCCATTCTGGGACTTCAGTGGGATTAGTAATTACCATTGATAATGTTTGTGCCAGATTTTTATGGATTGATGACAGATGATACAGCCAAAAATTGGGTACCTTGTCTGGGGATTTCCATTTTGGTGATTTCGTCAGAGCTTACCTAACATTATTCTTGGTTATAATTTCCCATTCTTGTAGAGGTTTATCCATTATTAGTTCTTCCCGTTGGATACATTCTGCATTGGGATTATATTCCTTTGGGCTGCTCCAAATATTCTTCCAAAATTTTTGCATTTCTTCAATAGATGGTGGTGTTTTGACTTCTATAACTGCTTTTCTAGTTTCCTTGCAAAATTTCTTAAGGTCCGTTTGGAATATCTTATTTTGTCGATAAGACATACAACGCTTTTCATATGGTCTTGTTCTCTGTCCCTTTAACTGCAGTGACTGTTTAAGTATTTCCTTGATTGTGGGAATTTCATTTAGTAATTTAATTTTATATCTTCGCTTGATCTTCCTGCATTTGCGTGTTGAAACATTTGGGTTTCTTAAAATTTCATCTAGTATCATAATTCACATCTGATTTCCTCTATTTCTCGTTTTAATTTTGCATTCCAAGCTGGCTCTTTTTTGCCTGTTGTTTGATCTCTCTTTGTCCCGATATCAAGCTTCCCAGTAACTGATAAAGCTCTTGCGTGTATGGCATTATTTGCTTTTGTAATGTTTCCCAGTGATTTGTCTGTAAACAGTATTTGCAATGTAGTGTTATATGTTTACACATGTTTATTGGACTTTGTCATATGAAATTTTGGGAGCTGGTTTCTGTGTGCAACTTACTCTGATGATTATTTAAATTATGTTGTTTTTGGCTTCAGTGATTTCACATCTGTTCAAGGAATTCTGCCCTAATGTCGTTTGACGTGTCTTCAGTGACATAATCTGAATAACTGCAGTTTATGTCGAAGGTATATTCTTCAGTTTTATTTCCTGAGAGATATCGTATCTCATTTATTTTAAGTTTTAGCTTATTCTCTCGCATATTATTTATTGTTTGTGTGATGGATTATTTTATTCTGCCTTATATTTAGTTTTATCTCATCTATTTCTGCATTTGAGTCTTTTATTTCGCACTATGTCACTGTAGACATGGGCAAGCATGTTTGGGTTGAGATATGGTCTCATTCCAGTTCCTACCATAGTTCTCTATATTTGGTATGTCTGATTTGTGATGTTCTTTTTTGGATTTTTTGCGGGAAAAAAAGACGTCATTACTTTTTTGATACTCTTCACGATTCTATTTCGTTCGCTTTCTTTGTATTAATTAATTTGGCCTGGAGTTACTTTGTGCACGGTTGGAGTTAATCCGGGTTTGGTGACCACGTGTTTCATCGTTGTTGGAAGAGTTTGTTCCAGTGACAGATGTTTCAGCCCCAGACTGGTTCCTCTCTGAGGAACGCGCCCCTTGTTGACCCGGATGACGACCGAGTATTTCTTAGTAAGCATTGAGATTATTGATTTCTTTTGTGTGGGCTAAAAGGCTAATTTTGTTCAAGATACCAACTCTAGGACGACTGTTGGCCAAGACTAAAAAGCTCGTCCTACCTATGAAAATAGGTGGTAAGTGCGAGAAAAGAAACTGTTTTAGTAAAAGTGGTGGTTACGTTTAACTATTTCCTTCGTAAAAGGGTGGGGCCAGGATATCAATCTAATAGTACGCTTAAATTAATGTAGTCGGGTCGCCAGGGAGAAAAGGATCATCAGAGAAGTTGCCATGAAAATATTTGTAGAAAAGACAAAGAAACCATGCCGCGTCGCTGAGAATGTGGCTGAAGTCGAGATGCCAAGTCAGGATATATTACATAGCATATCTTTCTTCGGATCTTGTCAATAACCCCGAGATGAATAGCAGGAGCACCAGACCAGATATGGCAGCAGTATTTAATGCACGAACGAATGGTAAATTTGTAAATGCGCAAGATGGAGTATGATGAGATACACAACTTTCTTTGCATGTATTCGTTCCATTTCAAGTCAGTTGAAAATGTGAAGCCAAGAAAGTACAGTATGTTGTTCACCGGGTGTCTAGCATCAACCAATGCTGATGGCAGGCAGAAAAGCTTCTCTATGATGATTAAATGAGAGCAGTTTTATTTTGGAGACATTAAAATTTACAAGCCATTTCCTGACCCAGTTAACCACAGATTGGTGGTGCTTTTAAAGAGAGGCACTCATGTTTACTTTGTCAGCTCTGACGGATTTTCTATTGAAACAGGAGTAAATGGTAGTGCCATTTGCATAAATACCTACTTGGAAACTGCTGATGACATCAGAAAGATCATTAATGAAGATCAGAAATTGCACAGGACACAGGATAGAACTTTAGGGGACACCCGCGTTCATGTGAAAGGATCTGAAAGCGAGCCCGTTTAAAATGACCTTCATTTGTCGATTTGATAGGAACGATTGGATTAAATCAAACAATCGCCCTGTAATACCGTAGCCCTGGAGATTATGTAGAAGACCAGCGTTCCAAACCCAGTCAAACGCCTTCATGATATCTAGAGCCACAGTTCGAGCTTCGCCGTTATTATCAAAAGCTTGTTATACATATTCAGTGATGGCCGTTAAGACTCAGCGGTAGACCTAGCGAAACGGATGACATATTGTTTGCCTGAGAGTAGATCATGAGAAGTAAGATGCTTAACCCCTTCAGCATTGATTAAAGCCTCGAATACTTTTATGAAAAGCGGTAAAAAGACTTAATTAGTTAAAGAGGTCAGAATTTTTTTCTAGAGTTCTTAAAAACGGTAACTACAGAGAAAGACTTCAAACAAACTGGATATCAGGAAGCAGGAATAGTTGGAGAGTTTGGAGAAAACTGGGGCTCAATCAGGAGCACATTTCTTTATGATGTCTGCTGGGATCCCATAACCATAGCTTGCCTTATGGGAGTCTAATTTAGAAATGATTTCTGGGACCAGTGACGAGGGGAAAACATCAGGTGTGGTTATTCCAGATGAGTCGAGTTTTGAGTTGGAAGAGAATTTCCGAGCAAAGCATTCCATGTTATCTGCTGTAGATATCACGACAATTGAAAAGAGGAGGGATTGAGGATTTACTGTTGTTCAGCACACTCTTGTAGAGCCACCAATAATCTCTAGAATCAAACTTGCGAGATGCTATACGATGTTTCATTCTATCAGCAAACAGTAACTTTGCTTCATTGAGGGTACGCTTGCACTCATTACGAGCAGAGACAAACAGACGTCTGTTGCAATTAGACATGTCGATCTGGTACAGCCAGAAAAAGTGATTCCTATGGGCAATATCGGTCGAGCATGCAGGTGAGAACCAAGGAGATGAACGTGATTTCACTTGGTATTTCCGTGCTGGGATAAAAGCATCGACGCCGGCTTTCACCCAGGAGGAGACCTCAGGGGCGCATTTTTGAAAAGAATGATTAAAAACAACATCCCTAGGGACGTCATAACGGAAATCACTGAACGAGTCCCAAACAGCTCGTTGATAACAGAAAGATATTCTGTTGTTATGAGGTTCTTGGCTGGTGGAGTAGAGGAAATAGATGTTTACAAACACTACCTCATGATCAGAGTTGTCAAGAGGGCAGAGCTGTATAGTACAACAGGATTCAGGTATAGAGGTAAAGAATAGACTAAGAAGAGAAGCGTGTCCATCAGTGTTACTGAAAAAACGCGTGAGGAAGTCTACCAATTGCGTGACAGTTCAGGGTTTGGATGCCACGAAGTTCAATGATACAGTGTTTAAGCCACCTGGCATGGTGGGCATTAAAATCACCGAATACAAATATATTTGCAAACGGATATAGGGAGATGGACTTGTCTATATTATCAGAAATACTATCGCGCATACAACTGTTATGAGAGGAAGAGGAACGGTGGAGAAAGTAGAGATAGCTGACTGAGTTTAGTAGAGAGAGACGGAGACATATGTAAGAATGGTCTGGAGATTCAAGAAAGAGTTCCTTAGCCAGGGGGAGGTTTTCGAAGACATAAACTCCCAGGCCTTGCATATGGACATTACAGTCCTTCCTAAAGAGAGAAAGATATCCAGGAATCGTGATTTCAGAGGAGGGGATTGCAGAGTTAAGATTAGTTTTCGCAGATAGTTAGGATGTCCGGAACGATTCCACACTAGAATTTGTCAAAAAGATGGCCGGATTAGCACACTAACATTCTACATACAGGTATTTGTGAACGAAGAAAGAAAAAATAGCACTTCAGATTATCAAACAATGCGATCCTTATATATATATATATATATATATATATATATATATATATGTGTGTGTGTGTGTGTGTGTGTGTGTGTGTGTGTGTGTGCATGTTTGTGTGTGTGTGTTTGTGTGTGTGTATTCGCGCGCGCGCGTACATCAGCAATGACATTTTATGCTTAGATAAAAAGCGGAATTTAGTTACAGAAAGGTCCGCTAGAAGCGTGAAAAAATAAAATAGAATAAAAATATCATCATCATCATCATTATTATTATTATTATTATTATTATTATTATTATTATTATTACGTTCATTTCCTTTGATTTCTGTTGTATACTCATTTTCTTCCGGGTCCCAAACAGAGACCTAAGGTCAGAACTAGCATCATTTGTGCAAAAATAAATGAATAAAATAACCTAATAATACACACTTTACATAAGGCCCTTCTTAAAGTGTAATCTATATTTCTGGAAACATTTGTTTTAATTTCTTTAAGGCATGGACTGCCAGGAATTCTTTCAATTAATCTCCAATCAAAACCAGTTTCCCAATCACAACTCAAATTATTGATGTCTTCGTGTGTTACATGTTTGAGATTTCCACTTCAAGATTTTTGCATGTTGATAGATATTTGAAGATGCTAACAGATAAATTACAGTTTGTTAGACCTGCCATATTAACAGTAAAGCATATTGTTTTTGTAGTCATTTATCGCTATGTCTGGACGATTAGCTTTCTTCTCTTTGTATCTTTTACGGTGTCTGCTAAAATTAAACCTAAATCTTTTGTTTTTGTATTTTTAGTTCTTTTTTTTTTTTTTTTTTTTTTTTTTGCAAAACTTCAGGCAGGTATGAATGGTTCCATGCCAGAAACGCCCCCAGGTAAGTAATTATTAATTTTATTCTTTTACAAAAGTCACAAAATAAGTTTTTAAATCTAGATTATTTCTTCCATATTGTCAGTTATCTCATCAGTTATCTGTTGATAGGTTTATGTTAAAATCTCTTTTAGCAGTTCCCAATTCTAGCAATTTCCTTTCCTTAAGTTCGCAATTTTGACCTAACATAAAATGTTTTGGGTTACACGTTAATTTTATTAACAATTGCAAATCTTGCAATCTAAAATTTTAAACGATCAGTTTGTAATCATCAATAAATAAAGAAATCTTACAAACTAAAAGCATAATTGAAATGTCTTCAGTATTTTAGATAATGTCAATGTTATTTAAGATTTTATAAATTTCAACCGAGAATATGTGCTACTTGACCAACGAATCCCAAATGTTTCCTAAATAGAATCGTCTAATTTTAGTATTGCCATTATCATTGCATGAATTTTGACCCCGCCATTATCCAGGTGTCCTTGCTAGAGATCAATGGACAACTTGTGTCTTCACAAATAAAGATTTTATGTATTCTACCGGATTTTAGTAATTCTGTTGTCTGAATATTTTCAGTTCTCTTTCGGATTTACCAATCTTTCAATCCTTTTAACAAGGTTTTTCGAGACCATTCCAAACGCCGCAATAATGGTGGTCATAGATGTTACCTTCATATTCCACATTTTTATTTTTCACACAAGATCCAGATATTTCACTAACTTTTCGCTCTATTTCAATCTTGCTGTTACCAACGAGAATAGATTTTGTTGTTTTTGTTTCCGATTTTGAGATCTGATCTCCTGACATGGATTCGGTGATGCGTTTGAATTTCATCGTTCCTGTAGAATTATGCTTTTTCGTTTCAGTAGGCCAGCTTCTGGTTTGTGTCATTTATTTGCATGGTCAAATCAAAGTCTTTTGTAAAATTGTCAATGAATCTATGTTTTTATCCAATTGTGCCACTTTTTAAAATTCTTTCTAAATTTATTTGCTATATTCAATATTACTGCTGTTGTTGTCACTGCTGTTACTATGCTACATTATTATGTATTATTATTATTACTATTATTATTATTGTTGTTGTTGTCTGTATGTTATGTTTCCTGCTTTGTATCCTGTAGAGCCGGGTCCAAACTATGGTCCTTAGATCCTATTAGAGAATAGTCATTTAATTGATAGCACTTTTCTTTGTATATTGTATATTCCTATTAGGGCAATTTTCTGGGAGACTTGTATCTTGATGCTACCTGGGATACTGTTAGTAAAATTGTCCATTCTTTTCTCACGAGACCCAAAGCTCCGATTACTATTGGTCCAGTCTCAGTCTTCATTCCCCACATCCTGTTAATCTCGATCTCCAGGTCCTTGTATTTGGACAATTTCTCGATAATGTTTATGGGAGCATACACTTCCTAAATTTCTTGTCTTTTATGATGATATCAGGTCTGTTGACTTTTATTTCCCTGTCAGTTTGAATTGGCATGCCCTATATGATAGTTACATCGTTATTTTGGGCAACTGTGTCTGGTTGGTGGTCAGACGATCTCTCAGTGGATTCGATTTTGTGATACTTATATATCTTCCAGTGCACGTATGTCGCTACCTTTTATATCTATGGGTATGTTCATTTTTTGCCAGTTCCGGACATCCTGAGATAATATGATCGACAGTGTCATCATATTTCCCCAGAACCTGGATTTTTGGTTACATGACAGTGGTAGCATCTGGTTGCGAGGCTTTGGTTCTGAGCTGCAATAATTAGACATTCTGTGTCAGCTTTCAGCTCGGTGCTCCTCAGCCACTAATGTGTTTTCTGTTGGTCCACATCTGCTTATTTCGTTCTTTTTATGTATTTTTCATGAAGCTCCTTGTCCTCCCCAGTTTTGTTGTAATTTAATTTGGCCAAGTTATTTTGCTATCTGCTTTACTCGAGTGGCATACATGGTCTTCGCTTCGTTTTTTGGTCATAGGATTTCGGGTATATTAAGCTGTCTCTTGAAGAGTGCAGCTTCTTTGTTGATGGAGTTATTTGGTGTTTTACTATTTGTAAGAGAGGGCCATTGGTTTTTGTGAGGTATTCTTCCAATCCGATTGTTGTAGTTTTTAGAGTTAGTTCAATTTAGATTAGACCTCGGCCTTCTAAAGATTTTGGTATGTACAGCGTATCAACATCTCATTTCGGGTGGTGCATCCTCATTTGGGTAAATATTTTTCTGGTCTGGCGTCCAATCCTTAATATCATTCAACTTCCATTTAATAATGCTGTAACTGTATGTTACTACGGGTATAGCTAAGGTGTTGATAGCTTTCATTTTATTGGTCCCATTTAATTCGCTTTCTTGTATCAAACGCACTCTTCTATAATATTCTTTTCGGATCTTTTTTTTTTTTTTTCATAATAGAATGTTGTATACCGTATCCTTCATTAATTCCTAAGTATTTGTATGTAGCATCTTGGTCTAGTTCCTTAATCTTGTTGTTGATATCAAAGTCTAAACTTGAAGTTTTCATTATTTTACCGCCTTTGAAGGTGGCTTTCGCACATTTGTGGATTCCGAACTCCATCCTAATATCTTCGCTGAAGGTTTTGACAATGTTGAGTGGGGTTTTCTGCTGGTTGTCATCCTTGACAAACGTTTTAAGAGCATCAATATAAAATAGGTGATTCAATTTGTCTTGTATCCGTGGCTACTGTTGTTCAGTAGGCAGCTGAGTGGAGCTAATGCAAAGTAGAAGAGTAGTGGTAAAAATGAATCTCCTTGGAAGATCCCGGTTTTTTTATGTTGATTGGTCTCCATGTTAATGACCCGTTTATATGGTTTAGATTTAATGTAGCCTTCCAGTTTTTCATGCTTTCTGTTATGAATTTGACCGTTGTGGAGCATACTCTGTATATTTTTAGGCTCTTATTTATCCATGAGTGTGGTAAGTCCGGCCAGGCAAAGCCAAATATCCATGATTCGAAGCTTGGTGGAATCAGCTAGGTGTAGTTTATTATGAGCTACTCAAACCGACCGAAACCATCACGGGATATTGGTATCGACTACATTTGATGCGTTTGAGCCGAGCATTGAAGAAAAAATGGCCGCTATACGTACAGAGGCACAACAAAGTGATTTTTCAACATGACAATGCTAGAGCACGTTACAAAACGGATTAAAACCTAATTGGAAACGCTTAAATGGGAAGTCCTACTCCACCTGCCGTATTCACCAGACATTGCCCCGTCCGATAATCACTTGTTCCGATCGATGGCATATGGCCTGGCTGCGCAGCACGTTCATTCTTAGGAAGATGCCAAAAATGGGTCGACTCGTGGTTAGCCTCAAAAGATGTGGAATTCAAATGCTGCCAGAAAGATGGGAAAAGTAGTGGCTAGTGATGAACAATACTTTCAGTGATATGTTTCTTACTAATTTTTGTAAATAAAACATTACTTTTCATGAAAAATCAACGAGAAATTATTATTATTATTATTATTATTATTATTATTATTATTATTATTATTATTATTTTTATGTACATAAATTATAATTCCAATAAAAATAATAAACCTGATGATCGTTTATGTATTCGTTGTTATATACGCTGCATTATTATTGATGTTTTTCATTATTATTATTTAATTTACTGACTTTTTCTTGCATATTTATTTGGGATTCCATTTCAAATTATCTTCTTTTAAAAAACAATAATGTCATTTTCTTTTGAGAAGTCAGTTTTTGACACTCACCACAATTAGGATGGAAGCCTGTTTTTTGTGCTACTGGAAGCACATTGTAGTCATTTGTATGAAATGTCAAGAATTTCGAAATCACAAATGGCCACGTTGCGATTTTAAAATGGATTATTAAAGCGGATTTGACAAGCCAATAGAAATGTTTAATAGCTTCAAAGCTTGGAAATGGTAAAATAATAGGAAATTGAAAAAAATGATCGGCAGGTACCATTGGATTTATGAAGAGAAGTTACAAAATTCTATTGTTTTCAAACGAAGTAGTTGCTTTAGGTGGGCTCTGTATGATGTTATGGTAACAGCTCTTATTTTTGAAGGCACATGTAGAGCTCTGGTTCAAGCAGAAGCCATCACATTCTATAAAGCAAACTCATGAATATATGAATAAGCTGGATTTTAAAGATTTATTCGATGAAGTAGTAAGCTTGTTTAACCGACTTCAACTTGTGAAGCATCTGAAAAGAAATGTTTACATTGCGTCAGAGCATTTTACCACGAAGGCGAACTATGGAATGCTATTTCGAAACGTCCACACACGAAATATATGCATTTACTTTGCAAAAATTCTGATGTTAAATGATTCTTAGCATATGCAGTGTTTGTATTTTGTTTATATTGATTATTGATAATACTCTCCTGAATAGATGATCAGTTCCACACAGTGCAATTGTTTTTAATCTTTTGTATACACGAGCCGTCGTGGATTCCGCCAATGTTCTTGTTTGTACCTTTTTTTAACGTACCTGGAGTCCCAATTATTATAGGTAAATTTAAAATCCTTATATTTGCTTATTTTGTCGTATTCTTTAACAGATGTATTTTATCTGACGGTTCTTCCATATCTCTGAGAAGGCATTATTTTTGTTTGCAGTCTTTAATCACAATGTCCACTCTAGTAGCTTTTATATGTTTGTCAGTATGAATGGTGAAGTCTCCAAAAGTACTGACCTTGTGGCTTCCTATGGCTGGTTTAGGGTGATGTTTATGCCATTTTTCAGCCTGTTGCACACTAATACTGAGATATCTTCCAATGATTATACTGACCGATCATGTCAGCCTTTGTATTGCTTCGGTGTCAAAATTAACCAGACATTAAGTAATCATTAATCTCAACATGTTCACATAATCTACATATTGAGTTTGCACCATAATTTATTATGTTTGCCTGGTACTTCCTGGTAAATATGCTTTGATCCTGGGATACCATCTTAACAGCCTTTTTCCTACCCCTTGTGACTTAACATTTTTTTAGCCATTGTGTCTTAGCATACTTTTTCTACCCTTGTATCTTAACATATTTTTAACTTTTGATTACTGATTATAGGGAATTTCATTTTGCTGGTAAGAAGAAAGACAAAGGAAAATGTGAAATTTTATATTTCAATGTTCGTAAACTATAAATGCCTAATTTCAAGTGTGTGTGTTTTCTTCTTTTTTTTCGGAAAGGCGCCGGTTTTGGTAGTACAGCGAAATC
This sequence comes from Acanthosepion lycidas, assembly GCA_963932145.1. Taxonomy (NCBI): domain Eukaryota; kingdom Metazoa; phylum Mollusca; class Cephalopoda; order Sepiida; family Sepiidae; genus Acanthosepion; species Acanthosepion lycidas. The sequence continues at coordinate 115,410,079 of OZ010574.1, forward strand.
TGCATTCCTGTCATCTCCGTTTGGCTATTATCAACCAATACCACCACCGCTAATGCTTCCGCCGCCACCTCTACCACCACTAAATGCAGATTCCTATTCAATGCCCTTCTCAAGCACGAGGCCTGGATCATTGCCTTATAACCGAGAATACACACAACTCCCAAATGCCAATAGATATTTTTCTAATAGAGAATGCCCTCCAAATATTTTTTATCCGTCTATGAGTGATTTTCTTTATCCATCTTACACAGAAATCATTCCATTTTCAGATTCTATTGGCATTGGTTATCCTATGTTGCCAGGCAGATTCTTTACTTATGTCGAACAATACAATTTCCCAAATCCGCCAAGTATATTTAATAATGGTATCGAATCGAAAGTTCAAGAATTTGTTAGAGACTTTCCCTCTCGTCCTAGATTTGAAAAGGCACAACCAGAAATTTTCGAGCAGCAAGTGTTTGGAACATTGCCTGAATTTTCCCCAGATCTCCAATTTTGTCGATATTCTGGTTGCGGTGATTCCGCCAAGTGTTGTGAAAATTCAGCAGCCAATGGCTTTAATGCTTTTGTTAGCTACTCTGAAACTGTAAACGTGTTAAGCTATCCTTCATTGACAGCTTCCCCAGAGTCAAAAACCGAAAATTTAGTCGAGCAATCTGCTGATGGTTGTGTGTTAATATCCCAATCCAAAGTTTGTTCCAATCAGGTAAGCAGTTTATTATTTATATTCGTTATCTTATATTAGTTTTATTAGTTTAATTCCTATTCTTTTATTGTTGTTTCTCATTAATAATGCTCTCTTTTTGTCATATTCTTTCACACTCAGTAATCTCTTGCGTCTTAGTGGCTTTATTGTGAAATGATCTTAAAAAATCGCAGCATTTTTCTGTGTGACAGAAAAGCATTTATTTATTTGTGTCACAATAAACTTTCCTAGAATTTTTAAGTGAATTTCAAAACAATATTTAAATATTTATATATAGATTTATTCAATCACATATGTTACACTTTGTTCTATTATTTTTTGTGATCTCTGAGGCGACTCCATGATGCTATCCTTCAGAACTTGTCACCTCTCTGGGTGATGAACTGATCTATATGGTTTTTAAAGACTTCCAGGAATTGTAATCCTTCCCATTAAATATTTTTATAGGGATTGAAATAAATAGTAGTCCGAGGTTACAATGTCAGGTTAGTACTCTGGGTGTAGGAGGGAACCCAACCAAGCTGGACAAATTTCTACCAGTTCTGCAAATAAATTTGAGGTCAGGCGTTATCTTGATGGAAGACTAAAGCCTTCTTATTAGATAGTTCCGGGCGCTTTTTATTAATTGCTGCCTTTAATCGCTTTTGTTTTCTCTTCATCGAAATAAAACAGCTTCAAATGACAAAGATGCATCTGATTTTCTTTCAGTTTCATTTTTAGCTTAAAAAATTTTAATTCCACAATCCACGCACAAATTGTATAGAAAAAACGCGTTGAAATGTCAATTTGCAGAATATGTCATATATGACATAAACTTTAGTCACGTCTGAAACGAAATAACGTGTTCAAACATGCGCTATCTCAACAGATTCGTGATATTTTAAGTTTGTTGTAGCAATGTTTCAGCCATTGTTCTCTTGAAGAGTTTTCCATTACGAAAAACAATTAGCAGTTAACCACATGAAAATTACCATACTCAGTATATGTCGTCATTGAAACACATTGTATATTAGTAAATATTATAAGATTCAAATATAATTGGGTATTCTGAAAGTAATTATGTATTTCAATGTTATGAATTATAAATCAACCAAACAAGACAGAACTAAAGTTGAATGGTAGGAAACTGTTTAGAATTAGTTTAGAGTGTGTAGTTTATAGTGCATTTCAGAGTTTAAATAGGAAGAATTGCTAAGAGGATTATTCATGAACTTTCGCTTGAGAAACAAACGCAAAATTCAACCATCTGCGTGTCAGCCTTCTAATGTTTGCATCGCAATGTTACAGATGATGAAAATGGGTTTCGAATATCAACATAAAACAAAAAAAAACTGTGAAATGAAAAATCAGTGCCAAACCCAAATGCAGGACTCCATCCATAGACGTCCTTGCTTTGTGTCAGGTAAAATATAAAAGGTGTTGTCCATTAAGGACCATCACAGCTAACGTTTATTGCCGTAACGTAAGTAAATGAAGAATTTACGTTGAAAATGCCATGCTTTGATAAACAGAAAAAGTATTATTCTCTAACATGACAATGCAAACACACTTTCTGCAAAACAAAGCCAAAGATAAAATAACATCGTTAGGATAGGAAGTTCTTCCACATCCTCAATGCTCACCAGATTTAGCACCAACAGATTTTCATTTGTTTCGATCGATAAAATATTACAAAAGTGAAATAAGACAGTCTTTCAAATTTTTCTGGAGAAAAAATATTTTTCCTTTCCTATGGTGTTGCAGTAGTTGAAAGTGAAGGTAATTGCATTTTTTTATAAATAATATTTAAATGAATTTAACTTAAATTTGTTTTTATATCCTTTCTGGTAAAACGTCATTACTTTCCTAACACCCCAATGTATGTAACTTATTTTTAATTTTCATGAGTAATATTTTTACTATTACCCCATCAAAATATTGCAATGCACGGTTTTGATATATTTATGAAACATAAAATTACTCTTTTAACTCAAATAGCCATTATGAAAGATGATTTTTTTTTTTTTAACTGAAGTGGAGCATTTGTTAGGTATTTAGCTAAAAATAAAAATAAGACTTGAGAATGACTAAAAGAATATTCGAAAGCGCTCGGATATATAGAACATTCGAACAAGTTTTACATATTTTATCTCCAGAAAGAAAACACTTATACGAACAAAAGAAAAATTGAATAAAGAGCTTAATCGCGATAACTTGTCAGTCGTCTTTAATGAAACTTGATAAAAAAGAGGGATTGCAGCCCAAATACACAATTATATATATATATATATATATTTCTAGGATTATAGGAAAATAATTTTTATCCAATTAATTTGTTTACTTTCACTTTGCTTTACTTTGACATGCATTAATTAACTTTTTGCTGTTTTTTGTTGTTTTTTTTTTTATTGCAGAATTACACGGCAATGTTTCGTCAGCTGTCTATCACGAAGACACTCAGAAATAAACAATTACAAAATGATCAAATATTAAAAAAATAAGTCCAAGTTTATTTTTAACAAAGAAAATAACTCCTTTTTCAATGATGCTCCAGTTTCTTTATCGGTTTCCATGAGAACAAATTGGACTAACCTTTTAAAAATAATTATAAAATTCAGTCTTTTATTCTTTTAATATTGGCACTTACCATTTCATAAGCAAGATGGTTTAAAGACAGCCTCTCTTCTACATTTTATATTAATTTTATCTTTTAAAGCACCAAAGGAAATAACAAAAATGCTGTATCTATTAAAGAAGACGGACATTTCAATATATAAATCAAGTCTCCTCAAAAGAAGAAGTTTTTTATTAAAACATAATAGATTTTTTTTTCATATTCCTCTTTAAGTCTGCTTTAAACAATGCAGCAACCATAATCTAAATTATAATCTAAATCCTTCCAATAATTAATCTATTTGCTCTTCCTCTGAATTCAAATGAGATGCCATTTTTTCTTAAAACAAATCAAAATATGAAAATCCAAGGAAAACCTTTAAACTGTCCCGGATCATAATATTTTCTCAATTCACTTTTAAATAAACATTTTAGCACCTGATAAATCATTTACTTTCTCAGTTATTTCGGAAGCTTTCCACTTTCATACTTTTTTCTCAACCGAGATATTTAAAAACAAAAGAGAAACAATTCGGTGTCATTGAAGTATGCAGTCTACCAAAACGTTTCTACTATAGTATGCAGCCTACAGTTTAGTCTTAAATATAATACTCTGCTTAGTATTACAAGTTTGTTCAGGGGTGTTAAGTAGTTTGTTTAGCTTGTTAAAATGTTTGTATGACTTGTTTCATTGATAAATAATAATAAATAATTCTATTTTATAGCAAAATAGAAAATTAACCAATAGGAAATTAAATAAAGACTGTAAATTGAATATGTTTGTCAGCAAAAGCAACAACCTATTCATGTCGTCGGCCTGTAAACATCAGTCGATATTCACCAGGACGGTCAGACACCAATTTTTCTAGCATTTCACTTCCATGAGTTTACATCTTGTACATAATCAATAAGATTATATTCATGCAACAGGCGCTTCTTCGTAAATAATAACTATATTGCGATATAATTAATTGGTAAGCATTGTGGTGCGGGGGCAAAGGCATAGCATTCAACAGACAGAGATAGAGTAGCGTAGCCCTTATCACGTCTGTGTATCAACTGGTTTGAAGCAGTCTGTGTAGCTTATCACCAAGTCTGATTGTTATGTAAGAGTTTAGTTTGAGAGAGCGCGTACATTTCGAGAGACCACATAGTATCAAAATTCAAAATCTGAGAAAGGGTTTGACAAGGTACGTCACAAAAATGTTCGAGCTGATAGGTAAGCTTTATGTATTTGGGAAGCGTATTAGAATAATCCAGAATTTATACTAGGTGAAACTTGGATACGGATAGAAAATGAATTCAGCAAACACACAAAAATAAAAAGGGGCATAACACAACGATGCGTCTTCTTACTGGGATTATTCAACCTTTACAGTGAATCAATCAGTGAAGAAAATTCCTACCAGAACTCATTATTAGTCGCCACAATCTTAATGACATTAAATATGTAGATGACTCAGCGTTGATAGTAAACGCAGAAAGAAATCTACAAGAAGTCCGACAGAAGGTAGCAAAGGAAAGCAAAAAGAAAGAGCTAAGAATCAATTGTAAAAAAAAATAACAAAATGTAGGGTTGTCAGCGAGGACAACAACCCAAGCAGCGAACTACAAATTGGAAATACCAAATGAAGCAAGTACGAAAATTGCCTTCTAAAAAACAAGCAAAGCTTTGTTAGAAACAAAGACAAGTGTGCTGAAGTGTTATTTAATATCAGTCCTCCTATATGTCAGTGAATGCTGGACAATCTCCGCACAGATGAGGAAGAGGCTTCCTAATCTGTGCGGAGATAGGCAACAAAAATGTAGTTCTATAAAAGGATACCAAGAATGCCATGGATTGAACACGTGAATAATGAAAGAAAAATAGAAACAAAAGGCACTCATATTTAGAATCGAAAAGAGATATTTGAAATTTCTAAAATGGAGAAAAAGGCTTGTAAAATTTGACATTCGCAGAACATATTGAAGCCAAGAGGGCCAGAGGAAAGAGGGCATCGCCTACCCAACGAACGTGTGTAAATGGTTGGCAGAACATAGATTAGGAAAGACAAATCTACTAACCGCTACAAAGGACAAGAAATTGTAGCGAGCCATGACCACCCACAGCTTGAAGGGACACGCACGTAGAAGCAGAATATACATTGTGGTTTCCATTATCAAACTTACGAATTTTTTTTTATGGTATATATAAGTTTTAGTTACAAATAAATAAAAAATGTCTTACACTTATGATATATATATATATATATATATATATATATATATATATATATATATATATATATATATATATATATATATATATATATATATATATATGATTTATTCGTTTTCTACGGTTTATCAACCTTTTGCTGGTTATTTACAACCAGAAAATATGTTTAGATTGTAAGAATTTTTAGATAATAATTATTTAGTAATACAAGTCTTACTAATTAATATATAGCTGGAGGAGGATTCATACTTTTCCCAAGGATATTTAGGCGTAAGTGAATATAACGAGCCAACTAAAGCTGAAACTCGGCTCTCCGATTAACAATTCCGAGTCGTTATCCATTACACCACTTGCACATCCAATCTTATTTGGTCACTCTTCTAGTTACTGACCAGACTCGACATTGCTTAACTTCGGTGATCGTACTGGAACAGGAATAATACAACTCAATCACAACTTTTATCGATTAATATTTTTCAACGTTTTCGTCAACCTTTGAGTCAAAATTGAATCAAGGGCGCTATATATTCATATTTGTGGGTATCTCAAATTGTATAATCTGAACAAGGTGTAGTTCTTATATATAATTTTATATGAGCTCTTTTCATATCTCAACACATCACATTCTATCGATGGAAACAGATTTTGCAGCCTGTAGTTTTCTGCTCCACAACTGAGCTATACCTACAAATATTGAGTCATAAATAATTTCTTTTTTTATTTATAAACTTATTTCTTCAAAAGATAAAGTAAGATTACATTTTATTCATTTATAAATTCAGCATTATGTTCAAAGATTTATTGCCATTTATCAAGCAGGTCTACGATACCTTTTAACTAAGATTCCGCAGGATTTGATGTGAATTTTTTTTCAACGAACACTTGAATTTGATTTTTATTAGATAAATGTTTCTCCAATAAAGCGTTTTGCAGCTATCGAAAAATGTAACAATCGGTTAGTTGGTGCAACAACAGACGAATATGGCGCCTGGAGAAGAACAGGCCAACCGAGAACCATTTTGTTTTTTGTATTATTCTTGATGTATACAGCCTTACGTTGTCATGGAGAACAACATTTATTTCTTTTTGATGAGCGCAGATTGCTTTCGACCAAAATTTGCAGCTGCTGGCTGTATAAATATGTATTTTATGTATTATTTAAGTTTAGGAACGTAAATGAATAATATCCCGACGATCACGCCACATGTTCAGTTATGGAGATTTACCTTTGTCAATCGGCTACATTTTGTATTACATATTGTCGGATGTGACCCATTTTTCATCACCTATTTTGATATATTTGAGAAATGTTTGGTTAGGATGATACATTCGATATTAGAATTGGTTACCGAAAACGGCAATTACTTATGACTCAACCAAATAATATACTTCGTCTGTTCGCCGGCGTATGTGTGTAAGCCGGCACGCACAATTGAGCGTATGTTGGAATAAAGATATAATTGAGCATATGTTTAAATAAAGAAATGAAAAAACGAGCACCTTGTTGAAATTAAAATGTGAATAATTCAAACATTTGAGAAGAAAATTAAACAACTTTCATCAATTTTAAGACTTTCCCATACGACTTCTGATTTTTTTAATCGACCTAACAAAGATAAATATTCAGTTTGTTACAGGATGCGGAGGCTGAACCAAGATGGTCAGCGATTGGTCAGAATACGTTTTTGGCGTGGTATTATGACAGTGAACATGGATTGCTTTTGTATAAGATTTGAATACGAAACCAAAATGGCACACTTTCCGCATCTTGATTCTATAGAGAGGCGGAATGGTACGCCAACTAGTAAGCGCGCGTTCCCTTTGCATTCTTCGTCCCGACTGCTCTTAGAATCGATGCTACTACGTCTGTTCCTCTCGTATAATAAAACGAATAAGAAAAGGAGATCGTCTTTCTATCAAGTGACGTTATGGTGTCCGACGGAGTGAAGCCATTGACAACACAGAACACAAAAAATTTGACCAATTTTAACGAGCAACATTCCATTTTAATCAAGAGAAAAAATATGGTATATTATCCCACTTGGGCCACAGTTACGTTAACCGCATGAAATAATTTTTAATTGTATTCTGACAGTTAATATAATTGATTAAATGCTTATTCAGTATTTTTGTTCTTTTCTATTACATTTTGTTTGTTTTTTTGGGGTTTTTTTTTTTAATCTTCTTTAACTTTGTTTCATGATGCTTAGATATAAGCAGCAAAAATATGCTATTTGAACCTATTTATCGACTTTAATGTTTTAACTTGATTAAATTTGTATCAATGCTTCTTTCAGGTTATTCTTGTTGGTTTTTAACCTCTCGCATCGATTTTAATTTTATTCTCCGACTGTTAGATAACTGACGTAGACAAAAAACAAATAAATAAATAATCTCCCGGCTAGATTTCAATTTGTAACTCACTATCCTTGGAAGCAGACTTGCCATGACAGTTACTATGGAACTGTCATAATAAGACTGTTTCTAAGGATAGAAAGATACATATAGTGTGTCTTTTTTTTAAGCTACGAAAGCGGAATCAGTAGACGTCATTAGATTTCGCCATATCCCTATATACATTTTTACGCATTCACTGTAATTTAATTAGTTATCATTTCTTGTAATAAAAAACAGTCATTTTCCTATTATTTTTTGAAAGTCAGAGTATCCATTCACGTGATGATCTTTCTCGATTATAAAGGTCTGGATCTATACAAAAATTACAACATGGGCTGCAGACCTTTGTAGGCGGACATTCAATTTCTGCTCTCTAGTACGATCACTGTACTATCTTTACCATAATTTCTGATAACAAACTACATTTTTCCGTCGCAACGACATCAGTTCCAACAGCTAAATATTATACTAGTTTGAGTCAATAATGTTTTCGTATTTCAAGCTTTAATTAATAGTTCAAACATTTTACATACATAAAACATTTACTCATCAAAATATATAGCATCATTTTCTATTGTCTGCTGCCATCGTTGAACCAGAAGCTCAATTCCACCCTTTTAACACATGGATGTTTTAGAGGTCAAAATCTCCATGTAACCGTTTTCAACTTCATCCGCATTGTTGATCTTCCGCCGACACATGTAATGAGACATTGTTGGGAAAATGATTAAACTTGTTATCATATCCATGACAAAATATTAAAAAATAAATATATTGCTATAATTCAAATCTTCCCATCGACATAAAAGGATGTAAAAGCTTATTTAATTTTACATATAAATTATGAACAAATAATATAATTTTCTTCCTATACGGAAATTCAGAAGTAAAAATATATAATATTCATCATAAGTATGAGAGAAAACAGATATTTTACTTCTAATAGAAACGATTTTTAATCGACTATTTATTATTACTATAAACGCTACATTTTACTTTTTTAGTGAGTACACGTATTTGAGTCTGACATCCCTATTTTTATTCTCTTAAACAGTAAAACCGGCCTAGATCGAGAAAACCTATTAAAAAATGTATTTCCCGGTGTAATAATTTAAATGATAGCTAGAGATGCACGGGCAATATGGGAATAGTGATAATAAATCATAACGGAAGTTTATTGGAAGAGAATGATAATAAGGAGATCAAGGTAAAGGTTCCCATTAAATGGGTCATGTCTAAGCAGTGATATATATATAAAGCGAAAGTAACAAGTGGTGACGATGTCAAATATTTTATAGGAGCTGCAGAGCGGGAATTGAAGTGGCGATTCTAAAATCATAAAATCTGCTTGATGAATATAAAATAAGAGGGTACATTGTCTTTCCACGTTTTAATTGAATGCCGTCGAAATCTGGAAAGAGGCCCAAAATATAACCTAAAAAAGCTAAAGGCTATAGCGAGAGAAATTATTAATTTTGCAAAGAATGAACAGTTTCTTCTCAAATTAAAAGAACGAATTGATGACTATATGCAAGCATAACAGCAAGTATTTGAGGAAAAAAATGTATATCTGGGGTAGCTGATGTTATCCACCCGTAGTTATTTAAGTTTTAATATATATGCTGGATAATTTTAAAAATTCACACCGCCTGACGATTGCAACCAGCATGAAACTCGGTTTGTGAACAATATTTTTGGTTATATTTATACTCTGTCCAGTGAATTTGAGCCCTCGGTGTGTGTGTGTGTGTGTGTGTGTGTGTGTGTGTGTTTGATAAAATTACTCATATGAACTATCTGAGCAACGTATGATAGGTGAAACTTTTTTAAAAAAACTAATGAATTCTTATAAATTTTATTCTGTTTTTAATTTTTCGCTCATCCTCAGGATAAATAAGGAAAATCGTTACCATGGTAACCGGCTACCTAGAAATGCTGCATGTTAATTTAAATTTAAGTTGTTTAAATATCTGGAAACAAATCAATGATATTCCTATAGAGGAACATGTTCAAAAGAAAATATGGCGATTTGGTATATAAATATAATAGAAAAGTTATGGTAAGTAAATAATGCGCATCTATCAAAAAAATAATGAATACTTATTTAGGTACCTCCACTAATTTCCGATACCTTGGATTAAAATGAATTTTTATAAGTGAGAAAGCTTTCTTGAAGCTTTCATTTTAGCTTTAATTGAAAGCCAAAGGAATAAATTTATTATTTCCAGTAAGCAAAATTATCTGTTGTAATTCAAACAGAAATTATATTCATTGGAATCGATTTTTTCTAAGATAACAGATTAGCGCCCTTTGTTAATCATCTTTCATCGCAATGTAGTTCTTTCAAAAAAATACTTTTCTGAAAGTTTATTCGAAGAATATTAGCTGATTTCAAATATAATTAATCTGATTTGAAAAAAATATTATTTACTTTAAATTTAAAATATCAGAGGAATGAATTTTTAAAACAAACAGATGATGCACTTGTCATCGCGCATCAATCACGTAACAAGGGCTGATAAAGGTATTGACAGTTTTATTGTTGTTCTACAGAGACGTTATCAGTTAAAACATAATTTGAAAAAAAGGATGAGTGAGCCCTTTTTATATAATTTTATGTAATCAATAATCTTAAAAATGTTGGAAAATATTCTCCGTAATCTAATTTTAGGAATGTTGATTTTAAATTTATATAGTCATCTCACTTATTTTCTGATAATGTTATGTATGGTCGACCATGCTTTCAAAAGTGGGCAGGTTAAATAATATTTTATATACATAAAAAAAATATTTTAAAAATCTTGGTGTGAAATGATTTGTATTAAGCTTTTCAATTTTTGATTAGTAAATATAGTTTTCACTTAATAAAATTATCACCTAACCGGATGAAAGTAATGCAGAATTTTCAAATAATTATATATATTACAAATTATTATAATTTAAATTTTTAAAAAAGAAAGTAATTCTTGTAAAAATTCATTACTCATCGAAAAAATTGTTTTCTTAAGACAATCGTGTACTTAATAACTCTTATTTATACAGACAATTAAAAGCATTTCTAATTAAATAATGTTATAGTTTTATTGATTTTTTTTTTTATTTTACTATTCGGGGTAGATTTTCGGGAAATGAGTAGTCGTTTAAAAAAAGATTAATGATGTACATTCTCCAAGAATTTTTGCATTTAAGTAATAAAACACATTTTCGGATGAATATTTAATTTCTCGAAATTTCATGAAATTAAGTAACTGGGGTGTAAAATATGTTAAAAAGGGGATTTTTATCAAGATTTTATAAAAAAAACATTTAAAAAATAATTTCATTCATTTGTGAGTAAGTCCTGAAAGTTTCATTAAAATCGGACAATTATTTTATTTTTGCAAGAACATCCAATGCCGAAAAATGGCGCTAAAACACTAATCGTAAATATCTCATCGACCACTAACGCAAAACAAACAAGATTTTTAACCAATATTTCGAACGTACTAGAAAGGATTAAAAATTTAATATAAAATACTTTGGCCTTTCCTCTTAATAATAACAAACATTTTAACGATAAAACTTTGTTTATATTGAGTTTGAGGCTTTTTTCATCATGTTATGCTGTTTTGTTTTGTTTTTTTGTTTTTTTGGGTGGGGTCAGCGAAAAAGTCAAAGTACCTATTATAATTCAAAATATATCTATTATAATATTGTTTAGGTGACAAGGAAAATATAAAATTTATAATTGATTTTTAATGAAGATGTTTAACCATTGTCGAATTTAACATTAATTATTTTAAGTATTATCTTAGTCAGATAAGGTGAGATATTATAAAAACCTATTTTTTGATTAATCAAATTGAATTGCAATATCATAGCTGATTCAGTATTACTTCTAGATGATTCGTGGCAAATACATTTAACCATTCCGACTCAAATGTTGATTCCGATCCATATTTGATCTGCATTTGATCTTTAACTTACATATATATATATAAATATTATTCATTTCGTCCCAAACAAGGTGATAATGTTACTAAGACGCAAGAGGTTGCTGAAAGTGGAAGAAAATGAGAAGACGTTAGTAATGAGATAGGTCAATAAAATAACATGATTGCGAAGATGGCGATTGTTTACATTGCGCAGATCATTACGAAAATTTCAGTGATTGCACAGGTCAGTGTTGCCAATATTGTGTGAAAATTTTGTTTGAATTGATTGGACGGTTTTTGAAATATTAGAAAAAAGTTATCTCGATAATAATTTGGCACGGAGTGTATATGCTGGGAACGGGTATGTATGTATTTATGCGTGTATATGTGTGTGTATGTATGTATGTAATATGTATCCTAGTGTAGTAGCCGCCGCTTAACAATGGTAAAGGAAAATATGTTAGCCGTTTAATGTTGCCAGATAGTGATGCAAATGCATTTTCGTCTCTGTGTAAGTTACGATGAATTGGTGAATGGACAATTTATCGATTTTGATTTATTTTCCATGTGGTTATAAACATATCTATAGATCCTCTTCGAAAAGGGCGCGCTGATTCTCAATGGCTCGCGGCCTATATCGTGGTTGTGAAAGCTTTGTGATTAGTTGGTCAAACTATCTGTTTTTAGAAATGATGTAATTTGGGTTTCCTTATTAATAATATTTGCTTATTTCTTTTCTTACGAACTGGCTGTGAATGCTTTCTAATTAGTTAAATATTTATAGAATACACATTGGAAAGACACGTCATAACGTTGGAAACTTGGCAGAAGTCGTGATACCAGGTCAGCCCCGATAATATTACACAACTCTTACTTGGATTTTGCTATGAATCACGAGGTAAATAGCAGGATCACCATACTAGATATGGTAGCAATATTAAGTGCATAGACAAATGGTAAATTTATATATGTGTAAGGTGGATTCTGTCGAGAAAAATTGTCTGGCATTACAAAGTGAATCAACTTACTTAACAGCAGACGTAGCAACTGATTCAATATAATCATTCTACCTCATGTCGATAGAAAATGTGAGACCAATAATTAGCAACTATTTGCTCTCTTGGAGGTTAGCATTAGTCATGCAGATGGAAAGTCAAAATAGTTATCTATGATGGACACACACACACACACATATATATATATATATATATATATATATATATATATATATATATATATATATATATATATATATATATATATAATTATCATAGAGGATTATTGCTGAACTCTGGAGTCGGGATGCTGAAGGTAACATCATTCAGCTAAGTGACAACTTTTACTTATATATATATATATATATATATATATATATATATTCTAGTATTTGAAACCGCCGTAGCGGAAAAAGTGTATGCAATATATATATATATATATATATATATATATATATATATATATATATATATATATATATATAAAGAATCTTTATAATATATGATGATGAATGCTGAACACTTTCCTCACAGATGAAGAGGTGACAAATGTGTGAAGGTTACAGAGAATACCATGGACGTAACACGTAAGCAACAGGGAAGTTTGGAAGAACATATAAATAAAAGTTCATTTTTACTTAGAAAGGTTTAACTGAAATATGAAATATACAGGGCATATTGAAGGGAATATCGAGTAACTTACCTAAAAGAACTTCTGGAAACTAATAGCAGGACAATTACTAGGAGGAAGAATAAGTTGACAAACATTGCCTAAAGATATAGGAAGTTATGAACATCCTTATCTCCCCGCGTCCTGAACTTTCCTTTACTGTATATTTACCATATAAAGCTTTAATATATATGTATCGTATATACAGGATTTGGGAGAGATATCTCCCACATATACCTTCCAGAAATAGCTCTCACTTAATGGTAAGACATTATCTAGATAAGACACATTGCTACTAATGTCTTACCTTTATGTGGGTGGTATTTCTCGAATGTGAAAGGTAATTCTGTTGCAATTTGTATATCATAACAGCAAGCCTTCAACTGAATTTCTTCAATTTAAGGAAAAAAGAAAAATACAAACACGATATTAGAATTTTCATCTTTATTGTTTTTAAATTATTTGCTTCGTCCTCTTTGAGAATTTTTCGGCAAAAACATCAACAGTTTCGTGCCCTGTTTTTCGTTTATTCCTTTATCGAAAGTCTCCTTTGATTTCTTTGTTTTTATCTGTTTATTTACAACTTGATTTTTTTTTTTTTTTTTTTTTTGTCTTTGGTAACCTGAAACATAAAATATGACTCCGTTTTCTTTGGTGGGTTTTTTTGGCGGGTGGGGGTTTTGGTTTTTTGGTTTGTTTATTGGGGGGGGGTTGTTTTTTGTATCCGACGTCTTATCCTTAGAGTTTTGCAGGGATATCTTAAGCTGGAACGAAAAAGAAAATTGCTATGATATGAGTCATATATAAAGGGAAATGTAAACGGAATTCTTGTAATTTTAAGGGAATTAGTCAAGTTTTAAAGGTATTCCTCATTTATTTGTTTATTTATACGTTTATTTTAGATTCAAAATGTCGACCCATTTAGACGCACATAGAAAACTAACTGCTGTCGTACTTTTCTTTTTTTGAAGGAGACAGTTCTGTAAACATTTACAGGAGGTTAGTGTATTTTATGAAAAGATACATATGATGGGAGCACAGTCTGGAGATGGGTCAGCAGAGGTAATGGTAATTCTAAAGAGAACGGAGAGACTGACTTTAGTGACAGTTTCAGCAGGTACTACTGTTGTGAATGAAAATAAGGATGATAAGATTGATTTTCTCATCTAGCAGATGCAAAAATCCGACATAAGAGATCAGATTGTACTGTGAATAAGGATAAGGCTAAAAATGCTGATTCCTTCGCTGCAATTGGCAGAAGTATCACTATTGCAAAACTCTGTCTTGCAATGTCAGTGCAAAGTGGCTTCCCAGAATGCTAACTCAATGAAAGGCCTGTGAATGGTTGCTCCTCAACACCTTCTGGATTCCTGGTGTGGCGCTTTATATTCCTATCTCTTTTGACCAATGAATGAGACTCTTATCAATGATTCTTCAATGATAAGGAGGACAAAGTGGCAATAAACACGCGTTTAAGAAGGCAGCCAATAAGCTTCTGTAAGACGAATACACATACCTTCAAAGTTGAAATACCACGATTGAGAAACTATGCTGATAGATTTGGTATCCTGTAACTTTTGTTTTCATTTATATATACTTTGTGTCCTTCTACTATTAAATATATTATAAATAAAATAAAAAAAGTAATAGATACATCATTTTAAGTTTTAAATCTTATACACGATAATTTTTTATCATTTAACTCCAAACAAAGCAATAAAGCCACTAAGATGCAATAAGTTACTGAGTGTTAGCAAATAAGAGAAAACAATAAAGAGAACAATGGAATTAAGACAACAGAAGTTAATGATTGAAATTGCATTTAAAGTTTTGAAGATTAAATTTGATTGGGAAGCAAGAAGCCGGAAGAGAGATCAACAAGTGAGAAGTCTGATAGAAGAAACTGTTAGCATAGAACTTACGGTTACAACTAACCATTTCAACTGTAAAATGACACTTTGCCACTAATCTAGTACTGTGCTTAAATTCATAAAATCTAGGTACCATAGAGTACAGTTCATCAGAACAAATATCATGAAAATATTTACAGAAAAGGCACAGTGAAGCTACGTTACAAAAAGAAATGATGGATTATATTCTAAAAGAAAATGAACAGATTTAAAATTGTAATCAAAAATAATTCCATAGTTGATGCTGCACTACTGACGTTAACTCGTCCACTCATAAAAATAATGAAAAAAAGGGGGAGGGCGATTTTTTAGATTAGCATTTATTAGACAATCCTCAAGCCACGAGAAATACCCAAAAATATATATATCAAAAGAAAGGGGGTCCTGTTCATAATATAACTCCAGTGTTAAATCTGTCCCTGACTTATCTGTACTTTGTTTTTATTTATTTTATTGTGCTTCAGTTCAGTTATGTGCCATGAGTGATACACGCTTAGGCTTGTATCACGCATGGCATATGTATCTCTCGATACATGACTGACGAGACAGATTTTTTCCGCAGTAGGTTGCCGTTTCTTTCTGCTGTAGACCAGTTGCCATACAAGGCTATAGAACTCGGTTCGTTCTGCCATTTACCCACAGCTGGGAGGAGAAGAAGAGGATTCATACCTTTCCCAAGGGTATTAGCACATAACTGAATCTTATGGATTCGAGTGGAATTCGAACTCGGTTCTCCGATTCCTCAATTCGAGCCGCTATCCATTACTCCACCGTGCCTCCATTGTGCTTACGTCATTGATAATGCGTAATTCTATGAATCGGGAAAAAGAACATCATCAGTAGTACGCAGTTAGTGATGACCTAACCGAAGTTTCAAATTTTACATTTGTAAATAAAAACAAAATACAACTAACTCTTTAAGAAGCAAGGACCAATTTGACCCTGTATTTATATTAAGAACAAGACATCCCTATAAAAGGATAAAATATTTTTTCGATTCTGACAAATTTCGTGGACAAAGGAAGGCCTAATGAATTCTAATCTACAAAAAATATTCCCATAAGAAATTTTCCCTACTTTTACGAGTGAACGCTTCAATTTAAATAGTACTGCTGATGCTAACATCATTTATTTGGATGAGCGCGTTTGGATTGTTACCTCAACAAATTTCACTCTAGGGAAGCAACTAGAACAATGTTATTATTTCTTGCCCCTTTGTCGTTATATATGGAATTAACAATTAATAATCTTACTTCACAGACCAATTCATCCGTACAGTGTTTAATTATCACTTGAAGACTCACTAAAACAGCCTTTTGCCTTATTAACTTTATCTGTAAAAAATAACGTCACTTACTACACCAAAATAATTGTTTGGCACATAGGCTAATTACTCTAATTTCTGCAATCGGTAATTTCATTTTAAGTTTGATTTAACTTTGTTACAAAATGCACATGGCGAAATGATAATTGTAGCGAATGTAATTTCAAACGCCATTGTATGGATCTAAAACTTCGTCTAACACAACCCGAACTGAGTGGGTATGAAGTAACTCTCCTTAACAAAAATTAAATTTAAAATAAATTAAAATTAATTTTGATGTAAGGCTGAGAAACGTGCGAAACGAGTAGTACGGTTCCTGTAGTAGAGGATGTTCATCTGAATGTTCCTCTCCCAGATGCATTTACGTACCACAGGATTCATCAGGGAGAGATTTCAGACACGTGGAGAAGATAGTAGCTGAACGACTTTCTGACTTTCTCTTTCTGACTTTCTCTTTCTGACTCTCTCTCTCTCTCTCTCCCACCACTCGCCAGAAACGTATGCATTCACACATGTTTGGACACGCATCATGAAAGTAATGTAATTTTTTTTTTTATAAGCAGATTTCAATGCTAATAAAAGTCGTATTTATTCTACAATAATTATTATTCAAAACTAGTAGTAGAAATGGTGGTTGTAGTCCATTGACATTTTTATTATTATTATTTTGAATGGGCACATGGTCAAATGGCTAGAACAATCATGAAACTGAACTCGAATAAATTTGTTAAGATGAATTCTTGATATTATCGGAAACTATCTCCGCGTGCTTCACCATTGAGAAGTGCAAACCATACCACTGTTTGATCCATTCCATGTGAATAAAATTGGGTGTAGTCTTCAGAGCTGTCGATGATTATACAAGCATGAAGGCACAATTCTTCGTGACCGAGGGTTTCATTGTACTGGCCTCGTCCAACTAGTGATCAAGACAGATTATGTGCTGTATTCCAGCAACTGTAGCTAAGGTCCGTTGTGAAGATCTACTAATGTTTAACCAGAATAGCCTTGCCAATAACACACGAATATTAAAAATCCTTCTCAATATCTCAAAGAAAGGTACGAATGATACTTGGAGTTTTGACTTCTAAACTTTTAAGTCGTATAAAAAACTTTCCCTAATTATTTTGTACTACATATATTCAATATGAAGTTGAGCGTCAGAGCAAATACATTCATATTTTATTTTACGTATTCGACTATCCGTTGCCCTTTAATTATTACCTGATACAATTTAATTCTTTATTTATTAAGCTTTGCAAGACTACAAGATTCTTCCAGTGGCTGACTTCTTTAAGTACTCATCCATCATAGTAATGAGTAGGTTCAGACGCCAGCAAATTAGTAAGCAATTTTAAAGTCTAGTATTGAATAGTTTCAGCTGTCATTAAAATACCGAACATATGTCGTCAAAGTAATGAGAAACGTTATACGTAATCAAAGTACTGAACAGGACCTGATGTCATCAAAGTATTGAATAATTTCAGACATCAAAATACTGAGCAGACTGCAGCAGGATCAGACACGATCAAAGTACTGAGAATGTTCAAATGTCCTGAAAGTATTAAAGAGTTTCTGACGTCATCAAAAAGCTCAGCAGGTTTAAACACCATCAATGAACTAAGTAGGTCCAGACGCCATAAAATTACTAATTTCATGTGCCATCAAAGTACTGAGTAAACTTAGACGCTACTATGTACATTCGGTAATCAAGTTAAAATCAGTACTTTCAGGTAGGGTTGTTTGTGAACGTTTTAATGAAACACAGTAAGAAAACCTTTACGACAAGATTGAAAAAATAGAAATAGGCACAGCTTACCTAATACAATTGTCCAAAGAGTATTTTTTCTGTTTAGTAACCGCCAAATCCTCGAGGGAAAAACTGCGGTAGTGGGAACCCTAGCCCGTTTGAATAACCATGCCCTGCCCAAACAGGAACTGGGCCTCGATTTCTTGCTGAATAGCTCTGGTGACCAAAATTAATGAAATTTGGAGCTTGCGGAAAAGGCACGGGAAATGGATCAATTGTTTGAAGATTGCCTTGATGAAATCCTTGAACATTTTGATCAAAATCAATATCATTTAGGCTTCCTAAGTCATGTTGATTTTGATTTTGATCAAATATTCCACTGAAGTCGTGAAGATTATTTTTTTGGTCACTATGTTTATGGTCGTCGACTTGAGATTTATCGCCGTTATTTTTGTTTACATTACTTTCAGAATGTTTCTGATGATTGAAAAGATAACTGAAGTCAAATCCTAAGGAACCTGGTGTTGTAGTTTCAATAGGTTTATCATGACCGGATTGGGAATTGCCATCATCGTCATCCTCGATCTCATGAAAACCTCCATCAAACACTTTTAGCCAATTTTCGTCTAACGGATGAAATGATTCCAGTGGAGGATCACTGTGATTTTTTTCGTCCTTTTCGTGTGAATGGTTTAATTCTGAAACAATCAAATCGCAACACGTTAATAAAGAAAATATTAAAGCCTTTAGCACTATTATTATTATTATTATTTGAACTCTTGAGAAACATAATATTATGAGGTCACACATTCATCTTTATCAAAATATATCGACAAAAGTTGTTAAAAAAATAATGACAATAGGAAGTTGAATAAAACATGAAATATTTTATAACACTAAAATCTTCTTTTTTAACGTAGAGATTTTTTAAAGGTCCTGTTTCGATTTTTTTTTCTTTTAATGCAATATTCCTTCAGAACCTAGCCGATCATAGCTCGCCAATGATTGATTTTCTTTGATTTTATCTGTGAACATCCATGTAAGCAACAAATGTATCGTGATTGTAGACAAATATGACATGTTCAATTTTCAAAAGGACACTGAGGGAAGAATAATCAGACATAAAGTTAATTTCAATAGATTTTTTTTACTTTCAGATTCAGAATACTTCTTAAAGGAATCTGTAGATAAAAAATAAAAATGTGGAACATCTATATAAGATATTGATAATACTAACTGGACGACAATACATAGTAATACTAAATCTGAATAAACAAGATAATTACTCGTTATTTTACTTATAAATTATGGCCATAAGAAATGGTACTACCTAATTTTTTTAAATTTAACTATATTGTAAGGTAAAGGATAAACTGTGTCGGCAACTTATAGTCTATTTACTTCTTTGGTTCAACAGATATTTTGTCAGCAAATCGGATAATTTCTACTTTTTCATGTAAGCATAAGAACAAGGTTCATTTAAAGATTTATTTAAGGATTTTCTATAGTAAAAATAATGCTTATGTAAATGAGAGAGTCAGTTTGACATCGGTTTTGCAATGGGTATTCGTTAGAATTTCTACAATTATACTTGTTGGTATTATCGTCGTTTGTTGCTTTGAAATGGCTATTATTACTCAGATTTTTATATTGATTTAAAATTTTATTATTTTGTTTTTTTTAATAATTTTTTCAAGATTATCGATACCAGCTATAGCTTAGTTTTAGTGTATTTCTGTTAAAAAATTTACTACGTGGATTATTTCTGGGGAATTTTTTATCCATTAAATGGAGGAATATCTGTCCTAACATAGTATTAACCATTTGGTTACATGGGGGTGTGCACCAAATGATTTTCCTCTTTCTATTCTTATTCCTACGATCGCTGTTGTTATGTTTTAAATATTTGATCGCAGTGCACTTATAGCCGCTATTTTTAAGGCAGTGTTATAAACTTTACTATGTTTGTAAAAGACATCTTCACTGGAAGAGTTATTGCTAATCCTATATTCAATATATTTTTAAAGTAAATGCTACCAACAGCGGAAATTGACCTCATCTGTTCTTTCTTTTATTTGGATAGATAGATAGATAGATAGATAGATAGATAGATAGATAGATAGATAGATATTAAAACAAAACTTAATTACTACAAAACAAAACTAAAACTTGAAGGGGAAATTTACTCTATCATGAGTAATAATTTTCACAAGGAATACATAGAAGAAATCTTAATTTAAATAAAAAATTGTATGAACAGAAAAACGATCTTTTACAAAACAACACACTCAATGGATTAGTTATCCACCGTAATGACTCTGACCATGAGGAAAATATATGAAATGTGCTTTAATCGCTAAATCATCGACAATAAATTTGCGTCCAGATTCTCTTTTCTTGGCAAATCTTCTATTATCACAATGTGGTATATTTAATAGCAAAAGTGATAAAAACAAAAACAGAAACTAAAAGAAACTAATGTAATATACTAATTTTGTTTTTTAAAATGAATTTAAAATTTTCAGTGTTTCCTCTCCTTCGATCGCATGTATAACATCAAGGTAAACATCACTTTAATACGATTAAATCCTAAAAGACGAAACGCGAAAAAATTGTCATATATTTCCTTAACATACATATATATATATATATATATATATATATATATATATATATATATATATATATATATATATATATATATATATATACAGGCAAATGTACCTGTAAAGACAATATTGATAAAAGAAAATCATGACAAGTGGGAAACCGTTTATGCCAACACTCTTCTTCGTTCTTTGACCTTTATCAATGAATGAAACGTTTTGGCATGAAATGTTTTCTCCTTGATAAAGGTCTTCGAAGAAATCTAGTCGAACATATTTACATGGAATTTAAATGCATTTATCTACTAATGTGAATATATGATCTATTGTCATTGTATTTCATCCTTCAAGCTAACCTACATAATTATTATCGGGCAGAATATTTTTTTAAATTATTAATATTGGCAATAGTATTGAGTAATAATAGTAATAATTACCACGGATTGGTTTTCCATTGGCTACATACAAGTTCGAAATGCCAAAGACTGTAAAAGAAAGAAAAATGTTTATTAGCTCACAAAAGGAAAACATTGAAAAGAAATTAATATGGATTTTCAGTTAAAACAGTGAAATTTAGTATCATTAAATAATAGGTGGTCAATTGACCTTCGACGAACCAAAATGTTCATTTGTATTCAAAATCACAATCTATAATATAAAAGTTATTTGTGTGTGTGAATATGTGGTCATGTGTATGTGTGTGTCGGGATATTCTAAAAAAATAGAATTAGAACAACATACATATTCTGAATCGGCATCATTCGAAAAATTTTATTTTGTACGACTTACTTGGACCTACAAACATACAGAGGTGCAGCATATTTTTTCACGCTTTACACCCCACTCCCGTAACAATGATTAAATCAGTGTCCAACATAGCTGTAGAGTAAGCGCCTGAACTTCTGATTTTTAATAGAAAGAGTCAATAAACATTTTTCTTCTTTATGCTAAAGTCCTGATGAAACAGCTTCTGGATGTTGGCTATCATGGCTCTCCCCAATTTCCTGTCCTTTGTAGCTCTTAATAAATGTTGCTTTTTGTTTTCTCTCCTAAACACCGCTCTGCCATCCCTTCACTAAAGCTCACCAGGTAAACAAGAAAGAAGCATGTTTTGAACTAAGAAATATTGATAAAATATCAACTGATAAAAGAGGACAAAACAGATGAAGATTATTCTTTTCACCAGAAACGTAATCAGAACTGAAATTCCATAGTAATTAAAATTCGACGTTTATTTTTATCGACTGTCATCGTAAATTGAGATCAGACAAGTAAATGTCCGATGCGTATTTTCAATGCAATTAAAAAAAAATAGAAGGAAACCCAGTAACCAGTAATGGAAAGACCAGATGTCAATTGATGGCAACTACAAAAGCAGTGACAGCACATTAGTGAAAAGAAGAGATGGCACTTCAACTTGTATCTTCAAAACAGAAGAACCCAATAACAGCTCCGAGTACAATTCGTGAAATACCCCAAGGGTATCCTGAATGGTGAAAAGAATGATCCCCAATAGGAATGATCCTTTGATATCGTCTGATGTAGACTATGGATTTCGATAAGATACTTTCGGGAAAATATGTAAAAATAGACAAGACCTAAGAATACACCAACGCAATTTGAAACGTTTGGACAAAGATGGTGAAGCAGCGCACAGACTTGAAACCTGTTGAGAAAGAAACTGAGAAGGTTTATGAAGAACTCCACGGGGCTGTTACTCCAAGAAAATCAATGCCAAGGCAAAGTACAATCAAATCAAATAAAGTGGTCTCTAGCTAACAACGAGGAAGAGTGGCAAAGTTATGATAACAACGTCGAGAAATTGTGTGATTGACATTAAGGAGATATCGAAAGATCCCTAAAAACCTTTAACTATTATCATAATCTGTTTTAAGGCAAAAAGATACCGAGACCGCAGTAATTGTTAAACCAATTTTGATTTGCTGAACTCCAAAATAATCAAAAAATATAGGCCCAGTTCAGATGTTTCGATCCAGAATTGAAATTCGCTGATTCAACCAAAAGAGACCAGGAATCTGATCTGGAGGTGATCGCTCCTAGTTCAGGTCACCTGAAAGAAGGGATCTGATGTATTAGAAGACAAAACATCCTAATAACACCAGGAATAAACATCACTGATTAAGCTTCTCCGTGCATCCTAAGGGTGTTTGAGGTATGTGTAACGTAAAAATCAACACTAAAAGTTCTCACTCTTTTATGTGCAGCAATGAGTCCTTGAAATAGGGAAGATAGTAATTAAATCAGTACTCGAATGAAAAATTATTTCAAAGTTTATTTCAGGTCAATACTTCGATAGACTATATGGTCATTATCTAATTTCAATATAAAAAAATAGAATGGAAAAACAGGATTATTTTTGTAAGCGATCGATATACAGGGTTTAAGTTAAGTTAAATAATTAATATGCTATTTATAAAATCCTTAGTTCTGCAAGCTCAGATCTTTACAGATAGTGCACCCGCCGTGCCATGTTGACGTTCACGGTGGCAAATTATCCCCATTTCCTTCGTGTTGCTTTCATTCACAGAACTGTTACTTTGTGGATGCTTCCTTAACAACTATAATCTTGTTCTCTTCACATGAAGGGTCAAGCGATATCTATCCTACATGTCTTCATAATGTGCACTTCTTATCCTCTCCTTCCCCATCTCTTTTACGACAATCAGTAAAACCCTTTATCGTGTGTGATTCTTGGGCCTTGTATTGAGTGAACTTACAGTATAAAAAATTCTACTAGAGTCGGCTGTCATCAATTAATGTAAAAGAAATCGAAGAATATTAACTAATATCGATGGTCAAATGATCTCTAATGAAAGTTCACCTAAGATGAATTAATCATGGCAACGGTTTGAAAATTTCAATTAAATCACAACTCGATTTAAAAAAAAAAAAAATTTCCGGTATTTATTTCAGGTAAATATATGTGGGTCAAGTGGCCATTTTCCACTTTCAATGCAAATAAACAAAAAGCAAAAGAGCTCAGGAAAATCGAAGAAATATGTGCCAAGGTACTGATCTAATAATTTAAACCTGCGGTTTAATCCAGGCAAAATAAATATGTACTTAAACAAAAATGAAAGAAGACTAGGTTCGGGGTGGACCAAAGCCTCTGGGACACTATAGAAAACCAACGATTCATAGATTACGTGTGTCTTTAAATTCATGCCATGCATGAAATGTAGAAAATATATGTAAAGTGTTCCAAAAACTGAGAAAAGAAACCCAGACTAGTGAAGATTATTTAACATGAAATCCTTATATTACTAAATCTTCATGAAAGACAGTTGACTATTTTCGACGAAAGCCAGGTTTATTTAAATTGTGTATCTCTCTTCTCTTACAAAGTAAATAAATCTTTCTTCGGAAAGAATTATAATTCAGACACAATTATCATGAAGCGCTTTAAATTGTTTCTCTGTATTTCAAAGGATCATTAAAATGAGTGTTTTAGTTCTTAGAAGGTACATTACAAATATCAGAATGTTTGATCAACTATGACCTTTTCAGTGTTTTTTCGTGTATATATATCCTGAAGATCCATATAGGTAGTTTCTGGCTCACTAGGATTATATATATATATATATATATATATATATATATATATATATATATATATATATATACATACATAGATATATATATATATATATATATATATACATACATAGATATATATATATATATATATATATATATATATATACATACATACATACATACATAGATATATATATATATATATATATATATATATATATACATACATACATACATACATAGATATATATATATTATATATATATATATACATACATACATACATACATAGATATATATATATTATATATATATATATACATACATACATACATACATAGATATATATATATTATATATATATATATACATACATACATACATACATAGATATATATATATTATATATATATATATACATACATACATACATACATAGATATATATATATTATATATATATATATACATACATACATACATACATAGATATATATATATTATATATATATATATACATACATACATACATACATAGATATATATATATTATATATATATATATACATACATACATACATAGATATATATATATTATATATATATATATATACATACATACATACATACATAGATATATATATATTATATATATATATATATACATACATACATACATACATAGATATATATATATTATATATATATATATATACATACATACATACATACATAGATATATATATATTATATATATATATATATACATACATACATACATACATATATATATATATATATATATATATATATATATATATATATATAATACTAATGTTCATCCACAAATACAAAGCTCGAGCGACACTCAATGTAGAGGGGTTTTTGTTTTTTGTTTTTTTTAAGCATTTCACCCCAAGCAAGGCGAGAGACACTAGGACGCAAGGGGTTACAGAAAATTTAAAGCAAGATCAGATAGGAATGATAGAAGAAAAGATGAGAGTAGTGGATAGATCAAGGCAACTGGAAATGTCGAGCAATTTCCATGGAAGTATTTGTAGAACAGACAGAGGGAGGCGACGGCGCGTCTTTGAGAAAGTAACTGTAGACGAGACGACAGAGCAGGGCCAATTACATTGCATATCCGCCTCTGGAGCTTATCAAGAACCCCGAGGCAAACAGAAGGGGTACCAGACCATATATGGCAGCAATACTCCATGCAAGAGCGAATTGTTGATTTGTAGATCTGGAGGATCGACTCCGGGGAGAAAAACTTCCTGGCGCGGTTCAGGGAGCCAACTTTCCTTGTGGTGGACGAAGCAATTGACTCAATGTATTTATTCAATCTCAGGTCAGCAGTCAACGTGAGACCGAGAAGCCGCAGAGAGTTGCTCTCGAGAAGTTGAGCGTCAGACATTCTAATGGAGGGAAGGGAAGGATCTCTGTGATGATTAATAGAGAGCAGTTTTGTCTTCGAAGCGTTGAAGTTGACCAGCCAATTCTTGCCCCAGTTCACAATCGATTGGAGGTCCTTTTCGAGACGCACGGCCAGGTGAGTTTTGTCAGAGAGACTAGATTTGTTTTTGAGGCTGGAATAAATTGTGGTGTCATCCGCGTAGATGCCAACTTGGGAAGTTATGGCGTCAGGAAGGTCATTTATGTAGATAAGGAATAGAGTGGGGCCTAGGATGGAGCCTTGAGGAACACCTGCGTTCGTAGGATAGGAATTGGATGAGAATCCGTTGAGAACGACCTTCAATTCACGGTTTGACAGGAATAATTGTATTAGGTTATATAATCGACCCGTAATGCCATAACCCTGGATCTTGCGAAGAAGGTCGGCATGCCAAACCCTATCAAATGCTTTGGAGATGTCTAGTGCCACGGCATGGGCTTCCCCGTTATTTTGAAGAGCTCGGTAGACAGTTTCTGTGATGGCCGTAAGCACATCAGCTGTAGATAGGGCAAAACGGAAACCATATTGCTTGTCTGAGAGCAGATTATGGGATGTGAGGGGGTTTACCACCTCGATATTGATTAGGGCTTCAAAGACTTATAGGATGTTAGTTGGAAGGGTCAGAGGGGTCGCCGGAGTACTTGAAGACAGGAACGATCGAAGAGGACTTCCAGCAGTCAGGAAAACAAGATTCCTTGAGGCAGTAGTTGTATAGTTTAGAAAGGGCGGGCCTCAGTTCAGGCGGGCATTTCTTCAAGACAATGGCTGGTATCCCGTCTCCAGCACTAGCCTTGTTGGGGTCTAAATTGGAGATAACGCCCAGTACCAAAGATGGGGTTATGTTTAGCCCACTCAATATGGCCTCAGTTCTAAGAGGGAAGTCGGGTATGGGTACACCGGAAGAGTCGAGCCTAGAGTTGAATGAAAATTTCCGAGCAAAGCATTCGGCATTGTCGGTGGAGAAGGTCAGGACTTCGAACTGGTTGAATAAAGGAGGTATAGAGGGTTTGCAATTATTCAATACGCTCTTGCAGAGACGCCAATAATCTTTGGGGCAAAATTTGCGAGATGCAATACGTTCCTTCATCCGAGCCGCAAATAGTGACTTAGCATCATTGAGGACACGCTTACACTCGTTACGGGCGGAGACAAAGAGACGTCTACTGCAGTCAGACATGTCGCTACGGAATAGGTGGAAGTAGTGGTTTCTATGGGTGATGGCGGCTGAGCAAGCAGCGGAGAACCAAGGGAAGGAGCGCGACTTGACCCTATATTTCCTAGATGGGATGAAAGCGTCGATTCCAGCTTTAACCCAGGAAGAGACCTCAGAAGCACATTCTTGGACGGGGAGCTTGAAGACTCCATCCCAGGGGGCATCGCGGAGGAAATCACGGAACGCGTCCCAGTCAGCACGTTGATAGTAGAACGAATTTCTAGTGGTAGGAGGTTCTTTATAGGGGGTGGAGTTGAAGGAGATGTTAACAGATACTACCCCATGATCAGAGTTACCAAGAGGGCAGAGTTACGAAGCGCTGCAGGATTCGGGGATGGAGGTAAAGGCATGTATGATTGGTCTGGCAATTCGAGAAAGAACTCTCTGGCCAGAGGGAGATGTTCCTTGACATAGACACGAAGACCGTGCATGTGGGTTAGAGAGTCTTTTCTGAGGTGAGGAAGGTAGCCGGGGATCGAGAGATCAGAAGAGGGGATAGACGAGACAAGGTTTGTCTCACAGAGAGCCAGTATATCCGGGCCGTTTGCAGTGAGGAAAGATCCCAGACTGCAGAAGTTTGTCCTAATGCCACGGATGTTGGAGAACGAAATGTTTAGGTGATTTTTGAGAGGCTGGTTTAGGGTTAATCTTTCGGTTTTTGTAACTCATGTTGAATTTTGTTTGTAAGATGAGAAGGCCCGAAGTAAAAGAAACAGACAGTTTCGACCGTGACGTGGGCAGAGAGGAGTTGGCACAACCTGCATCATTATGTGGCCTCAGGGCTTCCCACCGGAGGTGACTGCAGGGATACCTTTCCATGCGCGACATGGCACTACAAACACCCCGGTATTATACAACTGCTGATCAGAGCGGCCGCTCAAGACGCTACGCAAGAGTTAGGGCTCCTAAATACCAGTCGGAAACAGCAACCAGAGAACGTCAGCCGTGTACCCTCAGAATGAAGAGGTGATGTCACAGACTGCACACATCACGGGATAAACAGAGCTGCACCAATACAGAGGCCGGAGAGAGAAAGAGTACCGGGAACCCCTTCCTATACAAGAAACAAGGTGTAAGCCTCTACTCACGTCCAATAGAAGGGGGAGAAGTGTTGACCGGGCGGTAGAAGAGACTACCTACTCCTATTACAGATAACACAAAAAAGGACGACAAAAACAGAGGGAAGTATGGGGAGGAGATAACAAGCAAGGAGTTCTGGTTCAGACTTGGCTATACCCAATCACATTAAGTTTTAACTTAGTATAAGTCCCATTGTCTATTCTAAAAAGAAATTGAAAATAAGGTTATCCGGATTTATTATCGTATGTAGCCAAAGACATTCAATTTACCATTTTTCCTGATTTTTCTTACGAACCGGGATTTCTTACTAAACTATCGAATAAGGGAGAATCATTGCGACAAAATGTCTTACTATGGTAGAGCACATTTGGAAAGTGGGGGGGAGAGAAAAAAATATTAAAGAAAAATAAAAATGAAAAATAGAGGAAAAAAAATGTAAATGGGTTTTTGCTAGAGCGAAACTATAGTCACACGAGGCAGCAAGTGTCTGCTTTCTTCTTCATGATGGTAACTGAATGTACGGCTTACCTCATGTCCAAGCGTCGACCTGGTGGGGAGTGGTTACCGTTAAATTGATTATGATGAACTTGGTACTATATATATATATATATATATATATATATATATATATATATATATATACTACAAAAATCAAAACCGTTTAGTAATTGTCAGTTTCACGCTTTAAGTGATCATCAGAACTGCTGACTTGATGGTCTGGTTATCGCTTAAGATTTGATTTCTATGTCAATATGTTTTTTATTCCTACAAACATTCTAACTGATATATAGCACTCTCCACCCCGTGTAACCATATTAGATTTTAAGCCACATGCGTGTGTGTGTGTGTGTGTGTGTGTGTGTGTGTGTGTGTGTGTACTTGCATGTTTTGCGCGATTATGTGTGTATACTCATTTCTGTTTATTATTATAGATAAAAACTGTATAAAATAATTACCTGTCAACAGATATAAAGTGAGTAAAATACAAAATAATTACCTGCCAAAAGATATACTGTAAGTGGAATAACTGACATGATGGTTTCCCTGAAAAATAATCAAAGCTCATCAGTAATCGTGCATATTTCAATTTCTTTTTAATTTAATTGCAACATTTTCATCGTTCTTAGTCTTCTATAATTCTTTCCTCTTCAAGTACAGCACATATTTGTATATGAATCGATCTCGTTAAGAAATCATTTATTATTTCTTTTCCTGTTAACAGTAGAATAAAAAAAAGAAGAATCAGATGCTGTGACGTAATTGTAGTTGTAGTCTGAAAATAACGAAAACTAACAACATCAATAACACTGTTAAAGTTTAGAAAGAAAATGATGCAAACTTTCATAAAAAGTTTTGAAGAGACCTACTGCTACTCGATTTCGGACGATGATCACCAGATATGATGGCATGAAGTAAATAATAAAATAATAATCAATACATCGAGCAAGGCGTATTGCTATCATCAATATTAAAATAAGCACATAATTATAGATATGAGAATTATTATTATTATTATTATTATTATTATTATTATTATTATTAACCATAGACCTACACCAGAGCACCTCGACGTGGTGTAATGGTTAGCAAGTTTGTCTCCTAGAACAATTATGAGTAGTGAGTCTGATTATCACTGGATGCTTTATACTTTCAGCCCTGTATCACCTCTAAGTTACGTTTAGTAAATCGCTATAAGCAAACGCCAGACACTATCGAAGAGAATAAAAATTAAAATTCTTTGAAATTCAAACGTCTACGAAACCTGTCAGGGTGAATGCTGTAATTCCAATAGACCAGAGGATAACAAGCAAAAGATGAAGTTTGGTGGGGAGTTTTTTACAAACATTTTTAAACACGATGTTTAAAATTGTTCTCTTAATTTTTGATGTGCTTCGAATGGTACTTAACATCATTGCAATAAAAAAAATATTTAAAATATTCCAGATGTCAGCTTTATTAATATCAGCTATAATACTTAGGAAGTCGTGGAGTATTAAGGAGACTTGTTGTCACCTGATCTTAAACGAGAGCCACCAGAAACAACGATGATTGGAAAACAATTATTTTTATTATTTACATGCGGACTATTGTCCTCATCTTTGTTGTTATTACAACGTTTCGGCTGTTGTGACCTTCGGCCGTCACCAGGCCCATTTCAATCCGAGTAACCTACAGGAAATTTCGAAGTTAACTTTTTACTTAATCTACTGGGGCAGATTATTCTCGTTTATGAAAATATCTAGAATTACCTCGTCTTTTTCTCATTTAGTACAGCTCAATTATTGCTCGCCCCGTTTCCACTGAATCTCACGAGTCATTTCATTGTCGTTGTATTTTCCTGCGAAAGATATCTAATCGTTATCAGGAGAGATCAGGCGGCAGCAAATCATGTCGAATCCAACAAATGTCAAGATCTACGGCGACTCAATTTTTCCTCGGATCTTTAATTCTTTCAATTATTGTAAATATGATGAAGTGATAATTAGACGAATAAACAACAAAAATGTCAGCAATAGCTGCCGAAACGAAATGGATTTTGGATTTTTTTACTATTTATATTGGATTGTTATTAGTTTTCATATCTTTACTGGCTATTTGGTAGTAGCAATCTTCTTCTAATTTTTACGAAGTTCAATGATTATTTTTTCTGATTATGTGCATTGATATTTGTAACGTTTCATCAAAAACTGGTGCGCATTAATGTGTGAGTGACCAAATTGCTGAAAGTTTTCAATATTATTAAGAAATCATCAATCATTTTTGCTTTTTTGTTCTTTTTTTTTTTCGGTTGGCGTCACCAATCCGGTTATGCAGCAATATTATAAGAAGTTATTTATTCATTTTAACTATCGAACATTAGTTTAACATGGTCTGCTTTAGATAAATGTTCTTATGTTTGGGCACATTCATTTTTTCTTGAAGTTATTATTCAATAGCTGTCTAGTCAAAAGGAATCTTTTCTGAGAAATTTTCTTTATATTTTCTCTTCTATTGAGCGCCAACTCGAAAAGTCTGCTATTGCTAAAATTCATCCATGTTATTTGATTGAATACTCTTTTAATGCTAAATATCAACTTGATTAAATCATTGCCCAAGTTTGGTGTCAATAACTCTTAAATTCAAGCCAGGAAGAGAGAGAGAGAGAGCAAAGAATATGTTTCTTTCAGCCTTCTCTGAAATTAGAAATCTGTTGTTGGTTAGAACGCTGGTTGGAAA
>OZ010574.1:115444182-115449182 GCA_963932145.1 Acanthosepion lycidas
CCTATATCAACAGTTCCCAACTAGGAATTTAATTAGATAACGCTACCATTTACTCTTGTTTCAGTAGCAAATCTATCAAATGTGACAAAGTAAACATGCTCTTGGAAAGAGACTCCAATCAGTGGTTAACTGGGCCAATAAATGGCTTGTTAATTTTAACGCCTACAAAACAAAACTGTTTTCATTTCACCACAACAGATAAGCTTTTCTACCTGCCATCATCATGGCTGACGCTAAAAGCAATGCATTAAGTCTTCTTGGCCTCGCGTTCGAATCAACAGCTGTATTTACTGCCAGAAAAGTTGGGTCACAGTGTCGTACCAGAAACGTTTTTCCCAGAATATATCTTACGCATTTACATATCTACTATTCGTTCATGCATTGAATACTGTTGCTACATGTGGCCTGTTCTCCTGCTGTACATCTTGATAAAATCTAAAAAAGGATATGTAATGTAATCGATTTGGAACAGGCATCTCGACTTTAGTCACTTTCTTACCCGCGTGACATGGCTTCCTTCTGTCTTTTCTACAAATATTTTCACGGCAACTGCTCTGACAAACTTTTTCCCTGGCGCCCTGTATACATGAATTTAAGCGTGCTACTACATTGGTATCTAGGTCCCGCCCTTTTGCTGTTGAAATAGCTAAATGCAACCGCCACTTCTATTCCAACAGTTTCCTTTCTTGTACGTGGAACTTTCTTCCGTTTCCTTGCTTCTCTGATAACCAAAATTTTCAAAAATTTAAATACAACGTCAATCAACATCTTCTTCTTGAACCCATTTTATCTTTTGTCCTTTCCTCAATACTCCCTAATCTCTTTCACTTGAACTCTCTATAACCCCCTGCGTACTAGTGGCATTACCACCTTGTTTGGGGTGAAATGATTTTACATCCGGAATAATCTTCTGATAGCCTGGGAATTGTCTCTTGAAGCCCCAGACTACTCCTTCATGTGCTTTCATTCCTAAACTCTGTTAACTATCTTTTTTTCCTTTTTCCCCCTCTTCCCAGGACTGTTGTATATTAAACATAATTGGTGACAGTATCCATTTGAAAACATCTTTGTCTTCGGTGATTTTAATGCTCACCATGATACGTGTCTTAAACATTCTAAAGGTACTAATGTTGACGGTGTTCAGAAAATTTTTCCATTGCCCAATGCCTTACTCAAATCGTGGACTTTCCTAATTGTTTCCCTAGCAAAACTGAACAACATGCTTCTCTACTTGATTTATTTCTGACTTCCTCTCTTCGCTCTTGCCGAGCTTCGCAATACTGTCCTCTTGGTAATTCTGACCATTCTGTGTTAGCTATTGATATTTCGTTCCAATCTTCTATTAAACAGGAACCTCCTATTATCAAAATTCTCTTTCCGTTACCAGCATCCTGAGTGGGACACATTCCGTGATTTTCTCCATGATGCCCCTTGGACTGATATCTTTAAACTCCTAAATGAAAATTGGGCCACTGAGGCCTCTTCTTGGATCAAAACCGGTATGGATGCTTTCATCTCTTCTTAGAAATACGAAGTGAAACCTCAATCTCCACGGTTCACACATGCTCGGCCGCTATAGAACAAAGAAACCACTATTTACGGCTATACCAGCGTAGCAGTTCTTGTCACAACAGGTGCCTATACGTTGCTGCTTGCAATAAATGTAAGTCCGTTTGTCGAGAGAATGAAGCATCGCATAGCTTCTAACAGCTTTGGCTCTCGCGATTACTACCGAACCTGTAATACGGTATTAAATAAGTCTAAGGTAATTATTACTCCCCTCTTCAATCAATATGAGATGTTATCATCCTCCGCTGCTAAATCTGAATACGCTGCCCGTAAATTCTTCAAACTTTACTCATAACTCATCCGGAATATCCCTGCCTAACTTCTCTCCTAGGACTGAATCTCTGTTGAGTTATATGCATATAACCCCTTCCATGATTTCAGCTTTCATCTCTAACCTAAATCTCCACAAAGCATGTTGAGTCAATTGTATCTCTGCAATAGTCATTAAGAAGTGTGCTCCCGAACTGGCTCCTGTTCTCTCTAATGCCTCGCTGCCTCCTATCATCATCTGCTGTTTCAGTTTTTAAGAACTCTGGTGAACGGTCTGATACTTCCAATTATCGGCCTATTTGCCTTCTACCTCTTTTGGGGAAACTCTTATAGTCCCTGATCAATGCTGAATTGGTTCATCATTTCTCATCGGAGAGCCTTTTCTCAGACAAGGAATATGGCTTTCCTTTCTTGAGGTCAACTGCTGATGTACTGACGATGTGCGGAAAGAGTCTATCATGCTCTAGATAAAAACGGTGATGCCCGGGCTGTAACATTGGACATCTCGAAAGCCTTAGACCGGGTCTGGCATTCAGGTCTTCTCCACAAGCTGAAAAGCTACAGTGCCTCTGGACACTTTTTCAAACTGATACAGTCTTTCCTCTCAAAGCGTGAAATGAAATTTATCTTGAACGCCCATTTGTCTAGATCCTTTCGTACTAACTCAGGTTTCCCCCAGGGCTCCATCCTTGGTCTTAATTTCTAATTTTCATTAATGACCTTCCTGATGACATCAGATGACAAAACCATTTACTCCTGCCTCGATAGTAAGGTTGATCAGTTCGACAAGGTCAAATATCAGCTGATGTCCAAAACAACCTCGTCCATCGTTAACTGGGGAAAAAAGATGACTTGTTAATTTTAATGCCTCCAAAACTAAACTTCTCTCCATTGATCATCAGACCCCACGCTGCCTTCCATCATCACGGCTAATGCTAACCTCCAGAAATGTTACTCGTTGCGCCTTCTCGGGCTCACGTTCTCTTCTGAAGTGGAAAACTATATTGTGAATCCATTGCTAGGTTATCTTCTAAGAAAGTCTGTTCGCTATGTCGGGTGAGACATTTATTTTTCTTTTCTGAACCTATCTTACATATCTATAAGTTTCCCATTTGTCCATACTTATAATATTGCTAGATGCAGCCGTAAATTCTATGCTAACAGTTTCTTCTCCCGCACTTCTCGCTTGTGGAACTCTCTTCCGGCTCCATGCTTTCCAGCCAACTTTAATCTGTAAAAGTTTAAGATAAAAATATAGTTTTAAGCTTTGCTAAATTTATGAGTAAAAGTGCTTTATGTAAGGGCTAGAGCGAATGTAAATATAAAGGTGGAAACTGAGGTCAACACCAAGTAGAGACAGTTTGTTTCATGTTTGAACGCAATCTTCAAGCCGTGTGTAATGCTTTGGCTCAACCATATATATATATGTTTATCAATGATGTATTATCCTAATGGTTATATTAAATGATTCTAGAGGTTACTGGACAGAAAACATTGTGGATTTAAGATTTTTCCAATTTTGAAACTCACACCTGACTTCCGATTAGAAATGGTTCCATTATCTTCTATGTTCTGTGTCCTTTCAGGACGTTTGTGATCATAGCTCTTAATAAGATTTGTCTCTTTGGTATCTCTCATAAACCCTATTCTGCTAAAAATTTGCACATGCTCGTTAGGTAAGCTATTCACTGCTTTCCTTTATCTCTCTTGCCGTTAATGTCCTGTGAATTTTACAAGCCCTCTTTCCTCCTTATGTGCCCTAAACATCACAACTGTCTCTTTCTGTTTCTAAATATAAACATTTCTTTTCTAGTTTCTTTAAATCTTCCTTGCTGCTCACATCTTCAATCCGTGGCATTCTCGACATTCTTCTGTATAACCACATTTCTGTTGCCTCCAATATTTATCAACGAACTATTTCCTCATCTTTATTGTTATCACAACGTTTCGGCCATTGTGCTATCCAGTCTTTATTCGTTGAAGGATGGAAGACACAACGACCAAAACGTTGTGATAATAATCAACAAAGTGAGAAGAATAGTCCGCATCTAAATAATGTAAACAGTGAAAAAGTAATATAGATATTCTTAACCAAAATTCGAGATCACTTCAATGTATCCATTTTTCTTGCTGATAGCCGTTACGCTACCGCTACAGATCAACACCCCCACCTTTTATGAAAATGTTTAATTTCGAAACTATATTTCACACATACAATCTCAGATATGAGTGGGAAGAAAGATAATTACAGCGAAAGATACCTGCTTAGTGACACCTGCATCGAATCTGTTGGGATTATAGACTTGGTACTTCATTAACATGTGTGATGCGTGGGATAAGAAGATGCATAAAAACAGTTGAGTCGCTAAATTTGTATCATTACAAAATTTAGGGAAATTCCACTCACCGCCTACAAGAAGAAAACGAGTCATTTCCTTCCTTTTGCACAATAATACTTATTTCTATTCGGTTTACGGATATATCACGTTGAAACACCAGTGCTCATACGATCACCGAAGTTAAGCAACGTCGAACCTGGTTAGCAGCTAGATGGGTGACCACTTGAGAATACCAGGTGCTGTAAGCTTGGATGCGTGTATGGTATATAACGGCTCGGAATTAGAAGTTGGAGAGTCGAGTTCCAATTCTAGCCGCGATCGTTGTATTCTTTTTACGCACAAGTACCCTTGGAAAAAGTATGAATCCACCTCTTCTTCCACCTAATATAGGTTAATTAGTAGGACTTGTATCATTAAATAATTATTGTCTCCCCAAAATTCTTACAACTTCAAAACAAAATATTTACTGGCTTTAGATAACCTCCAAAAAGGATGATAAGCAATCATTTGTTTTCTTTTTAGTTTTTAAATAAAACGCTTTTTAAGTGACATTAATAAACTCGAACAGTAAATATCTACAAGAAAAAATTATCTGCTTATTTTGAGGCATTGGACAAGGAACTTCTTATATTAAACCGCACCCTGTGTACTGTTGGACACAGTTTGTGTATCACAAATGAAAAGCTGTGTATCAAATATCTTAATTGTATAGTTTGGGTGCCCTGATGTGTTATGAGGAGACTATACACAAATATCCTTCAAATATATTTGCATGCATCATATTTTGCCTATAATTACGTTAATTATAAAAATCTTTAGTAA
>OZ010574.1:115454182-115464182 GCA_963932145.1 Acanthosepion lycidas
TGATTAAAGTATAAATCGTATTGAATGCTTTTACATGCATTACAGAATCAAAACAATCCATATCTAAATTACCACAACTCTTCCATTCTGAGAGACATAAAAAGTTAATGCCAGGCTAATTACCAATAAAGAGGGAGTAGAAAGATACAAAATAATAAACTTTATCGTCGTATTGCATTGTCTAATGTTTTCTATTGAATGTTTATTCACTTGTTTCACTAAATAAATAAAGATAAGATTTGCTTAAATAATTATTCAAATGTTGAAAAAGATTCATGAACAATTAGGAACTTAATCAGCGGACAAACATCATAACATCAGGTTATAACTAAGTTGATCAAAAGAAAAATTATACGCCTAAACTGGTTCATGAAAAGTCATTTGTAATAAGATGTTTCCCAGCAGAAGTTCAAAAAATGTGAGTCTCACATTTAAATAAAAAGGGATTTTAAAATAGAAACAGTTTTCATCAAACTGAAACTAATATTGTGTCGCAACACTATTTATTCAATTGATCTAAGTAAATAAGAAAGTGACACTTCTATACGCTGATAAACAAGTTTCTGATACGCTGCTAAATATATTTAATTATTTTGGTCTCCCGTATTACGAATAAGACAGAAAATTCTCACTGGGCAAAGGAGTTTAAGAAAATGCTTTTAAGAACGTGAATAAAAAAGCACATTGCAATGGACGATTTGCTTTTCTCTTTTCTTTTAGGCCTTTTTAGGTTCTCTCATTTATTTTGACTTCCCTGTGACATAAATACTATGTATAAGGATTTGAAAATCATATATAGAGAGACATGTTTTGATATTTAAAATCATATAATTATATATATCAACAGACACGGAAGCATACACATGTACATAGACAAATATACTGATAAGCCAAAACCACCTCTCTAATAAGGCGTTGGTCTTCCATGTGCCCGTAAAAAAGTTCTTACTCAACAAGATATAAACGCAATCAGACATAGAGGATCAGACATAGACTCGATCAGATATAGACTAGATAAACTCAATCATAGATTCGATAAGACATAAAATTGATCAGGTATAGAGTCAATCAAGAATCGACAATATATCCACGGTTTCATCTCGGTACAGATGGCAGAATATAAATAACATGCCCTTTAATGTCCAAATTAGGTGGTAAAGTTTCTACACAGCTGACTTCCTAGTCCACCATATCCAATACGGGTCCAATGATAATGAGATCGAAAAAGAAGGACAGGATAATATACTGGTTTAACTCATGCTCGTCAATCCATTCTCCTACAATTCGTGTGGTGTGGTGTGGTACAAACATGATGAAATATGCTACAACCATTGTAAAAGATTGTTGCCATGGAGGGATATATATGTTTTTTCAATCATGTTGATATAGGTGGGACACAACAAAGTACATTCCAAATGAATGAGACGAGCCTGAGTTATCTCCACGAGCTTGTTGTTGTTTTCCCACAATGCATCCTAGTGTCAACGCTTCCCCCAAGATGACGCGACTCCGTACTCAGCAAGAATCGATGTACTCTATGCAGTGATGCATTCCTTCCTTCACTGAAATTAAAGCAATTTGAAATGTGTGCCACAGCAGCCTTTCTTAACATGCAAGCCGCCATTCACTTCTTGCATTGAGTTCTTACGCATCCAATGACTTATAGGCTATCGGTGATTTTTCCTCCTCGGAACACTGGCAATAGCTACTAATTATAACAGAACATAAGCACCCCACTAGCCAAGCGATTTTCTGATCATAAATATTTGTCTTCTATCAAAGTCATTGAAATTTTTCAACTTACCCATTCAACGTATCAAGATGAAATACTCGAATTCAGCTTACCTACTTATATCCCGCTGAAACTGTTACGCGCAGTTGTTAAGAGGCAGTAAGTATCATTTTTGCTAGAAACTACTGGTCAAAAATTTCTGTCTATTGATATTGATTCTTCTTTATAAGAAATATTATTATAAATATATTGGCAGCTATTCATCCATCACATTCTATCGAACATATATAAACCATTCTCGAATGTAGATAACAAAGACGAGATAAAAATCAACCCCGCAAACAGGACTCAGGAATGTCTACCTGGCCATAGGCAATATACAAACAGTAAGGCAACTGATAAAAAACACAAAATAAAGTATTTTCTGTCGGAATTCCTGGGATAAAGAGTTATAACTATATACATTATTTACATTCAGAATATTGTCCTCATTTTTGTTGTTGCTATGACAATGTTTCGGTCGTTGTTCCCTTCAAGCAATACTAAAATAAGAACTAAACGAGTAATCTCTAGACATGGGTAGAGGAATGAGAACAGTCTACACCCGGAAAATAAATAAAGGGTTTAGTTCGGAATTCCCTTTTCAACCAATGTCTAACTACCTGACCCTCCGGTAGTGCTCGCTAGCCCATCGCTCCAAAGCCTGCCAAGCTATGCTTATCTCTAGGTAACCCCCTCAGCCTCCACCCGGAAAAACCATCCTTGAGTACCTTCACCTATTAGGTCTTATCTAGGGAGAGTCGTTGGCTAAATTCGGTGTTGAAAACCTAATCCTATCCTGAAGTCTCTCCCACTACTTTTTTCCCAATAACCGCATCCACTAACGCTTGAACTTCTAGTATCCAGCCATTCTAGGCCTAGAGACTAACGCCACGCAGGCACAAACCAGTTTGTGGTCAGTGTGGGCTAACCAGTGGAACGTGGAACAATCTATCAGATCTCTGTGGACCCTACTCACTCACATTCTATGCGTGTAGCTAACCACCGGGGTAGACGGCCACTTAAGAGCCCACGTCCACATCTCCCCCGCAGGTGATCGATACGGTATCTATCGACCAAACCGAAGTCGCCGCCCAGATTGACCAGGCTACGATCATACTCCTTCTCGCTAGCTTCCCGCCCCTGATTTAATTTAGGATCTAGGACGGCATTCCAATCCTCCACTAAAACTAGATGTGAAGTATCCAACAGGAATGGCCACAGCTGACGGGAAAACAAGACGCGCTACGCCCAGTCGTCGGGCGCATAAACCATTCTTGGAGTGTGGTTTGAACCCGGACACCGACTGGAGAAGAATTGGTCAGAAGTACAAGCAAAAGTCTGAGCATTGGTCAAGACTAGGCTTCGAAGGAAGTTGTCCTTAAAGATCAGGACCGAGGCGTGTGCCACTTACGTCTTGCCCCTCATCCTTTACCGCATGGCTGTACTTCCACTTTGCGAGTCTTGTCGATCACCCTCTTGTTGGGGTGGCCGCAGGCATTGGGTGCGTAAAGAAGCCCGTTAACAGTGTCCGTGTCAATGGGTGGGGGGATTGCAACACCTGGCGAGTCATCATGCCTCAAGGTTGGCTTTCCTATGTCGCATTTTGACGGAGGGCTCGATTTGGGCGCGGGTGTTTGAGACGCCTTCCCTAGCCTTACCATCACTCCTCCATTTCTTTGAGTAAGCGCCGTCGCGGTTGTGGAAGATTGTAGAGCTTCCTCAGGGAGTGTCGGTCGGCCTGGGGTGTCATTCCTTGGTCCAGTGACCTTTCTCGGCCTCGAGAACTATTGTACCATGAATTAATGGAGGAAGGATCCTCTATGTGATCGGCTCGACTTGCCGGCATCGGAGTTTCGCTCCTTGTGATCTTGAGCGCCAGCGGCGGATTATCGCAGCAACTCTGAGTTTTCGCTTAGCTAGCGATTGATTCGGACTGCACTACCTCTCAATGATGTAACCTTCAGATAGGGCGAGGCAGATTTGCCAGACTGTCATCGGTATGACCTTGGCTTAGAGGAAACGGCTTCGCATGCCTTCTACCATTGTCCTCAGGTCCGCCCCTTCTAGGATTATGTCGGCGAGTTCACGACTCGTATTGCTCGTGATCAGTTCGTGTCCATCCATCTCGCGTACGCATGTGACAATGTGTCGCCCCCGTTTTCCGGACTAAAACGGATGGTGTTTTTTACGTTGCTAGCCGTGGCAAGAATGGTGGTGTGGACGTCGCGAAAGGAGGGAATCTTGCGAGATGAATGTTATTCGCATCAAGATCTGGTCGTTTTCCCTAAGGATCAGCTTAGGGTAAAAATCAGATCTAATAGAAATCGTTTGATTTCCACAGATTTCAGCGAAAGGTGTGTGACTGAGGTGACCCTGGTTTGTGTGGAAGAGGCTAGGCTTGATTTTCTCTTTTAAGTCCCCTTGATGTAACAGGGCGGTTTCCTGTGAAACCTCCCCTGGTTAAGTTAGCACTATTTTGTTTTATAGTTAATGTGAACAAGTGTTGTTCCCGGCCTTTTCCCGACACTCTCCTTTGTTATGACACATGTCGAAATTCCAAACCTCCCCAGTTTGTTTTTGGTCCTCTGTTTTTATCTCGGCTGTTTTTCCCATTTCTTCATTTATTTTTACCCTCCCCATTCCATTAGTGAGTGTGCTGCTTAATTTGGCAGAACCCAGCGGCCGCCCTTATTATTTTGAGGGGTGGACGGGTCCTCCTAACATTTGTTTTGAGTTATCTTTTTGTTCATTTTAGTTTGTTTTCTGGATTTGTTTCCCTTCCCCATCATTTCATGAATCATGAAAT
Organism: Acanthosepion lycidas; assembly: GCA_963932145.1. Lineage (NCBI taxonomy): Eukaryota > Metazoa > Mollusca > Cephalopoda > Sepiida > Sepiidae > Acanthosepion > Acanthosepion lycidas. The sequence goes on from OZ010574.1 coordinate 115,458,763, forward strand.
TTTTATATATTTTTTCTAAAAAAAAAATTGAAAAAAAAAAAGACATTTTGTACTCTCATCAGATTTTTATCTCATGTAGCCCCCCATCCCTGTGAATATGCGGTATTTTGGTGTATTCAGCTTTGAGATGTGATAGATACGTTCTTTTGGTGAATGAGCAAATCGTAAAAAATGAATGGGTCGCGAATCTGATTAACTAGAACTAGGATAGTTAATGAAAACTAACCCTCTCGCATTTTATCCACCCCCGGCCTTGTGCCACGAGTCTGTATGTTACAGAATAAATCGTCAGAATAAAGTCTAATTGAGTGTTGACTGTTTCAGTGTTTGATTCAGACGCGCTTTGAATATTCAGTCGTGTAACAACGAAAAGTAAGTTCTTTTTTGTCTCTCGTCCATGCACTGTAAAGTATTGTAACATTCTTTCGTATTTTATGGTTTTGTACTTTTGAATTTGTCAACATTTGTGTTATATGTGCTGGCGAGGGAACCCCCTCTACAATGGCGGAGTCCTACTGACATCAGCCGGAATCGACACACCCTCTTGTGTATGCATGGTCTGCTACGAGGCCAAAGAAAAAGAGCCCCAACGACTATGTAGCACTTCGGATGTCGTAACGAGGCGACTCATCGGAGTTGGAAGAGAGGCCATGGAGGAGGCTTTTAAAAGCCCCGATACGCCCCAAAATCCTCGCCAGGAGGACCAATGCATTCTGGGACATAAAGTGGTAGATAAAGAGGAAGATGCAAGAAAACTGGCGGGCTGCGTACTAACAACAAAATCGGTACGACTGCAAACTGGATATATGGGCACTCGAAGAACCAAAGTTCCGTTGCTTGTAGTGCCAATGGACATTACAGAGGAGCGATTGGGAGCCTTATTCTCCAAGTCTGGACAGTTTGAGGAAGTGTCAGCAGTGTCTAGTAAAACTAGAATAACGACGTTGGATTTCGTATTGGAAATCACCATAACCAGTAAAAAATAAGATTATTAGAATTGAAAGTTCTTCCATATCTATTATACTCACCAGATTTAGCACCAACAGATTTAATTTCTTTCGATCACTAAAACATCACAAAAGTAACAGAACATTCACAAAGAAAACGTTGTAAACAGTTTTTCAAACTTTTCTGAAAGTAAAATGCAGCATTATTTAAATCTTTGAATTCTATGCATTTTCACATAGCGTCCGGTATACTGGTCGCTCGTGTTCAAAAGGTTAAACGTGGAATTGAAAATTTACCTTAATCAAAGTGATTATATTTTTCATAAATAATATTTAAATAAATTCGCATCATATTTGTTTCATGTCCTTTCTAGAAAACGTAATTACTTTACGAAAACCCAAAGAGACTTTTAAATTTTCACTTTGCTTGATCGAGCTTGAAAAAGTTAAGAATGTCCTTACATATAAATTTATTCATTATTCCCTGACCCTACTGTCTGAAATAGGAAAAAAGCTGTCTGTTTTTAAATTTAAGTTTCTTTTCTGAATTAGAAAATCTACGAGAAGTGGTGAAAATCATTTTTGTCAGCTGCTTCAAATACAACTTTACTAAAATTCCATACTCACAGACCAACTGAGTTACATCCTCTCACTGGATGTCTTTAAATACCTTTAGAATTTTTATATTTAAAGTAAAATCTTAGTATTTAAAGGTATGCATTTGTTTCTCTCTTGTTTCATTGGATTTATTTTAACTGAAGATGGTGGTATATTTCGACTACATTTCAGCTATTAAAATTGTATTTCTTTTTTCCTCACAATTTTAACTGTCAGATTAAAACGAAGGATATAAGCATAATATCTCTTCTTATTGAATTAAATTGTTAGCATTTCACGTAATCCTTAAACTGCTTCGTCACATTCTTTGGAATATTCGTTATTATTTATGAATACATTTAAGTTAAAACTAAAAAAAGTAATCACATGTTCAAGTTGTCGGAGTTCAGTTGTAATGACTAGAATTTTGACATGATTTTTCTGTACTTTCTCGCCTCAAATAAATAATCAGAAAATATGGACTAGCGTTTATTTTTCTTTTCTTCACTTAACAAAAATCAACTCTTTTGAATATAATTTCGTCTGAAGTTATTTCTACTAAATTTAGATGTTCTTATTGTTCATTTCCTTGTTAAAAAATTATAGTCGAATCGCAGGTATCAGCTTTCCGACGGGAACTATACAGAAATAAACTTGCAGATCAAGCCCGTCGAGTATACAATAGAGAAATACATCTCGGCCGGGATTAAATAGGATATTTTATTGGACGTTGTCGGCTTATTCGGACCTTTCAGGTGAGTGCTGTTTAAGCTATTTAATATCGAAAAAGCTCTTAAGCTGAGAAAGATCAAATAGTATTCGTTTCTTGCTGTACGATTGATCAGTATAGGATGTATTCATATAATAGGCTACAATATATATATATATATATATATATATATATATATATATATACACACAAAATTTCTCAAAATTAACCTATAGAAAAATCCAATATGTATAAAAGAAAACAGACAATAGGAAAACTGTAGATTTAGCCGCCGCGTTTCATCCAGTGTGGACTTTTTCAAAGCATTTCACTTTTTGCCTTAAAAAAGTACACACACACATATATATATATATATATATATATATATATATATATATATATTAGGTTGGTGCAAAAATAATGTCGTTTTCTCACATAGTAACATATGTGAGAAAACGACATTATTTTTGCACCAACCTAATATATATATCATCATCAATACATTTCAGTAAGAATTTTTTTCGGTTTCTAAATGGGTTGGCCGATGTTAACAGTTCTTTATATTCTCTAATACCTTGGTGTTTTTTCATGTCGACAGTATGAGATAACGATAGATATTTTTATATATCAAGAACAGTATTGGGGAATTGTATGAAAAGATGGAAAAAGTTTACTTGGGACACGTTTCGTCCTTCAGGACTTAATCGGGCTAAATATTATCCCCTTTCTGATATGCATTTATAACAACTCAACGACTAATATTGATAAAACCGAGTAATCATTATGTATAAGTTCTTTTTCTTCTTTTGTATTTCATGTCTCTTCAGAGCGTGGGCAACCATAGCTTTCCACAATTTTTCCATCTCTGACAAATACAATCTTTTTAAACAAGCTAGTATTATAGCGGCTATCGACAGCGAAAATATAATTGGCGACCTGAGATCGAATACCAATCTAAGCTGTTTTCGTTCACTTCGCACTAATACCATTGAAAAGTATGGCCCCACTTCTTCCTGTACTCCTATCTCAGTGCTAAGTTATCAACCAAAATGTATCATCATTTCAATGCGTCGGTGAGGGAGACATGAGTACAATTAGATAAACTACTCTTCAATAATTTTATATATCTTGGGAGTCGCAACAAAAGCTGTTGCCTCGATGACAATTTTAACAGGATCAAAATTTCTTATGAATTCATCAACTCTAAACTAAGATGATATTAATTGGGGCTACGAAACACTGTGTCGTGGATGCTAACCTACTTTTTATTTGTTCTTTCATCATAACGTCTCTTCACGGTTCAACATCTTATACAGGAGTTTAATTGCTTTATTAAATTGTAAACTTCTTTCGTTTTTCTTTCTGTACATTTCTTTATTATCTATCAGTTAATAACTACAGAAATTCTGTATGTCATAGACTGATGAAGATTCAGTGTAATTTCTCATTACTATACACGTATGTTATAACTCACATGAGCTTATAACATACAACTACTGTCATGAATTCAAACTTTTATGGACGATATATCATACGAATGCAAACAACGACTGCAGCAAAATAGTCTCTCAAACTATTGCTAGTGAGTATATAAAGCTAATTTTTTCAACATATGAACTTTCCCCGGATTCATAGTGAAAAATCGGAAAGTCGAGTTCAAATTCCAGTCGGGTTCGTTACATTCATTTACGTGAGATAACCTTGGGAAAGATATAAATCCATCATTTCTCCCTCAGCTATGGGTTGAATATTAGGACAGATTGGGCCTTATAGTCTTGTCTGGCAACCAGTCTACCACAGAAAAAAACGGCAGCCTACTGCGGGAAAATCTTCTGCCTAGTCTTCCATGAATCGAAAGAGACATGATTGCCTAAGCGTGCATTACGTATGGCAGTTGACTTGATTGTAAACGGTTAAGACATATTTTTAATTCACATTAATGAAACATGTTTTAGAAAGAGAATATTGCCCAAATATACAAATATCTGAATTATATATATATATATGGGGTTAGAGAAAGAGAGATATTATATGCCTGTTAAATTCAATGATCTTTTTTTTCTTAATATACAAATATGCTTTCACAAATGTGCTTGTCCAAAGTTTATGTTGTTTAGTGGACAATTTCAATGTCGTGATTAGGGGATGTAAGAAAAGAAAATGAACTGTGTTATAAGAAGTCGATTGTATAATTATGCTTTGAATATGTTCTTTTTTAAAACGTTATTCGAACATGGAGAAAATATAATTAAATTTAATAGACCTAAGCATGATATGTCTATTATTTTTAACAATAAATGTTTACAGGGACTTTTTTTTAATCGTTTCACCCAAATTAAGGCGGAAATGCTACTAGTACGCAGGTGGTTACTAGGAGTGAAAGTGCGAGAAAAGACTGAGTACTGGGAGGATTGAGGAAAGGACAAAAGGTGAACGGGACTCAAGAAGATAGCGATTGACGTTGCATTTAAATTTTTGAAGATTGTGATTATCAGGGAAGTAAGTGAAGGTCAGTCTACCCAGATTTTAAGAGGATAGATAAGATCCAAGTGTCGTGTCCACAAATACAACACAATTTTTTATACCACGCGAAGAAATGATCTTTGCAGAAAAAAAGAAGACCAAGCTAAATATGACAGTAACAGTTATACAAACAGCTACCTGTATTTACGTATTAAAAATAATGTCCTTTGTTGTGGCCATGAAGTGACCAATAGTTCGTTTGTTCGAAATGATTTGTCTCAAGTGAGTCTGCAAAGTTTCGAAGTGTTTTTGTTGCAAATGAGGAAATCAAGTGATATGATACGCCAATATGTACGTGTGTGTGTGGCTGTGTGAAACACATGCTAATGAAACGTGTGTAACTACTGAATGATTGCGTGCGATTCACTGACTGTCTTTTGTCGATTTTCCTTCACTATCTTTTATTGGCTGTTTTTCGCCGGCTTTTTTTCACTGACTGTTTTTTGCTGTTAACGACGAGTGGTTTTAGGCTTACGGCGAGCCGGTATTCGGCTCGCGAACGATCTTTTTTTTCTTTTTTTTTTTTTTTTGCGCGTGCGAGAAAGTACACTGTAACTCGAGCCCTGGCCTATTTCCAGGTCATTTGGAGTCCAACCGCGCGGACGTTGTAGAAAGCACATCACGTGACTTGTCCTATCCAATCA
>OZ010574.1:115466682-115644182 GCA_963932145.1 Acanthosepion lycidas
TACATATACATATACATATGTACATCTTCCAAATATAAATTCTAAGGTAATTACGTCTATATACATATATAGATTACAAGTAGTTAAATCCATAAAAACACACATGTTTAAGTACATGTACACACACATATACTCATACATACACATATAATATACATATACATACAAAACAACCATAAAAACATTTATACATATACATCCACACCCATGCAGCATACACGTTAAAAAAAAAAAAAAATTCAGTATTCAAACATGCCTCATATTATTATATTTATACTCACACATGTGTATATCTATTTATACATATATATCCATACTACCATACATATGTGTCCACAATATAAATACATAGTTAACCTTATCTATAATGTTCATATATATATATATATCTAAATAAGTTCACATATAAAAAAAATTTTAAGTTCCACAACACATTTATCAAAGAGCACAGTGTCAGTATTTTCATATATTCATTTAAAACAATTTATATTTTCTATTTATATATCTACACATACTTTGTTAAAATGAGGTGATTTTTATGCCTACATTTACAAATCAACTCATTATGTCTGTTCAATAGTATGTCCGGATCCTTATGTTTTATAATTAGTATTTTTTCCATAATGCACAAATTGCATCGGTCTCTGAAATTAATCGGAGTTTTGGCTCTTGAGACGATTTTCCATTCTATTTGTGGGGTTAATTTGTTTTCCAATAACTCCCAATATTGGGAGTTATTGGAAAACAAATTAACAAATTAATCCCACAAATATCGTTATCCCATATATATATATATATATATATATATATATATATATGGGATAGCGATATATAAATTTTGATATAATTTTTTATGTCAACAACAGTTTTGAAAAAAAAAAGATGTATGACAGATTGGATAAAGTTTTCGCGACACGTTTCATCCGTTAGGACTTCATCGAACAGCTTTTGTTGACGTTGTTGTGACTACACATGCGTATGAACGCAGACGTGTTTAGATAGATAGATAGATAGATAGATAGATAGATAGATAGATAGATAGATAGATAGAATAAGACAGTAAATTTAATTTCACGTGCTCCGTAACCAAATTAGTAATAGCAAAAGTCTATGCCAGATGGTCTCCCAGGCATTGGGATTCAAATTTAGATCTTTTCAGAGGTGACATGTTTATTGCCTATTGATGTTGTCTACGTAAAAACATTGATTTGATGAGCTGACAGCTTTATTAAAAAGACAATAATAAAGATGAAGATGGAACTTCTTTACATTATTTAAACGAGATTGACTGCACTTTTTCTTTTTCCGTTTTTAGGACATCATCATGAATAAATTCTTCGTCATCTACCTCTTACTTCAATTACTATCAGGTAAGTGATGTTTTTCGTTTCGTTTATTTTCATGTTATTTTACGAGGATTAGTCAAAATGTAATGCCTGATACAAATTAATTATAGTTTTAATAGTAGAAATACATAGGATATTCGAAATAAACTCTAAAGTCACAGGATTCAAAATATAATCCTCAATACGGTCTCCTACTAACTCAGTTTCATCTAGTTTTACAATAGTGATTCTTCGGTCAATTTTAACGAAATCATAAGCCAGTTTAACCTTATCCTTATTCAAAGTAGCAACTAGTCTGCCACTGCGGAACATCTCGCTAACGTCAGTTTCTTCTTTCTCTCAAGGGTTACCATTTGTCCCGTATCATTTTTGTGCTTTCACAGCGTGCAGTCTTTCGCAAACATTTGCTAATCACCTGTGAATATTTACAGCACTTTCTACTTCCAAAAAGCACAATCTCTGACAGCTCTTTACTTTCTATATGTGTCTAGAGATGCTAAAAGGATATTGTGGGAGAAAAAGAGAAGAGAGAGCGTCAAATCTTCTTTTCTCGAGTATTTTGAATGGCGCAAACGAAAAACACAAAACTCTTACTACGTTGTGAAATTTGAAAGAAAATTACATTTATTGAATAGCATGAACATTAATAATAGTACTGAATACAAAATTTGCAAAACAAACTTGCACAAAATTTTCCTTTGCGCGCCTAACACTTAGGCAAAAGAACAAGTTCTAATTACAATTCTGTTGAGCTTTTAAAAATAATTTTAATTATTATCAACAAAATCTTCACTTCGATTCCTTCGAATGTCGACAGAATTTGAGAAGGTTGACGATTCACAGGCGCCGCTGGATCTCTGGTTTGTTTAGACAATAGTTCCCTTTTAAAAACTGAGATGAGATGTTGTAATTTCATAAAAAGTTCAAAATCAGGTTATTACATTTAATTTTGTGACAAACTTTCACAAACTACAGAGAAATAATCGTATATCTCTCTAAATTTGTAGAAATTTCTCCATTTTCATTTTTATTTCTTTTTCTTCTGTACTTCCTTTCCTTTTTCTTTCAGCTTCCTTCTTTTTGTTGTTGTCGTAGTCATCGGCCGTAGCTTTTAGTTTTTGTTCAGATCTCAAAAGCATCCAATGCCTTTACTGTAAATAACGAAACCCTTCTGCTCTTCTTTTTAGTATGGCTCGATTCCCAGAAACTGCCAACAACTTTCGCCTGTCGAAGCCCAAACTCTTCTTCCTGTCTGACAAACCAGATTTCTTAAATAGTCACAAATTACCTCTAAATTTAATCAGAAATTTAATACTATTTGTAACTTATTTTCCCCATTGTTTAAAAATCACAAAATATATCTCTTTAAAACTCGCCTGTTTGCAAACTTTATTTAGGCGTGATTTTAAACCATGAGAAGCCTCTCTTTTTAAAAATATTTGAAAAACAAATTATATTCATGCATGTTTCTTATAAGCCATCAGATTTCATTTTGGTGGTTCCTTTGCAACATCAATTTGATCCTCATGTATAAAAAGTTTTACGCACCAAATTTTATTCATGGCATTTTTTACCAACCATTGTCTTCATTTTAACATTTTTTTATCTAAAAAATGTTATTAACTTTCTTCTTTTAATGTTTTTAAACGCTGCCCTCAAAAGAAAATGTAATTTAAAAAAAACTACTCTATTGTATTATTTTTTATTTACTCTTTAATTATTTTCATATAATTATAGATTTCTTTTTTTATGATATAATTTTTATGTAGCCATTGAGAAAGATTATTTCGAATAGGAAAACAGAAGATAACTCCACATTTCGCCTCATGCGCATCTCGTCACTTTATGGTTTATATTAAAAAAAAAAAATGCCCTCGGGAAACCTGATTAATACTTCGATTAAATTAGAATAACCATTACTTTTTCACCAACCCGCATATATAATTTTGTTCATTTTATTCAGTCACTTTAGCATATGTTATCAAAGGTGGATAATTCATGCAAGCTTTTTAATGTTTTCTTTATTTATTGCTTTCGTTATTTAGAGCAGTGAGTGGTAATTATGTATTTAATTTAAGTAAATACGTAATTGACAATGTTTAAATTCCAACAGGTAATCAATATTTATATTATAGCAGGTAATTACAAATAAAGAAATCGAAATTATTATATATTAGATATGTTGCACTGAATATTATTAAATCGGACACTGTTAACTGTTGTTCGCCGTTGACCTTGACGTTTGTTATCACTATAATTTTTAACAATTGTATCGCACTTATTTGAGAAAATTTTACTGGGAAGAAAGATGACATTAAAAGACCAGGATCCAAGAAGACAGAAGATGACGATTGATGTTGCGTTTAAATTTTTGAAGATTGCAAAGCAAGAAGACAGAAGAGAATTCCATAAATAAGAATTGCGGTAGAATAAACTATTAGAATAGAACATATGGTTAAACTAGCAATTTCAACTGTAAAATGATGAGGCCTAATTGACAATCTAATCCCGCGATTAAATTTGGAAAATCGAAGTACCAAAGAATAAAGTTCGTCAGAAGAATTACCATGAAAATATTTATAGAAAAGATACAAGGAAGCTACGTTACGGCGGTAGGAAAGTGATTGAAGCCGAGGTGCCAGGTTAGGACATTAGAGATTCTTCTTTGAATTTTGTCAATATATATATATATATATATATATATATATCATTCTGCTACCACTTGCTTTCAACGGTAATTTTTGTACAAACTAAACACCAAAGTGGATCACAGAGCCTTGATATTTCTCTTGACTCCTGATTGGTCAGTTAATGCCAATATTATGCTTTCGACTACGTCCGCACGGTTAAGTTTAATTTACCGCCAAAATCTGTTTACGTGTTCTCAAGCCGGTCACATGGCATACAACATTATAAATACTTAGATAGAAAAACAGAGGAAAAAGAGAGAATGACTAAGAACCACATCAATGTAATTCAGTGAAGAGCCCGCGTCTGTTCCTTATGGGAAGACGCTATGTCACACACACACACACGTACGTACGTACGTACAAACATTGCACATCTCTGAAAACACATTCACTCACTTCATCTCAACCGATGCCATTCCTCGACAGTGAATGAATTTGAGCGGCAAGATACTTCAATATATTTATGCTAATTTCCTCTCAACAAGTTTCTTCAAACTCACCTTAAGCAAAACAATTCAAATAACAGTTAAAGGTAAATAACTCCTGCTATATTTTAAACATCGAACTTTCAACTATAGATAATGTTAAAATTGTTTAATTAATTTAGACGGTTTTATTAATTACACATTCTATATCACTTTCACACAAAAATGAACATTTTTCACAGGAACACATTTCACCTTTCAAAAGAACATTTCCAAGTAACAAATACATACTTCAACTAAATCTCTAAGTTCACTGAATTACTGTCTGTACAATTGTTGTTATGCATATAAAATCCATTTACTTAAGCTATTTCTTTTGTTGAATGTTATTCTTCCTGTTTGCTTATTCCTTGTAAGCACATTTGTAAAGTAATATTAGTACGGGTTGAATCGAGGCCGTTGAACCTGTAACATATATATCCTGCTACTCCAAACGTTTGAGTAGACGCCGTGTTCCTTTAAAACAGCGTGAATTATATCTACCGGACTGCGCATTCGAGCGACCTCATAAAGAAAAGGTGCTCTGCTAAAATATTCAAACCTGCATCCCCCTTTTTAGGAAAAACCACTGTGAGATCTGGTGTTCTTTTAACCGCTCGGTAACAAAGTCTAAATCAGCTTACAACATCTCATTCAATAACCCTCCAACTTGAGTGGCACTTGAGTTTTATATTGGATACACAATAGTATAAAAAAACGATTACAATATTTGCGTATAGAAATTTACAATAGGAAGTATATGGTTTCCTAGTTGTTACATGAATGTGATTTTTTTTTTTCGAGAAATATACCATTAGGTTGGTTGTTGTAGCTGTAAACCAAGCTTTGGAGACTTGATATTATAGTGTGTTCAATTCTTATTCAGTGATTCATTTTAGACTTGTTAAATATTTGCTATTAAATTGATTTTGGAATCCAAAATGAAAATTTCACAAATTCGCAATAAGTTATTACTGTTTTCTCTTATTTTATTTATTAAAAATATACGGAAATAATTATAAGAAAATTCATATCTGGCTTTAATACTTGATTTATTGACTATCTTTCAGGAAGTACAACCTTTGATATCTGCGCAGAACTAAAATGTGGTAAGTTTTTTTTTGTTGTTGTTGTTGTTGTTGTTGTTGTTGGAGATCCTCTCTGACTCTTAGAAAATTCGCATAACTAATGCTGGTTATATCTCAGCTCCTGCCCGTTGTTGCAGTATAAACCACGAATTGGCTCTGATCTGTGGGTGCTGAAGAAATACAAATTTACCTGAGCAGGCACTGTCACCCTAGTAGAACCCATAATCTCCCGAAACTAACAGATGACTACCATGTTTACCTTTAACCAGAGAATTAGCTGAATCATGATTTTCTTCTAAAAAACAATCTTCTTATCGACTTTTAATTCAGATCTGTGATCCTATTCGCAACAATATATATATATATATATATATATATATATATATATATATATATATATATGCGTGTATGTATGTATGTATGTGCGTCAGTTTAATTACACTTGACTTTTTTACTGGTCTAGTCGTTTATTATTTCACAATTATCAACACGCTTATACACATTCAAAAATTAAGAAATCTTTATAAAATACTTGGAGTTTATCGAATAGTAGTAAATACAGATTTAATTTAATAACAGTATCAGTTGGCCATCACAAATTAATACAGAATTTTAAAGAATTTAAAAGTTTATAAATTCTAATTATATTGATTTTTCAAAAATCAAAACACATGTCAATGATGGGTTGTCAGCATTTGCATTTATACAGGTAAAAAGGTATCAAATTTTATCATGGGGATATTTTTATGTATTTTTATTCACTAATAAATGATTAACATAAGAGAGAAAACATACTAGTGTGTACATAGCATAAATGGAAAGGTAAACATAGCATTAGTGGTAATAGCAGTAGTAGCCGTGTGTGTGTGTGTGTGTGTGTGTGAGCGTACATGCGGAATTGCACCACCTGGTCCCTTAGAAGGGAAGACTGAACAAGTCTTCTACCTACCGCATTCTATAACAAAAACGGAAGGCGGAAGATTATGACCCAGCTTTTATAGTCCTGGAACAGCGCCACCAATTTGGCGTCTTGCCAGACCAAGTCGTTTTAATACCAACAAATGTTTTCTAATCTACCGTCATTTTACTACCAACTAGAACCATTGAGATTCTACAGTTTAACACTTGACATATTGTCTTTACATTTTAAGAGGGATAAATTACAAACATTAAATACCCATACAGTCATATACTGATGGCTTGTCAAACATGCGGCCTGCGAGCCGCATGCGATCCTTTACAAGCACAACTGCGGCCCGAAAAAAGGATGCTAATTTGGTTATTTAACAGCTAAAATTGCAGTTTTTATAATTTAGAAATTACAGTATTTAAGTAAATAAATCACATGATTTTACATTTTGATTCCTTTTAATAGAATACTTTTGTGATGTCAACGAACACTCGGTGACACTTGGTAATGCCAACGAATACTCGTTGTCACTTTCGCAATGCTCGTTGTAGTAGAGACTTTGTAATCGCAGATACCACTATAGTACGCCATTGAACAATACTGGTTTCAGACGCCTTTGAATAATCTCGCACTAATAGTACTTGCTCGATAATACTCGCTCGAATAGTAGCCACCGAATAGTAATCTGAATAGAGAAATAATACAGTAAAATAGAGTAGAGAATAGCGGTCCGTATAGTAATAGAGGATAGACTAGAAATACAGATCCGAAAACTAATAGAGGATAGACTAGAAATAAGTTAGACGTCACGTGACTTCCTACTTAGGCGTTTCTTCTTAGGTCACGTGGTTTACTTAGTTCAATAATGGGATCGCCTGTGTTTACTCTCTGGCGATCCATGTTCAAACTCAAGTGTCGGCAGCGTCACTATATTCCTATATAACAAATACCAAATAAGAACACCATTTACTGCATAAATGTATTTAAAATGATTTAAATATCATCGACAAACATTAAGTTAGTACGGTAAAAGCTATTATTTTAAAATTTGTAGCAAATATTTGATATTCTTGGTGGCTGAGAAAATAGCGCAGGAACAAATTCTCTCAAATAGCCATGCCACCAACCATCACACAACGAAAACAATATAGCAGCTCATTAACTGTTGTAAACAGAAAAATTTCTTTCAAAATTTCAAAAGTTTTTTTTTTCTTTTAAAGATGAAATATCAACCAAAAAAGTTTTAAGAGCGTTATCAAGATTGATTTAACTCTTTTTACGGTTAGCTATAGTTTAAATGTACCAGTAATTTTTCAGATTCTGTGTCATCAATTTTGAATATTAGTTTTTTCTACTACATCAACCATAAAATGGCTAGTGCTTCACCAGCTAAAAGAAAAAGGAAACTGAACGAAGATGGGTGAGTGTTTCAAGAAAAGTGGGAATTATGGTAATTTTGCATAACAGTGAATGAAATGATACATTGTTTAAATTGCAACAACTCCATCGCCGCGCCAAAAGAGTACAACCTGAAAAGACATCATGAAACGAATCATCTATCTTACGATAAATATGAAGGCCCAATGAATGTTTCAAAACACAAGGAATTGAAGACTAAGTTGATACAGCAACAGACTTTTTTTACGAAACTTAAAAAAACAGAATTGTCGATTCCGTTATTGTAAGCTTTGAACTCTGCCGAATGATAACCATGAGTGGGAAATCTCACATTCAAGATTTCGTAAACCAATACCTTGTAAAAATAGCTGAAATTATATGTCCAGAGAAAGCACACTTATTCAAAGACATTTCATTAACCACGAACGCTCTTGCTGCACAGATTGATGAAATATCAGATGATTTGAAGCAACAGTTTCACAGATGTCACTGGAATAGCACAGTTTGCAATCTTCATTGGTGCTGCGACAGTGAATTTAATATATTTTTATACAAATGGACTCACCCAGGGTATACATATACTACTGCTAGTGAATACCCGGGAGAAGAACGAGAAAGAGCGGCGAACGAGCACGAACGTAACGAGCAAGAGTGACAGTGAGCAAGCACGTAGACTCAGTAAGAAGTCATGTAGTGATACGTCGATACCAAAGAATATATATATATTTTGCTACTAACCCGCATACCTGGACTACTAACCTGCCTTACCAGTTTGTATTATTGCATTAATACATTTATTTTCCTATATTCTTCTTGGCGTTTGTTATTTATTGGTACCGGATTTCGTCCCGGAATCCACAACAACTTGGCGACGAGGACTTCGAACTCACACGAAAGAAAAAAATTCTCTCTCGTCAACCACAACAACTTAGCGACGAGTACTTCGGACCTACACGGAAAGAAAAAATATCTCTCTCGTCAACCACAATAACTTGGGCGACGAGGATTTACACTTTTCGGAGACTCGAAAGAAAAATATGCCGTTTGCCAGTGTCCGCAACAACTTGGCGACAAAGATTTACGAGGATTAAAATACATAAAATCGAGTTTTGCGTAAGACTTATCATGGAGGATTTTAAAAGTATTTTAGTAGAACTTATAAAATACCAAAATGAACAGCAAATACAACTCCAACAAAAACAAAATTAACAGCAGCTACAACTCCAAGAAAGAATGGAGGAGAAGTAGCAAAAGCAATTACTACAATCACAGAAGGAAAATGAAGAAAGACATGAAGAAAGACAAATGCAACTCCAGGAATTAATATTAAAGGTAGCGGGTAACAAACAACAAAATATCGAGAAAGAGGCGACTTTTTCCCAAGACGCAGTTTGGAACACGATAGAAACATTCAAATACTCTCTAGAAGAGGATAAAAATTTCGGGGACTATTTCAGACGTCATGAAGACATTTTCAACATCGATTGCCAAAACTAGACGGAAGCTAAGAAGCTACGTCTATTACTCAGAAAATTGGGAACAAAAGAATACACAAAATTTGTGGATTACTTTTTGCCAAAAAAGACAAACGATTTAACGTTTGACGAATCAGTTGCATGCCTTACAGAGCTCTTCAGTCCAAAGATGTCACTTTTTCACAAAAGGTGGAAATGTCTTAACCTCGTAAAAGGTGAAAATGAGGACTACTCCACGTTCGCCGCAATCGTGAACAAACATTGCGACGACTTTAAGTTGGCAGAATTAACTCCTGACAATTTCAAGTGTCTTATTTTTGTACAAGGGTTAGTCTCAGCCAAGGATAGTGAAATGCGTAAAAGAATGCTTTCAAAACTTCAAAATGAGCCTGGATTAACACTACAAAAATTGTCAGAAGACTGCGAAAAATGTTTGAGTATAAAGAAAGACTCAAAGGATATCGAGGAATCAGGAGTAGCACACATCCGTAAGTTGAACAAAAGTTTACGATTTTCACCCTCCCCGGAAAGAAAACAAAAATTCTATAATAATGAAAAAAGTAAAACGTTCAGAGCAACTAATGACAGAAATCAAGGGACATATAAGCCAACACCCCCACCCACCCATCTGCATGTTATCGATGTGGAATAAGGATTGTCGTTTTAAATATAAAAACTGTCTAGCGTCTGGAAAAATGGGTCACAAGGCATCCCAATGTAGGAACAAAATACCTACTAGTAGGATAAGAGCTACTAGAATGCACTAACCCGCATTCCTGGAACTACTAACCTGCCTTACTAGTTTGTATTATTACATTAATACATTTATTTTCCTATATTCCTTCTTGGCGTTTGTTATTTATTGGTACCGGATTTCATCCCGGAATCCACAACAATATACATGAAGACCTGATTTAACTGGTCCCCAAGCATTGACACTACAACAAGCTAGGACTTCTTTGAGAGAGTTGAGTAGGTTCTGCATGAGTATAGTTTTGATTTGATTAGACTTGCATGCTCATCTACTGATGGTGCTTCGAATAAGGTTGGCAAACATAATGGTGTTGCTGCCAAATTACAAAGAAAACGAAAAAACTCGCATACAGATTCATCATTTGCACATTTTTACTGCTATTCATCAGAATTTGTGTTCAAAGATTTTAAAATTGGATCATGCGCTTATTTGGTCACAAAGACAGCAAACTATATCAGAGACCGTACTGTCAACCACCGTTCAGTCAGTTGAGGGAAGATATGCATAATCAGTTCACTGGTGTCCCATTCTACACAGAAGTCCGCTGTTTGTCATGTCATAAAGCGCTCAAACGATTCTATTTGTTAAGACAATAAATAATTATGCTTTTGTGGATGAAAGATCAAAACACAGATGAGATAAAATATGAAAGTTGGCCCCAAGATGTGGCTTTTATTATGGATATTACTGCGCAATTAACTGGCTTTAATTTAAAAGTACAAGGTAAACACAAACTTATCACTGAGTTGCATGATGACATCAAGTTCTTCATTATAAAAAATAAGCTTATGGAAGTCACAATAAAAAGATGTGAAAAACACTGCCAATACTGAGACTGTACTTAGCTTTGCTAAGTATAACAGTCGCCTGAAATTGTTGTCAAAGGAATTTCAGAAAAGAATCAGTGATTTTGAACCTCAGTTTGCATTATTTACCTTTAATGTTCCAAAACAGAATAAAGCCTGCAGATGGAACTATTAGAAATGCCGTCGGATTCTACACGCAGAGCAAATTATCTTGAAGTTGGAATACCTGCGTTCGTTTCATATCTTACTGAAAAGTTTTAAAATTTCTGAAAGTTTGCCACAAATATTATGGCAATGTGTGGCTCTACCTATGTGTGTGAACAGTTATTTTCCTTGATGAAATCAAATAAATAAATCACATCTTTTATCATGCGATTTCATATCTTAATTATTTGCTTTTTATATTCACTGCATAACATTTTCTGCTTAACCATATTATGTTATTTTCTTTCACGTTATCCCAATCAGTGAAAATATGTCGGCTTACTTTCCTTTCAGCAATTTGATTTAACCCTAGTGTTTTGTTACCGCAACATTTTTAAAATACTCGTAATTCTTTCTTTTCCCCCTCAAACTACTCCCCTGACTCAGTGAGTGTGTGTAGCACGTGGTGTGACACAGTTGTAGCAGGAGGAAGATGCCAAGTGACTATCCATTTTTCGAAATCCGAGGTGGCTAGTGCAGGGTTAATTAAGTATAATTAGTATGAGATATTTCAATTGGCGTAAATATCGGAAACAAAATGCAACTATTTATATAGTCAAATGAAATCATTCTCAAAAGAATGCTGATGAGCTTTAAATATACTAAAAATGTAATGAAGTGAAAAATATATATACATTGTATCCATGGGACGTGTCATTTTCTCCTATATAATTGTTAAGAGCGTGACGTACGTGCTAATTAAATAAGGAACGAAAGAGCAAGCAGAATTATAACATGATTATTTCAATACTTTCTATAATTGATTATTATCTGCTTTTCAGGTACTAATGAAAGTAAAGATGCCTGCGCAAAGCTATATTGTACTCAACCAACAACTCGTAAGTTTTTTCAACATAATTACAACCTATCGCCATTTCAAATAATTTAAATGTTTTCTTTGGAGTCAAATTTTGGTTTTATTAGAAGGAAAAGTAACATATGATAAAGCTAATCCATATGAAAAGAAAAATATTAGGTTGGTGCAAAAATAATGACGTAATAATGTCGTTTTTTGACGTTAAACGTCAAAAAACGACATTATTACGTCATTATTTTTGCATCAAACTAATAACTTTTGCATGTAAATAAAGCTTTTAGACATTTTTAAAACATTGACACATTCACTTGTCGGTCATTGAATAATCGAACCTCCATTATAAATAAAAAATGTAAATAATAAATTTAAAAATCTCTTAAAATTCAATATTTGTCCTAGAGATTTGTTTCAACGTAAATTCAACTTGAAAATTGACTGGATTTTGTAAATGTAACGCTTACTTTTTGCTTTAAAATAACGTTTATTTATGCATGGTAGCCTGTGACTTTTCTACGGTTATTCTTCTTTACTCTTCGAAAATGTGCGAATTTTTTTTTTTTTAATTAAAGAAATGCAGTACACCAGCAGTAAACTAATAAAAAAATCGGCATTTATATTTAAAAATAATCTTTAACCTTATATAATGAATAGTTTAAGAATATAATTTTTATTCTGTAAGCTTTTCTGAAACTTAATAGAATAAATAATTTTATTTTTATAAAAGAAATTAATTAAAAACTAGTGAAATTATACTTTTGGGTTTAATTCATTCCTTTTATTTTTATTATTTTCTTACCTGTTTGATGCCATCAAATATTTAATTGCACCCAATGAGATAGTTTTTAATGATACTGAATTTAAGAGTTATTGAATGATATTATATACTTCCGATAGAGAAAAGTAATCAGACAAAGGCGGTAATTCAGAATTATTTCCTTTTTTTGATCTTCCGTGCAAAAAATATTCTAACGGTTTTGCAACCGTTAGAATATTTTTTGAAAATATGAAAAAAATATTACAATTCTTAAAAAAGAAACGGTTAACACTCGAAAATGGCATTACACTTTACATTTTTTGATTCTTCAAACATATCTTTATTTAATAAATAATCTTGTTACGAACAGCAGTGAGATGAATTTCGAAATCAGCTTACAATTCTTTTAAAAATAAATATTACGTGTAGATTTTTTCCTGCCCATTCTGAAAAAAAAACTAACAATAATGCGTTTTATTAAGCTATGCAGACATCAATTCTCAAAAAAATATCTTTTGAGTTCTATTGAATTATTTTTGGCAAAATTAAGGACGAATTTCCAGTATGTTCACACATGATATGGCATAAATATTTTACGGGAATAACAACTGCTGGGATTTTTCGTTATATAACTATAAAAAATTTCCCGAACAGCCTACCAAATTAAGAAATACACGCACGATATCGAAAAACGGGATGATGAAACTGACCCAAAAATAACATTTTCACAAATCTTGTTTAAATCGGATAACTCTGAGTTTTAAAATCAGGAGTTAGCGATTTTTTAATTTCATTTCGGAACTAACGTATCCATTTTAGAGTGGTACCTAATAATTACGTATGGGTATGGAAGATATGATATACAAATGTATATATCAGACTAATTGTGGGTAAGCGAATGACAAAATGGGAAAAAACTCTCCTACGTTACATGTTACATCCTTGAAGTCTTTTCGACTATAGATAGATACATCGAGAGAGAGAGAGAGAGAGAATGTACATACATATATGAAAAGATAGTGACAAAAAGAGATTCCCCATTAAATTTTGATGTTTGATTATATTTGGTCAGATTTTGGGAAGCGAGTTGGGCTGAGAACTTTTCAGCATCCCTCTTAAATATGCATCTGCACACATTTAGCAAATATTAAAGATCGAATGTATTAAATATAAATAAAAAAATCCAATTCTACAGGTTGCATTATTTGTTAGAAAATGTGGTGAATATTCGTAAAAACTTGTACATGATGGCAAATCATAAAAAAACAAACGATAAAGAAAGTTAATTGAATTTTTGCTTGCTGTGAAGTGTGAAGTCTTTCATGGCGTAGCGGTTAAAGCACGGTTCGAAGGTGGTTTCTCAATACACACTCATGCACACACAAACACACATACACACACAAACATCCATCCATAGATAGATAGATAGATAGATAGATAGATAGATAGATAGATAGATAGATAGATAGATAGATAGATAGATAGATAGATAGATAGATAGATAAAGAGAGAGAGTGAGAGATCGAATTGCTAAGGACAGGAACGTTCAGGAAATTTGAAGCATTTTTTAATCATTCTGTTCATCTGTCAAGTGACTCGTTGTTTCTCGTCTTTTGTCAAAATCACTCTACAAAGAAATAAAGAACATGTCAATTTTTTGTCTTAAAAATCTATTTAACGCCTTTAGTTCATCTAAATTCTGAATACTGGACACGCCTACATGCTTATATGTGTGTGTGTGTATTAATGTATTTATTGTACATCTTTTTTATTCGCAATTAATACATTTTTATTATGGATTGTATTTTTTGTTTTTTTTCGTTTTGCTATTCTTCATCATATTTACAAGTAGAAAGAATTTAATTTTTTCATTAATAATATTTCAGCGCCTCCTTCAAATGGAACAACTACACCAGATCCACCAAACAACGATGGCCCAGCAAACACTATATGGCCACCTCCTTATCCGGTGGATCTACCCAATGATGGTTACCCTTTGGATTATCCATTTTATGATAGTGCGCCTTATATCTTTCCAGTGGACTATCCCCCGTTCGACCCATACTTAGATTTACAACCTCCTTTTCCAGATACGTTTTATTAAGTAGCAATCAAGCGATGTTTATAGGTAAGCTTTTCCTTTTACAAATTGTTTCTCTTATTAGCTTAGCTTTGGGTACCGAGTTTTTTTTACTAACGGTTAGCAAGATGGTCTTGTAAACTTAGTTGTAAGTTCCTCACTGGGTACCCCAAACTTGAGGCATTGTGTCAAGCTAAGTAAATAACTGCTTAGAATCTGACAGAGGAACATTAACTTATTTTTCTAATTCGAATATTTGTGCTATCTAGCTCCGCTAGTCACTCGTGGCGCATAAGATCTCTTAATGAAGTTTCTGTAATCGAAGTGTTCAACAGGATGTGGCGATTGGCCTCACTTCCAACATCCTTACTCTAAGGAAAGTTTGGTTTTTTTCTATCGGAGCATCCCTTCCCTTAAATAACCACTTGTCCCCATGCTAATGAGATACATTTCTGTGTCTGCGAATTCAGAATTGTTCTTTTCCTAGGTAGGTTATCAATCAGAGCTAAAGAATTGTAGTGGATGGGTTAACTGTGTGGCAATATTTGTTAAGAATAGGTTGCGTGACAATTAACTATTTCCACTTACATCAAAATTAAAATATAAAATCCAACCAAATTGTTTATAACATAACATTAACAATAAGTTTTATTTAAATTGACGTACAATGTGTACCAAAAGATAGGACAAAGTTGTGTCCCTTTAACTCGGAGTATTTGTGCCTGAGTTCATATTATGAATGAAATTGGATAAAACATTTGCATACAGTTCAATATCATGTACAAGTAGTCTGTGTTACTGTTATGTTTGCAAAGAGTTCAGAAAAGTTCTTGAAAAGTTATTTACCTTTTTACTGTAATGTTTCTACGGTCGTTCATATAGATTTTCACTTAATAAATAGTAAATATAATTTACTTTAAGTAAGTTCTTAAGTTAAGTAATATCTAAGAAATACTGTCCACAGAATTGGTAGTTAAATTATTAGCGAGTCAGCGTTGAGGTGTTTTTTGTGGCGGCAAAGTTTGGTTTCGAACGACGTGGAGTAAGTTGGCAATTCTCTGTGGCACTGTTGCTGACTGTCTAAAGTTGGTAATTGTCTTTACGTCTGGTCAGCAATGACTAAGACGGGAGTCGATGAAGGTTATCTTGAAACTTGGTAATTACTGCTCGAAAAGGTTCACACGTGTTCGGTTTAATCGCTGAGTGGCTCGCAGCATATGAGCGGGAAAACAGATAGGTCGCGTGCAGGCAGTTTGATTGGTCGGAACTGACCAATCAGCAAGCCAGATTGGAGGTGATTGACCAATGAACACTTGTTATATTATCTGAAAGTAGAATTTGGCTTACCAGATAGGAAGAGTGCATTTCCTACAAAGAGGTAAGGCTGGTTAAGTTGTGGGAGATTCCACAGAATCTAGTCTGCAGTACTACTTAACCCATAGCGGGGAGGAGAAGAAAGTGAATGTAATGAATTCGACTGGAATTTTTAATTAACGATGAAACTAAAAACATTTCGTAATACGTAACATGAGACAGTAGTTAACAAATTACATCCTTTTTCATGAAAACAAATAAAAATGTGCATTTAATTTTTCTTCGAAATTCTGAACAATTTAATATTTACTTCTATCCTGAAACGTAAACAGACCAGCGAAAAAAGTTGTTGATAATGAAAGAGTTAAAAATGAACAGACTACATTCTGACAGATGTTTTCACAATGAGACTTATATTGACAAAACATGTTGGTAACATGTTCGAAGTATTCTTTTATTTATACGAGCCACATATAAGAGTTTCAGCTTATAATATCACTCCTTATTTTAAATAAGTCTTTTCAAATTCGTTTGATGTTGGTATGGGCTTTATTATGTAAGTAAACTATGTGCAATATAAAGTTTAATTTATAAATAAATGAAAAACATATTGATCATAGAAACACATTTGATTAACAATATTACATATACCTAAATAACTGTGAATATGAGCCAGTTGATATTAAAACAGCATTCTCTTTTTCCTCCTGAGGCCAGTATACAAATGATTATGGTAACTATGCAGATGAAATACGTATTCATTGTTGAGATAAGAATTTTCTTAAACAAAAATCAAAATCTTCTATCCAATAAATAGGATTGAAGATAGACTTTCCAAAACAGAAACTATGATTTTTTTCATTTCACCCGTAAACAAGGCAATAAAGCTACTAAGACGCGAGGTGGGGTACTGAGTGCTAGAGAATATAAGAAAAAAACACTATTAAAGGAGAGAGAACATCAAAAGAACAAAAATTAAAAAAAACAGTAGATCAAAGTTGACTAGGAAGCAAGAAGCTTGGAGAGGGTTCTACAAGTCAGAAATACGATAGAAGAAACTTTTGACATAGAACTCACGGTTAGATATAGTCATTTCAATTGTAAAATGATGAGACCTTTTTCGCTAATCTATTACTGCGCTTAAATTCATAAAGTCTAGATACCATAGAGAAAAGTTCATCAGAACAATTACCATAAAATTGGAATGAAAATAGTGATGGTACAAATTCAGGATGTGGAATTAGTAGTAAGTACTAAACATTTCAAACACCTTGGTGTATAAATCACTCATAACATATTTAATATAGAAGAGAAGAAAATTGAACATAGAATAGACTACGGTAGAGGTATTTTCGTCCAACACTGAAAATTGCTGCAAAACATTAACCTAAAAACTCGAGTCATGTTCTTAATTAAGCTTGTCAGATTGAAATTTTCATATAGATGTCACGCATGGCGCCAATCTCTTTCAGAAATATTTCAACCGTCAGCTTTTATACAACCGCTTTCTCAGATTGATGGTTAAAAATGGCGACGAGTGAATAAAATCTGTAGATCTTAGAGAGGACCATCCTTCTCCGAAACTTGTGGACTGGCGCTACATAATCACAAAGAACTGTAGTAACGAATAACAGAAACCATATCACTTGAGGAATTGCAACATTTAAAATACATATCTTACGAGAGTCGGCTGAAAATTTTATGAGCTGACCAAGACACTCTCATAAAACGTGACCAAATGAGGTTTTATTCTTCAACATAGTCCCCCTTGTGGTTCACACACTCCTTCCATCGATGTTGCAGTGCTTGGATCCCATCAATATATAAACTTTCATCCTGTTGGTCAAAAACTTTATCAACAACAGATATGATGTCATAACCACTGCGATATCGATTCCCAGCCACGTGTTGGAGGGACAGATAATAGTCAGATGGGGCTAACGGCTAAATCAGGAGAATAGGTTGGGTGATCAACCAGTTCAAAGCCACAGTCATGCACAACAGCCATTAAAACTATAGACTTGTGCGCTGGAGCATTGTCTTGATGAAACAAGACCCTTTTCGTCAGTTTTCCTGGTCAGGAAGGAATCTAAGACATTAAAAAAAATTAAGACATTATCCTGGCAACCCTTCTATATGAAAACACTGCGATCAGTTTGAAAAATCTTAACAGTGTACGTGATTTCGGTGAAAAATAATCATGTTACTTTCTGATAGGCAAGCTGCATTTAAATCTTTTAATAAGAGAAAATTGCTTTTGACTTATTTTTACCATAATTTTTTCTAATAAAAGATATAAAATTCTCTTTAAAATTATTCTGTGATTTCATTGTTTTATTATAAAAGCATAAACGTCATATGTTGAATTCATTTAAACAAATCAAGTATCGTGTTCTTTTTATATTATTTTCAGCTCCAAATTAGATTTGTAAAGCCGTTATGAACACCTCAAAATCAACACAATAAACATTATTTTTAAGACCAAGATGACAGTAAAAGAGTAATCCTTTTATATGTTGTTTTTTGTATGTTTGTTTATTTTTCGAAAATAAAAAATAAATATAACTGATTTTTTTCTTTTCCTTTTCATCTTCATATGTCGAGATTTTAAATACTATGAAAAAATTTATTAATGCGATATTCATCAAAATTAGACGGTAGCCTTTGACTCTTCATTAGAGAGTGGTGACATGCTACTAATTCTAAAACAGTACTATTATGAACCTGCCATTCCGCAGTTATTATAATTATAATATCAAAACTCTGCAACATTGAAGATAGATTTTAGGACTCTAATAAAAAAATCTCAAGACAAGCAAAGTAGGGCACAATACACATAATTTTAGTCACTTTTTTTACCAGTTCTATTTCTTCTTAAGTTTTGATTCAGACCGTTTTGTCCTTCGATTGTTTCCTAATATTTCGTAATAAGAAAACATCAAAACAATTTTAATTTAGTGTTTGTGAGATAAGACTAACCAATCGTGCAGAACAACATAACACTCGAGGGTATATAAGTTGTTTATGGTCGGCATTTGGAAAAGAATTAGACTTTAACCATCTCGGCATTAAAATTATATATGGCGAGAAAATTTTGTAAGAATATCAACCGACTAAGCAAGCGGAACATTTCCTCACCTGAGCGAAAAACTCACAAAATTAGCAGAAGTAACAAGTACATAACCCGTTTGTAATTGACAGTCTCGGATTGAGTTTCACAAAAACAGAGTAAAGAACAGTGTTTGACCGCACTTTCCTGTTAGGCATGTTAACGTTCGGTTCATGTGATCGATTATGTTTTATGATCAAGAGGAGCATCATGCCAGTCATCATATCCAATACATGCTAGATCTGTGATTGATATTTTTACACCTACGTGAAAATTTACGCACAAAACAATTAACTTTTCTTTCTGATGAGGGAATTTACTAACTTTATTTTTATGGATATCTTTCTACTTTTACCTTGATAGATAGAATGGAATAGATTCTTTGGACAATATCCTGATTGCTTTTTCTAGATTCGTTCTGAATTGCCGAAACGTCCAACTCAGTGCTGGGATTCCGTCGGAGCTTTCTCAAACCAGAATGATACCTCTTTATTCAGTGTAATCCAGTAAACTTACCTCAACGATGTCTCTGAAATCACAACTAGCGGTAATAATATACGATTAAAAAACGTCTACTGAAATTTCACTAACAAAAATGACCTTGTGGTGGTGTTGTAAGATATGTTGGCTAGGGTCACCGTGAAATGTAATAGCAATCAAGAAGGAAAGCCACTCCACATGAAATATGCACAGAATATTTGAGAGAAATAAGTCAAGCTCCATGAACATTAAATAAATATTTGTATTATAACAACAATATACAAACATCAACAATAAGCATGAAAAAGTTACTTCCCTTTGTCTGTAATAAAAAGGGAGAATGCAGTTAAGTAATGTTGAGTTACAATATTAAATGTTAATTAATTATAAAATTCAATTAATGTTCTTAGCTCAATGAAGAATAATTCTACAGTCTGTGAGTGTGAAAAGATGTAATGTGCACAAGCAATATTAATAGAAGTTAATAAGATTACTCGAATGATTTAAAATATTTATAGCGCCGCGCCGTATATTCAGAGAATTGAACTGCGAGAGAGTTTATATAGGTATGCATAGGCTCAAGTGAGCTTGGCGCCAAAAATATTAGAAAGATACTAAAATACGCCATTGGCCAGGAAATGGACCAATCCGTGATTTTAGAGAAAAGTTAAAATAATGTGCGATGGCAAAATTGTCATATAGTAAGTATCATACATTTATGAACCAATAATATTAAAGAAAGCGGAGGTGTGGCACATGTAAGTGATCACCACAATCCCGTAAACTTCTACTCACATCAAAACAATAAAATATATTGAAAATACTTTTGAACCCCTCTAATATTCTAATAATTTCATATATAACGGGAAGAGAAAAGGTTACAAAATCTACGACAAACAAATAACCTTGAGAATTTTAGACAAATCTAGCAATTCTATAATTGAAAAGAACTTATCTAATCTTAATATAACATTTATTACAACTTAGGAATGGTATGGGGTTTAATAACAGCACTAAAACTGAAGGAGTGATATACAAAAGCGATCACATGAAATATATTAGTGATACATCTGTAGCGATTGCTATGTTTTCCACGCCCACATTTTATTCGTCTGCGATTGGCTAATAAATCAATACTACTTTTCTATAGGACAATTTAGCCATCGCAGTCATTTCTTTGCATCCTTCGATTTTGAGCTCGCTTGCCTGTTTTGTTAGTACGAATGTAGTGATTGGTTAATTTTTAACCAAACACATATTTTAGTGCAAGATTAACCTTTTCCCGCGCTTCTGTGGGAGCCTATTCTTTTTCCTTAAAAAAGGCGACTTTTTCACAAGTCGTCAGTAGGATCCAGTAAGTTTCGCCTGTTCAAACGAGTCCACGATCTTACTCATAACATTTAAAATGCACACACAGACACAGAATTTTATAATATAACTCACACTTCTCTCCAAGTTCAATCAACCAGGACTCTATTAATTTCGAACCATTCTATAACACAACACATTTCTGATCAATTGTATTCTTGTGTTATCTATTCTAACAAACAGACCTTTGTTCTAATATTGATTCCTGAAAAAGAAAGGGTCTTACATATAACATAAATATGGCTTCTCCAGACACAGGAGTATCTCCTCCTGTGTCTGGAGAAGCCATATTTAGAAGGTCATATTCAAATGAGCTGGAGTTTCATTCCATATCTGGGAAATATATATTACCAAAGGGAAACGGTACCATGTACTTGTAAGCTAGTGGCTTACCTCCACCACAGGGAAATACATGACTTATGTATCCCAACAACAACAATAACAGTGATAAAAATCTGAATGAGACAGTACATTTAAATACTTCGGATTTCACCCTCTTCATCAGAACTATTTTGACTTGAAGGCACGCGGCAAATCAACGTAATTTCCTGTCGTCAGCAAATTTGTAAATATTGAAGGGATAGAAAAATAAATAAATAAACATTAATAAATAATAACAAGTTGGTTGTGAAGAACGCAGGATAGACATTTTGTATGAGTGGCAGATTTCTGGAATTTTCTTTACGTTGGTATTCTTAATTAGAATTGGTTCCGTACTTCTCCTTGATTTCCTGTTGTTGCATGTTGAAAGATGGATATGCTGGTTCCATGGAATGATGTGGTTGCCGTTGTGGAAGAGGGATTATGGTCGATGCTATGGTACAGAGCTGTTAAGCAATAGTGGTATTTCAGTTCTAGGGCAAGCACTTCTCCACTGCTCAAGACAACCAAAAGCTTGCCATTTTAGCTGTCCGCTACCACTTTTTCATCAATGTCGATTTTCGTGCAAAAAGCGGATCATATCTTCATACATGTTTCTGAAAACCTGAACTTCTCATTGGACAATAAATATTAAAATTATCTTGTATATCTTCACGTGCATTGTTCTCAATAAGCAACACAAAACATATCAGGCTCCAGACTGAGTTTTGTAAGGTGCTTTCTGAGTGGTTAACAAATATTAAAAAAACAATTTACCTGCTCACCACTACGTCCGAATAACATCAACCTAGTTTTTGACCTTACGAAAAAACAATGCTTTCAGGATCCTGTCACGTGATTAAAAAACATAAATTGAAGGTACGAGCAAACCCAGTCAGTAAGAATTTACTACGACTAGCATTTGCTAAACGAGTTCACGACGCTTGTATGATTACTGCAGCGAAGTACAAAGTTATCTCAAGTTTTTTAACACGAAATAACTTCGCTGTAATTCAAGCTAAAATATCAACGAAACAACTTGTAGACTCGTCTTTTTTCTTACCTATGACCCCTAGCAACTGAACAGTCTATATCTTACGCCTACGTACGGAAAACTTCATCAACCAATAAAAACCGTACTAGGTGAATCAACCAATCTCATTGGTTAATGACACGGTAATCTGAAAGTTCACGTGCAAAAGCGAAATTGAGCCCAAACTCCGTGAGCCGATTTCGGACTTATAAAAGAAAACGTCGACTGACGCAAGCAGTCAGTAACGAACACCCACAGAGAAATTGTCAACATACTCCACGTCACTCGAAATCGCGATTTTATCCGCGCAAAGGTACATCAACGCTGACTCACTCACAATTTAAAATCAACCAACTCTGTGAACATCGATTCTCGAACATTGCTTATCCAAAATGAATTATACTCACTAAGTAAACATCCATGTGCAAACGACCTTAAAAAAACATTACTGTCAAAGGTAGATCACTCCTTAAGAACTCCTTCTAAAAAGACACTTAATATTGACAATTCTAATACCGACACAAATCTAAAACGGACTGCAAATGAACGAACGATTACAAAGAGAGACATTCTGAAACCTAAAACATCATACACATTTTTGCCAACATAACATATACCAATTATCCTGCTTGTATATTGTTTTGAATTGTATATAAATGTTTTATTAGTTTCTAATTGAATAAGTTTTCTTGTTCTTAATCGTATTTTAAATTTCGTTTATTTATTTGTTGTGGATGCAGAAAGTCACGCAACCTACACAAATTCCTTCTGATTCTTTCAAGCATAATTAATAAATTCTGCACGTCCCCAACAAACTCACTCACCAACTTCTGCAACTTAAAAAAAAAAACTATTCAATCACGTTTTATTGAATCTTACGAAACTTAAGTACAAACAATTACGAACAATACTTTCAATTACGAGCAACGAAAAAAAACGGAACATTCACTTCTCCAACTTCTTTAAAGCTAAAAGTTTATCAACATATTTTCAGCTTTACAAGATTCTTTAAACTCTCTTTCAGTGAACATTAAAAAATAGTTTTAGTGGTAAAAAAACTTTAGCCCAGTCAAAGGGAAGTAACTCATATTAATAATTATTTTAAAACTGTTGTCATTTATAAGTACCTGTTATGAAAAGTTATTTTCTTGTGTTCTTTCTCTTGTTTGCTTTTTGTTTTCTTACATATTCGTAAAGTAAAAAAATGTGTGGGTTGATTTATGCTGTCAATACCATTACATAAAATAGTGACCCCGACGAATGTGCATGGAAAATTATTGAGCGATATTTAATAGGAGACGTACTCAGATTTATTTCACATTAATGGCAATGGCAACTCTGATTTTTGTACCGTAGTTTAAAAAATTTGAATCACTACATCACCAACTGGTATCCTAATTCCGCGTCGAAGAGATATTAATTAATTAGCATTATGGCTGAACAAACTGATATACACACAGAAGCCGCAATAACTGTTAATTTGGCAGCTTACAACAATGTCAATGTTCAAGTTTGGTTCGCACAGTTAACTGCTATATCCAACGCCAAGTGGATAACTTACCAAACTTCCCGATATGCCTACGTTATAGAGAAGCTACTGGCGGAGGTAGCGATTGAGGTTTCGGATCTCCTGGATGTGATGCCATCTAATAAACCTTATGATACCCTAAAAGAAGCTATACTCCATAGAACTGGTCAATCTGAGGAACAAAAGCTGCGTGACCTCTTTAATAACTTTAGCCTGGGACAAAGTAAACCGTCACAACTTCTGTGTAAAATGCGGGTACTATTAGGAAGTAACACAATGTCTGACACAGTGTTAAGACAGCTTTGGTTGGACAAGCTTCACGTGAACACCATCCAAATTTTGGCTTCCCTCCCAGACGAAATTGAACTACAAAAACTATCTGAAATAGCTGATAAAACAGCTGATAACCAGCCAGCTAGTCCTGTGTATGCTGCGACCCAGAAACAGCCAGTAACATCGGTGGTTGACGCAGACGACATGCGTAAACTTAGTGACAGGTTAGCACAACTTTCTATTCAGGTACAGGATATTCAGAGGTCTATGCAACAACAGAAATGCAACTTCACTAATCGAACTCCTCCTGAATCACGACGACGTAGACACAGATCGTTGTCACGAAATAGGGAAAACTATCAGAACAACGTATGTTGGTATCATGCTAAGTTTGGCCACCAGGCACATAAATGCCGTAAACCTTGCAGGTTTAGCGCGAATTTATTTGGCAGAAGATCGACATAGCAAGCGGGAAACGACGTTCCCGGCAGCAAGTGAAGACGGCGTTCGCTACCGGGGAAAAAAATAACCGTCTTTTTTAATTTAAGGACGCCAATTCTGGTTACCTATTCTTGGTTGACACGGGCGCACAGGTTAGTGTGATTCCGCCTACAACAAACATGGCGACCAAAGCTACATCATACAACCTCCAAGCTGCCAACGGTTCTCGAATAGAAACCTATGGTGAAAAATCACTTAGATTAAACCTGGGATTACGTAGATCGTTCACTTGGGTATTTACCATCGCGCAAGTAAAGTCACCAATTCTAGGAGCTGATTTCCTGGCCCATTTTAAACTCAACGTGAACATGTCTTCCCGATCCTTAGAAGATAAATATACCGATATTGCAATTAAGGGAATTACTTCAAAATTTACAACGGCAGGTATCAGTACAGCCCTACCTACTGCCAACGGTCTTCAACATTTATTACGGAAATATCCAGAAATTCTGACACCGTTCAACTATATGGAACCAATCTTACACAATGCGGAACACAGGATACCGACGACTGGTCTTCCCGTGCATTCACCTCCGCGGTGTTTACATCCCGATAAATATAAAAATGCTAAGATTGAGTTTCAGCATCTGTTGGACTTAGGGATAATCCGTCCATCATCCAGCCCATACGCTTCTCCTTTGCATATGGTGTCGAAAGGAGCTGGAGACCATGCGGTGATTTTCGGCGACTTAATGCTCAAACAGTCCCGGACAAATATCCGATCCCGCATCTACAAGATTTTGCAATGACGTTACAAGGAGCGTCAATTTTTACAAAGTTGGACTTGAGAAAGGCTTTTCATCAAATCCCTGTTGCAAAAGACGACATCCACAAAATTGCTGTAACTACACCGTTTGGTTTATTGAATATTCGAGTTTACTAGAATGCCCTTCGGTCTAAGAAATGCAGCGCAGTCCTTCCAGCGACTTATAGACGAAGTATTGCGTGGCTTGCATTTCACATTCGCCTATATTGACGATGTTCTGGATGCGAGTAGGAACATCGAAGAACACACCGATCACGTGGAACAGGTTTTCCGGCGATTGAAGCACTTCGGACTTAAAATTAATCCTACTAAGTGTGAATTTGCTGTACCGAAGCTGATCTTTCTTGGCCATGAGATAGATGGGAAGGGGATTACACCCGTCTCTCATAAGGTCGAAGCTATTCAAAACTTCCCACAACCAACTACACTTCGACAGCTACGTAGATTTCTTGGTTTAGTAAACTATTACAGACAATTAATTCATACCTCATTGTTCGCAAGTGCTGATTCCGTTGACAAACCTGTTACAAAATCAAAGAAAGAAAAACATCAAAGTGATGCCACCCTAGAAAAAGTGAAAAGTGGCACGTCACTGCTCATTGAGCAACGACCAATTCCTTTCAGTGCGGCATACTTGTTTTGTGACGTTAGCACTGATCATCCTAGACCCTACGTGCCCCCTATTATGCGCAGACAAATTTTCGACCATTTTCATTCTATGTCTCATCCAGGCCGTAAAGCGTCAACTAAACTTATCTCTGAGCGATTTGTCTGGCCAAACATGTCTGCAGACATAAAACACTGGACGCAGACATGTATTAAATGCCAGAAGTCGAAAGTTCAACAACACACCAGATCTCCTCCTCTAGTCACTTTTCTGCACCGGATGGTCGATTTAAAACATATCCACGTCGACCTCGTCGGTCCCTTAATGGAAGTAGATGGATATACGAATACTTGTTGACAATAGTGGACCGTTTCACACGTTGGCCAGTGGTGGTACCCCTGCGATCAACCACCGCCAGTGTCATCGCACAAACGATCCTACGTGAGTGGATAGACACATATTTGGATGCCCGTCTGTCATTACTACAGATCGTGGACCCCAATTCCAGTCTACCCTCTTCACTGAATTTACTAACCTGTTGGGTACTAAACATATAACAACTACGGCTTACTATCCGTGCGCAAACGGTTTGGTAGAAAGGTTTCACAGGCAACTAAAGACAGCACTTACAGCTAGCGAAGACACACGATCGTGGATTGAGAGATCACCATTAGTAATGCTAGCACTGCGTAGTGTTGTCAAGGAAGATTTAAAATGCACCACAGCTGAGCTTGACTTTGGAAGCCCACTTACACTCCCCGGTCAAATGATGGAAAAAGATGTGTCGACAAGACCATACATACTTCATTCGGGACTTGAAAGAACGCATGTCCAACCTCGTATATACCCCAACGCGCACATCGAATAGAGCAATTTTCGTACCGAAAACTTTGGAAAACTGTGAGTTTGTATTTCTACGTAGAGATGCAGTTAAAAAAACCTATCACACCGACATACTCCGGTCCTTTCCAAGTTATTTCCCGTGCGCCGAAATATTTTACCATCTTAATCGATAAGACAAACACTGTCGGCATTGACCTCGTTTGATCAAAATTCTTCCGCCCAGCAGAAGGATATTCGACCTGAAACTCCTCCAACAAAAAACTACAACTAGAGCAGGCAGACATGTTCATTGGCCTACAAAATTTGCGAAGTATCATACATATTGAATTTTTTTTTTTCTTTTCAAACTTTCAATTTGGGGGTGGAGTATTTTAGCTGTCAGCTATCATTTTTTCATCAGTGTCGATTTTCGTGCAAAAAGCGGATCATATCTTCATACATATTTCTGAAAACCTGAACTTCTCATTGGACAATAAATATTAAAATTATCTCGTATATCTTCACGTGCATTGTTCTCAATAAGCAACACAAAACATATCAGGCTCCAGACTGAGTTTTGTAAGGTGCTTTCTGAGTGGTTAACAAATATTAAAAAAACAATTTACCTGCTCACCACAACGTCAGAATAACATCAACCTAGTTTTTGACCTGACGAAAAAACAATGCTCTCAGGATCCAATCACATGATTAAAAAACATATAAATTGAAGGTACGAGCGAACCCAGTCAGTGAGAATTTACAACGACTAGCTTGAAACGAGTTCACGACGCTTGTATGATTACTGCAGCGAAGTACAAAGTTAGAATCTCAAGTTCTTTAACACGAAATAACTTCGCTGTAATTCAAGCTAAAATACCAACGAAGCAACTCACTCACGAACTTCTGCAACTTACTAAAAAGTTTAAAAACTATTCAATCACGTTATTGAATCTTACGAAACTTAAGTAAAGTAAAAAACAAACAATTACGAACAATAATACTTTCAACTACGAGCAACGAAAACAAACGGAACATTCACTTCTCCAACTTCTTTAAAGCTAAAAGTTTATCAACATATTTTCAGCTATACACGATTCTTTAAACTCTCTTTCAGTGAACATTTTGAACGACAGGATAATTCAGCTTTTTGTGAGTTCTGATAAAAAAATAGTTTTAGTGGTAAAAACTTTAGCCCAGTCAAAGGGAAGTAACTCATATTAATAGTTATTGTAAAACTGTTGTCATTTATAAATAAATATTGTACCTGTTATGAAAAGTTATTTTCTTGTGTTCTTTCTCTTGTTTGCTTTTTGTTTTCTTACACATTCGTAAAGTAAAAAAAAATGTGTCGGTTGATTTATGCCGTCAATACCACTAGACCATGATTAAGATTGTGAGCATTAAGCCTCTCATTTTTTGTTGCATGGTCATGACTCGTCGCAAATTTGACTTTAAAGTTTAGTTGTATCTTTTCACACAAGAAACACCATTGCACTTCCATGCCAGTTCTTTGCATTTTTGATTGCCCTTCACCTGGATCATTTTGAATTTCAACTGTTCTTTTAGTGGCACGCACAAGTTTATAGAGGTCAAACATTTTGCGACAATTTTGGTGGTACTTGGCACTATTTTGCCTCAATGTATCCTCAATACCACTTCCTTCATTCCATCTGGATGAGTTTAACCTGATCGGTAACTGGTGGATTGCCTGAAATTGTGGTAGGTTTTTTGCTATGATGAAATAACCATCAAAACTATACTCGGGTTGGGGAGATTTCAAATCTTCTTTTGTATCAATCTGATAGAAGCAACACTTTCTCCAGTCAGTTTTAGGAGTACCACTCAATGGATTATTAGTGGACATATTGAACAGGTTAAGGCCGAAGTTTTATCCTTTTACCACCTAACCGTACAAAATACATAAGCACATTGAGATTTGGGATACAACTAGGTTCATACATACAAATACCCTATACCTAGCCCGATCGTTCATCTAGTGCCATTTAAGTCCCGCGCGATCTGTACACCTTCCGGGTAAAACTGTAGTCCCGTTACTTTTGGCTCAGCTCTTCCGCGATGGCAAATCCTGTCAATTCAGGCGCGGCTATCTAATAATGTAATGCCACAACTAGCTATAATTCTAGCTGAAATATATACAGGGGCTTATTAGATAACATTTGGGACACTCATGTATACTATTAACTACAGTTTAGGTTAGTAAACTCCAGCTACAACTAATACACTATAAGCCGACACTGAACCCCACGCTGAGTCTCACACCAGTGATGTCACCAGTGTGCTCTGGTTGTGCTTTAACCACTCTTATTTACATAATGTAATAGAGCTTGACTACATCACCTCAATACATGATCACGGATGTTCCCCAGCAATATCTGTGATAATTTTGTAAGACAACTACAAAAGTACTTATTTTAAGTGATGCAATGGCCACCATCTTGAAAACTGGTAACCATTTTCGAATATTAGTGCCAAAATATATTTCTCAAGTCAAAATACAATCTATTTAACATTTGGATCAATAGCACGTTCCTATCTACAGACGTTTGGCACGGAAAACACTTTTTCCTATTTTATGAGGCGGCCATCTTGAAAAATGGCAGCAATTTTGTTTTTCAACGTGGCTAACGTACCTTTCTGAGAGAATGGGTCTTGGCGCACATGTATACTAAATTAGGGGCTTGTACCATTAAGTCGAAAAATTCTTGTGGGATACTGACTTAATCTGCCTCACTAGATGTTGTTATCATTGTAACATAACCAGAGCCGAAATGCAACATCTGCGCGATCAGCTGCGACATGAGACACACAGTCCTGCGTTGAAATTATAAGATACATCATTTCTTTCACTACATTTTCAAACAGGCGGTTGCGACATCAGAAAACATAAATAACCTATTTCGCGAACATTGTTAAGCAGGTAGCTACTATATTTGAATACATACATGTACTCTCTCTCTAATCTACCAGAACATTTACATTTTAACTCTTGGACCTTCAACTTTCACTATATTCTTTTAGTATATGCATATTGTCTTATATAACATTTTATTTTGTATATATTAACACACTGTGCATTTCTTTTCCTGCTTTTCAGTACACCAGTCAATTTCTGAGATGGTAAGGTGTTCATTGGGCCAAAGAAAATTTGACATAGGCTCGCAAATTACTTTTCCACTTTTTCCTGTCCTTTGAATTTGAACTATAAAAGATTTTACCGTTTCCAAAACTTTTATAAAGTTTACAACAAATGCCTCACTGCTTCTTGCTTTCCAGCTTGTTAGAAGTCCTCCTCCGTAGTTCCTGTTTTTAACAATGCTGGCCCCTCAAATTAACGGCCCATTAGTGTTGTGAATTCCAAGATGAAATTCGGTCTCCAATGATTGACAAACGCAAGAAATAAAGATAAGAAATTAAATGTATTTACACAATAATACAATGGGTAATTCTGTTAGTAAATCCAGGAACGCGGTTAGTCGTAATAATAATAATAATATATATTAGGACTTCCTTAGTCTACATGCTTGTAACTGACTTCTACAAGCGGTTACCTCACACTATTACTCTACCTCCAACTCAATCACAATCTCTGCTCACTCTCCCAATCTCTCTCTCTCTCTCTCTCTGTTTATTCTGACTGACTGTAGGTATTTAACGGCAGCAGTCCCAGTAACACTCTGGTCGAGTCCACTTATATGAAAAAAGGGTGGACCCCATAACAATTAGTCTCTTACCCCTTTCCGGGAAAGTATACTGTTGTCATATCTAATGTGGTGCTGCTACTGTGCATCTCGAGATTCTTGACAAAATCCAGAGAAGGGTCTGCAATACAATCGATCCTGACCAGGCACCTCCTACCATTTTCTCACCGATGTAACGTGACTTCTCGGTCTGTTCTGCAAATATTTTCATGGCAACTGCTCTGATAAGCTTTTTTTCCATGGTGCCCCGACTATATGAATTTAAACGTGTTACTAGATTAGAAACCAGGTTTCAGCGATTTACTGTTGAACTAGCTAAATGCAATCGCCAGTTAAGAGATTTTTTCCTTGCAATTTCCACCTGTGGGACTCCCTTCTGATTCCTTGATAACTACAATCTTCAAAAATTTAAATGCTACGTCAATCGCCATCTTGGGTCTTCTTGAACCCTGTTCCTTTTTTTGCCCTTTCCTCAATCCTCCCCATTTTCATTTTTTCATTCTCTTTCACTTCCTGTACACCCCTACATTTTAATAGCAGTGACATCGCTTGGGATGAAACGTTTTAAAAAAAAAAAAAAAAAAAAAAAAAAAACATGTTGCAAGGTCTTTTGAAACGGTTCCAAGCACATCAGTAATAATAGGTATAATCATTTTCATACACCCTTTTTGTTGTTACTTTAGTCACTGAATGTTCACACAAGTAAAACCTGTTGTTTCATTGTAGCTCAAATGACAGTTAAATTTTCTCACTAATCCAGAATTCGCCTCAAGTTTGTAACCGATTTCAGTAATGCAGTCATCTGGACAGTTTCAATTTTAATTCACATTTCCAATTCTTTCAGCCTCTTGTAAACTTTGCAAGAGCAGCAATAATGATGGGTAAAACTGTCACCTTTATGTTCCATACTTTTTCACTTCTCTCACAAGGCCCATATATTTTTTCAGCTTTTCACTCTTTCAGTTTTCCTGTAGTCTGATGAAATTGTAACATCCACCAACTGAGACATTGACTTCTCTTTGTTCATATGCCAATATTAAACTCTTCTCTTGAAGGATCTTTCAAGTAGTTGTGTGGTACATGCAAACAAGTTGAAAAAAAATTAAGTGGCAACATTTTTAGTCAGATAAATAAACAAAATAAAGAAATAAATAAAAAGTGGAATTCATGGGATAGCTAAAGGAGCCATGTTATGGGGCAGCCAAAGTGACCCAATTTAGTAATAGGGGGGATAGTTTCAGATATATGTAAATAAGAATAAAACTGAAGACCAGAAAGCAAGCCAGAAGGAAATCAAACTAGCCAAACAATCCTACATAAGGAAATTCCAGAATTAAAATTTTAACTGAAAGAATTTAGGAAATTTGTTTATCTAAAAACCTAATACAATGAGCTTCATTTGATTGAAGGTGCATATGATGTGAACTTCTGTCATTTAAACTCCATCTCTAATGTTGAAAAAAGTCCATCCAACTTTTACATTTTTCATCTATTCTAATTGCCACCTTCATGAAGTAGACCAAAGTAAAGAAAAAGCAAACCACTTTTGTACAAAGCAGAATAAATTCTAAATATCATTTTTATTATCAATAATATTCATCTTTATGTAATACCTGCTTGATAATCATTAGTCCTAAGAGAGTATTGAACAGGCAAATTAGAACAAATTGATTGAATACAATCTCTTTCTGGTATATATGAGCCTAATTTACCAAAGTCAGTCAAATGAAGGTGATGAGGCTGCTTCACAAATGTAACCCCAAGACAAATATGACCAGTGGGGTAAGGTTGACAAGCTGAAGGTAACAGGTTCAAATTTACAAGGATGAAATCTTTGGCACAGATTGAACAACTTGTTTCAAAGTTAAATATATATATATAATTTTTTTTTAAATTCTTTTGAATGGTTTCAAGTATTGGCATTATTTACATGTCAAATCCAAATAGCTTGCATAATTCTCCATGAAACTACCCACACAGACAAAAAAAAAAAAAAAAAAAAAAAAAAAAAAAAAAAAAAAAAAAATAGAAACTAGCTTAATGTAACCTGTCTAGTTAAAATAGTTTTATATTTTCTATCAATGGAAAAGAGCAAATTTCTACTTTATTTTACTCATCATGTGAGAAAATTTAGTTTACATCAATAAGGATAAGAACAATGGTGAATGACACTGAGAGAAACTGATAGTGCAATTTCAAGTACTAAAAATTGATGTTAGTGTTACTGTTGAGGAAGGTGACTTTAAATAGAGCAATTGCTTATGTATCTGCTTCTAGATAATTATTGGGG
This sequence comes from Acanthosepion lycidas, assembly GCA_963932145.1. Lineage (NCBI taxonomy): Eukaryota > Metazoa > Mollusca > Cephalopoda > Sepiida > Sepiidae > Acanthosepion > Acanthosepion lycidas. The sequence goes on from OZ010574.1 coordinate 115,499,639, forward strand.
AAGATTAATATCAACAAGTTGTAACTGAGTTCAAAGACAAACTAGACAAATTCAATCTACAAATTGCAGTCTGAGAGTTTGAAACACGACCTATTGTAGTAATTATCCAATCAACCATAATTATTCTTAATTTAGTTATAATTCTCCCATATCCCTAGTAAACTTATACATATCTGCATACACTGAATTTATTGACTCCAAATTAATCTGAAAAATGCTTTCATATCCAACATCTATCATAGTATGCAACTCTCACAAACATGAATATACAAAAATATCAATTCACTCAACTATATGGCTTGGTGCTTAAATGTATGAGTGATTGCTATTAAAAACTATATTTTAAGTAGGTTTAAATCCACTGGTGTTAAAGGGGGACAAATACTGCCATTTATTTTTTAAAAGTTTACATTATAAATATCTTTTACAATACCAAGATTGCATTTAGTTTCTTTTATACGCAGATACATTAATTCAAAAAAAAAAAAAAAAAAAAAAAAAAAAAGGAAAAAACATTGCCCACTTAAACCATATTGAAAGATCAGTTACATGATAAACTAGCTTAAACTTACAATTGGCAATATTGTCTGGTTTCATTGTCTATAAGGAGGACGTGAACTTCACTCCTCAGAAGATTAATCAAATACAAAACACACATTATACCACCCACACATCCAAGCTTACAGCACCTGGTACTACCAAGTGGTCACTCATCTAAGTACTGACCAGTCCCAACTTCAGTGACCAGAAGAGAACTAGTGTTTCAACATATGGGCATAAGCCACAAAAGAAAAGATATAATGCATGACATTAAATTGTCAATATGATATCATGATATTTCAACTTCATCTACAACTACTATTTCAAAAACCATTGTTGGCAAGCATTTCTTGGATTAATCACGCATTATTACTGTTTATTACACAAATACAAGGTGCCATAGATAAATTGTCATTTAAATTATGCAAAAATGAAAATACTGACATCTTATTTTAACAGATATATTTACCAAACTTACACAAAAATATCCTGAAATACTAAAGACTAAATTTATTCAATAAAAGTCACCATTGGCTTCAACCACAGACAACTTCGGAATCTTCTGCATCTCTTCTGGAGAATGCTGCTTGCATTCAGTTCATCTTTGGTGTTACAAGGAGTTTTGTTGGTCTATTGCTCAACTGTGCCCCACAAATAATCAAGGGGTTGCAGTCTGGGGAGTCAGGGAGCCAAATGTAAGGGTTCATGTGGTCGCAGAAATTGTCTAACAGCCATGACAGGGTTCTCCTGCTTGTGTGGCATGGTGCAAAGTTCTGTTGCTAGACCTAGGGTCTTCCAGCAGCCACCTTCTTGACCTAGGGCAGCACTATATCCTCAAAGCACTTGATGCCAGCCTCCATGCTGAGTTTGAGGCCCTGTGGGAAGATGAATGGAGGCATGATGTTGCTATCACTAGTGATCACTTCAAACACTATGGTGATGACTGGATAAATCAACCCACTCTTTCCAAATCCTCTGCACTGTCCTCCAATTGACACCCAAACACTCTGAATGTTTGTATTAGAGCTTCTGGAATGAAAGCTAAGTAGTACAGAATGCAGTTTCCAAATTTTTGGTGGAGTAAATTACATCATGATGCTCTTTTTGTCACAGACAGTGCTCAATTGACCCTACTATACTTTGCAGTTGGCAAAATCAAAAACAAACAATGCACAAAATTAAAAATATAAAATAGTGACAAGTTACCCATAACACCAAGTATATACAATCAGTAAAATATATATTATGAAATAATTTAAAAAGAATGAAGTCTGTTTGTTTTTTTAAGAAGTTTAATAACATTTAGCAAAACATAAAAACAAGTGAAATAGAAAAAATACATTAATAATGGTAATAATTTCCTGTCAAGATAAAAATTTTGTATTAAAAAAAAAATTTTAATAATAGAATTTATAACAAAGTTTTTGATTATTTTCATACCACCTGGTACAATAGCAAAAGATTAAATGACATCAGAATAGGAGAATATGATCAGAAGGAAGTTGATTTAGAATTGATTTTGATAGTTATAAAAGGAAGCAGAAAAGGAAAGTATGAATTTATCTAAAATATTTCAGAAAATATATTTGTTATTAGCAAAGCTAAAACAAACTGTTCTTTGCTTTGAAACAAAATGAAACATTTGTGAGCATTTATTCATTCTGGAATCTTATTTCAAATAACTATAGAAGGTTCTACACTAAATAAGGTAACCTAAAAAACTTTAAATATAAAAGATTCAAGAAATAAAAACTTTCACTCATGTAATTTGCAATGTGAGATTTGTTAAAATTTCCATACAGAAATGTTCATTCAATATGTGTGAGGTCTAAAATCTGTTGTTTCACTGCATGAAAGAACAAGTAATTTTAATGTTATAAGGAAACAATATAGATATTTTAGAAAATAAAGACATTCTATGGGTATTTATGCAATATCATATTTATCTAAAAGTCGTAGGTTGACAGTCAGGAAACATGCAGAAATTTTTATAACTGAAAGCTTTCTCCAAGTGATACCCTGACAACTATTTCTATGGCATTTTCTAACTTTCTTGAATGTATCAAGATTTTAAATCTGTTGCTTTTCATTTCAATTCTTACCAGTCTTTTTAAAATAAACCCAAACAAGAAAAAAAAAAAAAAAAAAAAAAAAAAAATCAAAAACTATCTTCAGAACAATTTTTAAATCTGTAAAATTTAGTGAATTTATGAAATTTACTTACATGTGGGAAATTTTTAAATTAAAACATTATCCAGCAAAAGAGATAAAACTATAGTCATATAATAAAACAAGAATTTTTTTTTTGTTAGTACATATTAATAGACTAGATATGTATCCATATTGTTAAATAGGAAAAGCTATTTTTTTATATTTCACAGCAGTATAAATTAAATAATCATTTTTTATAGAGACTTATAAAAATAATATTCTAATCAATAATTCTAATCAGCTTCATTTTTATTGAATTTCTTTATTATTTAAAAAATTCAAATAAACTTAAACTCATTCCAATCCAAATTATTATCTGATATTTAAACTATATCAGGTGAAAAGAATGATTCAATATCAAAATTTTTATGTATAAAGCAGATGATTTTCAAAGAATAAACATTAATTTAAATAAGTAAAAAATATAGTATGTAGTGTTTTACATTTTTAATTTTAGCTATTAAAAGAGAAAAATGTGGCACATTTGTTTTTAATTTAAAAAATGCATATCAAATTTATTATTGCATTTAAAAGTTACATTATGTAGGAACAATAGTATTTCTCAATTTTTTCAGTATATATTTATCCATACACCAAACAATTGAAATCATTTGTCAATACATGTTAAGAAAAAATAAATACTACAGAATCATGAAAAGAATCTATTTAATTGGATGATAATGACAATCTCTGTAAAGTATTGAAATTATTAACAAAAGCCAATAAGATGAAACTGCTCAGCTTGAAAAGAAAAATATATTTGTTACAATTTAACAATATTTCCAAACTGGAAGAAATCTTAAAAAAATAAAGAAGTAAAAAAAAAAAAAAAAAAGAAACATTGTCCATGTATGGGATATTGGTATACAAGGTTTGAGGAATTTGAATAATTTACAAACTATGTAATTTTTTGCCTTTCAGCAATGCATGAATTTTGGAAAGAAACTGCTAGGATTACATTATACAAGACAGTGGAAACTAGGTGTGAGGATAAATATGTTTATCTATCATAAAATATTGCAAAATCTTATATTGATGAAGGTTCCGTCTGATTAGTTCTTTTTGGCAATTTGTGACTATTATAATTTACTTGTCTAATTCTTCATATTAAGCAATGTTTACCACAGCTTTTCATTACTAATAGCTACTAAGTCAGATTAACCAGTGCAATTGTTTTCATTTTAAAACACATGCCATAATGATTTATATTCAGTTTTCACTTTTTTTTTTTGTGTTTTTTTTTTTTTTTTTAAATAAGGGAAGCAACTTCTAGGCTCTGGTAAATCTAAATCATGTTTCATAAATTATTTTATTTATAAAAGATTTTGAATACTTGTAATCTTAATGAATATCTGCAGTAAAATTACATAAGAAATATTTGCTTTAAAGATTTGTTCACTTAAATCTCCATGATACTGATCTCAGACATTCCTGCAAAATAGCTGCTTATGAAACTTAGTGAAACATGTATATTTGGCTTTTACAAGAAAATTGTTAATGTCAAAGAGAATTAGAGCAATGATCCATGATTAAGCACTCTGTCAATTTCAGATCACTCATCCTTTTATTAGTTATTTTGTATGGAGGCAAGCCTTCATGTATATCGACAGGTATTATTAAATTAAGCATTGAAAAAATGCATTCCTTACTCACTGGCATCAATTAATAAAACTGAGGAGTCAAAAGTAAGATTTTCACTAAGAAAATAGAAAAACCTTTTTCACATAGAGAAAATAAATATGAGCAGTTAGTCTATATTGTTATTTAGTTATCAAATTAGAAGTTTATCAGATGAAAAACTGAACAGACATTTATTCAGGATGTCAAATTTTCTTAAACCAAATGCTTTATATATAAAAGGCATCATGAAAAAGAAATACTCAGAGAAATAAAGAACTAATATTGAATAAATTGGCTGCCTTTGTTGGTTAAAAACTATGAATTTTTCATTAAGTCACATTGTTAACTTGAACCTGCTTGTTCACAGTTAAAGAATAAATGCCGAGACTTACAAGCAGTATTAAAATCCCTCATATCATATCTCAAAAATATTGGATGGCTAAGTTAATAGATAAATTGAAAGGAAGGCAGAACAGGTGGTAGTAGTAAGGAAGGCATGTAGGTAGGTAAATAGACAAACGAGCAGCTGTAGACATGTAGATAAATATGACAGATATAATTAACTATAGGTTTCAGTGGGAATTTTAAGAAAATGCTATAAACTCAAGCAATGTTAAAAATTAATTGATATTTTATTATATTAATTGTATTAAGAAAATGTTCCAAAATGAATGTTACAAATAAAAGCCTAAAAAAAATCTGATTTTTAATCTAAATTATTTTCAAAATTTGAAAGAAAAATACCATTTGAATCAAATGTGTGTAAAATCAGTTCTAATATTTCTAAGAAAGTTTATTACTTGTATAATAAAAAAGTAAACAACTATCATTATATTCATTAATACCAACTTTCTTAAAGCTAAAAAAATTGCCTCTTGCAACAAAAACTAAATGAATTTCAATAAGTTGCTACATTATGAAATATAAGGTTTGGTATGTCAAGTCAGAAACACAAAATCATTAATTATTAAATAATTGGCTAAAGGATAAAGAGCTGGATAGAATATCAAAAATAGTAAATTGTTTATTCTCATAATAGAAAAATAACCATCAGAGATTTGATAAGTTGCACTTTTTTGATGGTTATATGACAATCTTTGAAAGATTGTCATGAAATCTGAATAAGTATTTGCATACCAGTAACTGAATTCCAACAGTAAACATTCAAATTAATCATAAAACTCAAATTAATCTATCTTAATCATAGGAAGCAGACATTTTAAGTTATAATTTAAGAGCTCAATTTTGAAAAACACTGTAATAAAAATTTGTGTAATACTTGTAAAGTAATGTACCAATCTAGTTACCACTTAAACTTTTTTTATTTCACTGAGTTTACATCAGCTGCAGATGTCCAAAATTAATCTAATTTCAATGATTCATCAATAATCTGCGTTTTTTTTCTATTTGTGAAAAATCACTTTCATTATCAGTCCAGTTCAAGTGCCACATATACCAGTAAACAACTTTACTCATGACAACAATTAATCACAGCATATATCAATTCTTTCAAGTTATCAACAGTATCTACTTAAAAAAACAGCAGTAATAATTTTTAACTGTATATAAACTTACAAATGGGCACAGCCAATTTATTTCTACATAATATTGTAATGAAATATAATTCAAAAGACTATTTATACACAAATATGAAGTATAGCAGTTAACTGATAATATGAAATTTGGAAAATGACCCTACAATAAATGGTATAGAATACATATTTCTTTTATGTGAAAGAAAAAACTTAACTTGCTAACTTAATGATTTCCATGATTTTTATATTATATATTAAAAAGCTGCATGTGTATCTTTTTGGCAACCTTATAGTAATTTAAATACATACAAATAATGATTAACTTAACATATAAGATTAAATCTACAAGAAATGCTACTTTTAGATAAGAATGATGAATTGTTGAAAATACCAACTGAATGTAATAATTTTGCAACTTTATACAAATATATTTTAATCATTGTAAGTTATAACTTTCACAACAATCCCAGTCATTTTTTTAATATTTATGCAAAATTGAGAAGAAAAGTTGTGATAAAGAGCACAAAATGTCACAAACAATATCAAACACAATTATTAAAACAAAAGCAACCATAAATACCAGAAAATAAAAGCATTAGCTATACACAAGATCTGAAGAGTAGAAATTTAATTTAAAATTAGAATCATATCTCAAAATATAAATCAAAACACGTTCTACATGCAAATATTAAAATATAGACAAGATTTCATTGATACTACATGGGTACATAAACACAGAGAAATAAATGTATCCACTGTATACAGCAGTTTGAAATGTCTTTCTATGATTTTTCTTCAGCAGACTGGGAATATGAATCACATAAATGTTATAAGCAGTGACATAAAACATAGGTAAAAACCAAAACCTGCATTTTATAATAATAATATATTGGAAAGAGTTGCAAAGAAAAACTGTTAATAAATAATCTTTTGCACTGAGGTGTCAATTTCGAAACAAAAATTCAACAATGTTATTGAAGTGCTACAAAAAATAACAAAAAATATTTTAAATAAGTCACTATTTAACGGAATGCTATTAAAAATTTTAAATTTTGATTTAAGATCTGAAAATTTTTATATCTTAAAATCTCAGAATGTTTTTTTTTATTTTTAAATTATATAAAAATTCTATCTATAAAAATAGATATGTTTATATCAAGGGAAAATATTCTAATGGATTATACAATCTACTTTGCTAATGACAACAAATCATTCAAAAATAAACTCCCGTTTTTCAAATTCATTGATTGGAATGAACTTTGAGTGAGTCATTTTCACAATCACTCTAATAAGACGTATCTAAAGAGAAAAAAAAATTATTCAGGATATGATTTTGGAGTGAATAATCTTTGGGCTAAAATGTGCGTGTGTGTGTGTATGTGTGTATTTCTCCGTAACATTGCTTGTCATTAAAAAGATCAGATAAATAGAAATAAAATTCTATTATGTGACAACAGCATCAGATTATTTTCATTGATTCTTTTTTTTTTTTTTTCAACAGCGTTGGAAGCACAATCAGACAATTTGTTTGAAAATATACAATTTAACGTTACCAGCCAAAAACTAATTCGGAAAAAGAGAAAAATGCCATGGAAGTTATTTGAGCATCTAATATTGTTGTCATATTGATCAACCAATCAACAGTAGTCCATATTGTAATGATACTCAACTTCAGAAACTCTTCTGCCACCAATAAGCTGAAAAGTAAGAAATTAAAATGTAAGAAGAATCCAAAAATATACTAGAAAAACAAGACAATTTCATTGAGGCATTATATTTCATTAATTAGAATACACAATCAAATTTTGAGTTAATCCTTTCATGGTCAAACTATTTTTAATCATGGCTGTTTTATCAGCCTTCTCTTTTTAATTCAGATATAAAGATGCTGCCAAATAGCAGTATTATTATTATATCAATTATTTTCAGACAGGTATTATTTCTTCAGCACAAATTCATTCTTTTAAACAAACAATGAACTACATAAAATTGTGAAACTAAAACCACATAAAAGGCAACAATGAAACCTTTTTTTATAGTGCAACAAAAAGGTGCTGGAAAGTTCTCAGCTTAACTCATTTCCAAAAATCAAACCAAATCACCAAAACATCAAAATTTAGGGGAGATCATCTTCTTGGTTGGGCCAAGAAATTTTCAGCAACTTCTCCACATACATTAGACAATATAATTCTTTTATAGATCCCCAAAATGTAAACAAAAAGATAATTTTCTGTATTAGGCATATATACATATAGCTGTTTCTTTTAAAGAATTAATGGATTTATTTTTAATGCATTTTTATTACTTCAAACGTTATTATAGTGGCTATTTGTATTTAAAATAGACACCCTAATTTTTTTTTTTTTTTAAACAGTGTGTATTACATCTATCAGCTTACACACTCAATAAATGTGCTCTCAGGTAGGAATCAAACCTGCATTCCACTTTGCAGGAGAAACCAGAATTTGACCCAGTGTGCTTTACTACAAAGAGCAACACAATACAGCAAAGCTCTATTTTCCTTTTTAAAGAAAGCACAGCTTTCTCACTAAGATATTTTTTCTCAAAAGCCCCTATCTGCTCAGTTAATAGCTGTATGCAATTATATTCATTTAAAGTAAATACAAATTTTCTCAAGATATTTATATGTAAAATTCAAGTCATTTTTAACATTTAGTGAGCATGCTAAATATTACAGCTGATATTACTTTTTAAAAGTTTTTATATTACCTGGTATATTCATGGTTTTTATTTCAATTTTATCTTCCAATAAATCAGATATTTGTTCCTCAAAATTTCTCCATTCAGCACTTTCCCCAAATCTGCAACATACAACAATCTACAGAATAACATTTGATTTTCAAATACAAAACCAAATTCAAAAGTCAAACTAAAGATATAATCAGATGTAAGGCATATTTTATTGAAATAGTGATGACAATTTTGGAGGATTACACAATGTTATTGAAAGAAACAAACAAATTTGAATTGTATTATCGACAATACATTGTAGATTTTATAGTGTATATTCTACTGTTAGGTACCTTTCCACATGTAAATCATCTAAAGTTTGAGAGTCTTATATGTAACAGATGCTATACCTTGACCAACATTGAATGATATGACAATGTAAAAGGTAGATCCTTTCTAAGAAAGATTTCATATTTACATAATTTAAAAGCCTTTAATAAATCTTAAAACCTAAAACATTTAAAGATGTTCATTACTACACAATGCACATGCACACATTGTAGCAAGTTTTGTATTGCCTCTGATGCACATGGACATCTATTCCACATTTATTTAAAACAATAAAAATCTATAACAATGCACTAAGCATCACTGAGCAGAAGATATGTTTATTTTGTTGTACTGGTTGTTGAAATATCCAAAGTAGCAGTGAATGTGTTAATTCAAAATGATGTACAGTAACTCACTTAAAAGTAAACATCTTTTTAATGCATTTTCATTTCCTGAAATTACATTGTGCAGGTTTTGATAAATATAAAAAAAATAAAGATGCTATTTACCGTGTTTGTTGGAATTCTGAGCTCCACACTTCATATAATGTCAATTTGCCAGTGTTTTTATATGTGCGTACACTAGAACTAAAAAAAAAATTAAAAATTAATAAATATAACAACAATTAAGTTTTAAATTAAGAAATCATACACACAACTCAGCCATTTTAATAATATATTTCTCATTAATATATACAATATTTTACTGGGTACATGTGTTTGAGTAGACATCTGTTTGCAAACAGTAAAAATGCCTAGATTATTGAAAACTTTATTAAAAAGAAAATGTACCTCTCACCTGGGATCAAACATGCATTCTATATTTTCCAGGATACAACCTTTTAAACAGGCATATATTATACTACAGAGGACCTTACAGCAAAGAAAGGCTCGAAAAATATACATTGTTACATTGAGACCTTTCTGTATCTATATCTGCTTACTTATATTTTCATATCCAAAATGTTAAATTATGCAATTACTGAATTCTTTAATCTGACAATATTTTTTTATTACTATTAACATTATTTTAAAATAAAATTACTATCAATATGCTTAGAAAAATTCTTGATGGCTGGCAAACTCAGAAGGAAAACTGAAATAACTTTTAGATAAGATAGCAAAGCAAAGCAAGAAAGGACTAACTATTAAATGTAAGTAGATAAAATGAATGGTCATCTGTAAAAAAGACAACCAAAGATGTAAGCTATCTATTAGGGACATTAAACACAAACTAGTACAGAAATTTAACTGGGTAATGTAGTAAAAGACAATAGAAAATGTAACAAAGATATTTAAAGGTGCATAGGAATAGCAAAAAAAATACCTTCCAGAAATTATATACTGAGAGAGAGAATGTTTACATTAAAAATAAAGAAAAGATTGCTGAACTGCTATATAATATCTAATGTCATATACAGTAGTGAATGCTGACAATACTATGAGTAAAATATGAGCAACAAGCAAGTTTTAAGTATAGAGTACTCCAAAAGTTGCATTACCATTAACCTTGTAAATTTTATATTTATTTACCAAATGAAATCAGGTTTCTGTATGTGACAATAGATTAAGAAATTTTATTGGTTGAATTATGGAAGATAATGTCATGCAAATTTTCTGATTGCTATTTCACAAGTGTATGTTTTCTGCCAATTGTCACATAACTTTTGGGACACCCTGTAAATTATGCACTAAGAGGACACTTATACTTTAGTAAGGAAAAAAAACAAAACATTATGGGACATTAAAAATGGATTTAGAAAATTCTACTCTCTCAGGATATACCGAAGACAAGAAAAGCTGAAGAAACAGTAAGTAACTTATCTAACAAGTTTGTGTGAATAAATGGCAGAACAAGAACAAAGAGCAATGGTAATGGGTCAGAGTTTACTTAGAGAAACAAAAGACAGAAAATTGTAGAGAACCATGATCCTCTATGTCTTAAAAGGAATATAACATAAAAGAACTTACTTTAAACAACCAGATATCTTGTGGAGGACTTCAATATAGTTTCTCATTTTGTCTTTAAAATCTTCTTTGAAATTAGGTTTAATAAAAAAGTTTCTCTGAAGCAAAAGTATCTGAGAAAAAAAAAAATTCAATGAAATCTAAACTTAAAAAAAATTATTATAACATAAAATGAAATATTGGTTTCAGTTATGCATGTATTTCAAAAATAAAATGTTAATGGTATAAAATTTGTATAACATGTAAAAACGTTTACACTAGTGTCTACTTGACCTGTTTCCTAAATAAAATTTCCACAACTGATAACAATATTATTATATAACATAAGGCTGCTTTGATAAAACATCATTTTTATCTTAAAATTTGTCAAAATTTTCCAAATATAGGAAAAGGTTTCATACAAAAGTATTTTAAAAGATTCATTTTTTTTTTTAAGTTTACCTGATATTGCAAATGTTTTAAGAATACCTCTTTTTTTTTTTTTCTTTTTTTAATATTTTCACTACTGTCTTTAGTAAAAGTGCTCTATGGCCAAACATCAAACCTACAACATACAGAGTTCCCACTCTTTTCAGAAAATCATTTTCCAGGAGAGCATTTGTTCACAGAGGTTTCATAATTTACCATTACATCTAATATTGACACATTTAACCTTTTTGTGATGTAGGGTTAATGATGAAGTATCTTGGGTCCATTACTGACAAGTATATAAAAAAAGAAACAACAGTTTATATCTAAATAGTTGTCCTTTCCAATGCTAACTGTTCTGGAAATGGGTGATTAATCTACATTGAATTAAAATGTGAAAGTGAGCCCTGCTTTTAAAATGTAATTGTTTTTTGTTTTTTTTTTCCAAAAAATATTAAAATTGCCATAATTAGTTCAAAGCACAGAAAGTAAAAAAAAATTACTAGAAAATTTTTTTATTGGTGAATTTCAACAGATACTTACTTAGAATTTTACCAAATTGTCTTAATAAACTAATCCCTATGAGGTGTACTTACAATTTTATTGTTATTAAATTAATATTTAGCAAAGAAAAATTCTTGAAATGAATATTCATTTTCACGAAGTGTAATCTTTTATTCAAATAAATAATGTTTATTTTCCCAGATAATCTTTGTCATAAATGAAATTTATGATTTTTCTCAGATATTTATAAATAAAAATAGTTTTTAAACCTTTTTATCAACTTGCTGAATAGTACTAATTAATGTTGAATGATGTTGTCAGATATGATAGTATAATTATTAATGCTGATAATTTATTTCAACTTAATTTACAGAAGTAGTACTCAGGACAGAAATGTCAAGAGGTTTAAGGAGGAATGAAATGATAATCCTGAGTTCAAGACCTGGATAAGACATGTGGTTGGTGATGTTCACTGTGCTTATTGTAAAATATGCCAAAAATCATTTGATATTAACTACATGGTTTTATCTACCATTAAAAGCCATGCCAAAGGACAGGGACAGAAGGCAGTGAACTGCGAATGACTGATTTCTTCAATCAACCTTCCACCTAGACTTCTGAAGCTAGCAAGCAGGCAACAGTGGCAGACAGTCAAGAGAATAGAGAAGTCCAACCATCATACTTCTGATAGTGTAGCTCCATCCCAAGTTACACTCAAAATACATATTTTTCAAGTGAAGCTATTTTGGAAGTCGAGATCCACTGGGTGCTAAAAATTACCCATCTCATTTTCCTTTCAACTTTTGTTCAGATTTGGGTATGTTGTTAGCTCAGATGTTTCCTGACAGTAATATTGCCAAAAAAAGTTACATGTGGTGCCATCAAAGCAGCATACCTGATTTTTTTTGTCTTGACACCCTATTTCAAAGAGGAACTTATAAAAGGTATCAGAATATCAAATTGCTATGTCATTTCATTCAATGAATGCCTGAATAAGGTTATTCAGACTGAGCAAATGGACTTAATTGTTTGGTACTGGAATGAGAATGAAGAGAAGGTAATAGAAAATTACCTGGACTCTCAGTTTATGGGGCATATCCAAGCAGAGTTGTTGAGAGAATAAAGAATTATCTATCTCACACTTAATCCAAACAAGCTCCTACAAATATCTATAGATGGCCAACAAGTAAACTGGAAGTTTATGAGATTATTTGAGGAGGACAGAAACAAGGAAGACCTAAATGCTTGAAGGTTAGTAAACCTGGGGAAGTGTGGTTCATGGGAGTTTCCGAGGAAAGAAGGAAGCAGGATGGAAAACTGATGAAAGCCTAAAAGTCCTTTGGCAGATTTTTCATGATACACCAGCTAGGAAGGATGATTTTACTGAAATCACAAAAACTCAAAATTACCCCTCAAATTTTGTGCTCACAGGTAGATAGAAGATTTTCCAGTGGCAGAGTGGGCTATTGAGATATGGCCAGCTGTGCAGGAATTTATGAACCACTACAAAATATTCTGCAAAATGGAACCAACATCAGTGTCCTATCTCATAGTAAAAGAGGCTGTTGGTGACCTCCTTTTTGAAACCTAGCTAAAGTTTTTTTTTTTATCTATATGGCAAGCTGCTTGGATCCTTCCTTGAAGGTTTTTAAAAAGATGCCTCCATGGTGCCCTTTTTGGCAAAAGAGCTTAAATCTATATGGGTTAATTTTCTTTCATGCTTCATGAAGAGAGATGTAATCAAGGCCAACAGTACATCCTTACAATTGTTCAAAATTAATGTGCTGAACAAAGAACTTCATGTACCATTAAAAGAAGTTGACAGTGGCTTTGCCACTAAACATGCCATTAGTAAATCCTCTGAGAATCTTCCTGGCAACCAACTACTGGGCATACAGTTCAAGAAAGAATCTCTAACCTTCCTTTCTACAATGGCAAAGAGTCTGCTGGAAATATGTCCACTGAATTATGTGGCAGTAAGACATTCAAGATCTCTTGATCCTTTGTTCATGATTAGTGAACAGAGGAGTGCTGTATTAAAATTTAAAAAGCTCTTCCAGCTGCTTCTGAGTGCCAAATGGCATACTGCACAGCAATGTGACTAAATTCTTACTGTATATAAAATATTACTCAGTGAGATTGCCCCCCCGCCAAAAAAAAATAAAATAAACAAGAGTTCCTAGAGTTTACCTACAGAAGTTGCTCCTGTTGAGTAGACATTTCTAGAAAAAATTTTAAGAGGTAAAGTAGAATACACAAATCTGTGGAAGTTACTAAAAAACCTTTTCACATTGTCACATGGGCAAGCAGCAGTTGAAAGAGGATACTCTGTAAACAAGGACATTTTGGTAGGAAACCTGAAAGAGAAGACACCAATTTCTCTAAGGCTTATACAAGATTCATTGTCAGATGGCCCATTAAAAATCCCTAATACAGCATTGCAAATCTTCAAGAATGATGTATGTTAGTTATTTGGATGCAGAAAAGAAAAAAGAATCTTCAAATGACATTGAAAAGAAAGACCTCAACTCGAAGAGACAAAAAATAATAGCCAGCATCAAATTATTGCTGCAAGAGGCATATGCAATGGCAGAAAAGGTGGAAAGAGAAAAAACAAAAAGGAATTTACACTGCTTGCAAAATCCAATGCCTACCACAGAAGTATTGCAGAAAAAAGAAATGACCATTCTAGATACCAGTTTGTTTGAATTAAAAGAAGATTACAATGCTATAAGTAGATTAACCTCAGCTTTCTTGCTAGAACTTCATGTGTAGCACTTTATTTTCAGTAAATCCAAGTCAAATTTTTACTCTTTTTATCTCTGGTTATTTATTTGACAAAAATCAAATTTAACTTGAAATCTTGATTTCAATTCATTTACGCCAATGCAGCCATAGGGATTCTTGTAACAACATTATTATTCTATCCCTTAAATCAGGTTGTCTCCAACTGAACCAAAGACACTTCATCAGGTACTATTTTTCAATCTAAAAACATTTTAAATCGTTTAAGTAAAAGAAAAAAAAAAGTTGTTTTAACATAATGCCCAGCATCAATTAGTCTGAAATAAGTTATTTCCCTAAAATTAATGTCTACCACCTGTTCATTTTTTTAATTTTTGTCCTACAAGCATTTATTTTTTTTCAAGGTACCAGAAAAAATGTTATCCATTAAAAATGAAATTAGAAATTTGCTGTCAAAAAGAAAAAAAATCTGGCAGACATTGCTAATTAAGCAATTTAAATATAAAAATATAATTTTTATAATTGTGTTATTAAAATATGTTGGTGGGCTTTTATCCATTTTTCAACTTTTGTGGTCCTACCACTTTCTGCTTAAAAATATTTCTTAAAACAATTATTTTTAGCAGAAAAATCTTCAGTAAACAATCACTACATTAGAGTTCAATAAAA
Source organism: Acanthosepion lycidas (assembly GCA_963932145.1). Classification (NCBI taxonomy): domain Eukaryota; kingdom Metazoa; phylum Mollusca; class Cephalopoda; order Sepiida; family Sepiidae; genus Acanthosepion; species Acanthosepion lycidas. The sequence goes on from OZ010574.1 coordinate 115,514,859, forward strand.
TAAGTCGGAAAAATTGCAGCTTTTGTTTTACACAAGTAAAAATAGTTTCTACTTAGTTAAATAAATATTAAATGAATAAGTTGAAACCAAAAGTAAAGATTTATTTTGAATTAAACTTTCTTTTTTTTTTTGGTACTTGTAATAGCAAAATTTTGAATGAAAATGTTCTATTAAAAGTTTCATACTTACATTTAATTCATTTTCAGTCAAAAGTGAATCGTTTTGTAAACTAACAAAAAATAGTAATAAATGAACAATAATTTGTATTCATATTCTTCAAGCATGAGTTTTGGTTTACTATAAAAACATTGAAACTGAAATCCAAGGGAAGTAATCTTTTATATTCACCCTGAAATTTGAAACGTGTTTAAATACATTTAAAAAATATCCAGTTTTGAATGTAAAATATCAAATCAAAGTTAAGTTTAAAATAATACAGAGTATATTTGTTAGCTGTAACAATAACATTAATTTTGTGATTTGAGAGAGGTTCTCAGATAATTTAAATTTTCCAGAACAAAATACAAACATTTTCCATGGTTTCCAGTCCTGGAAAATTTACAATTTATTTTCCACGTGTGGGAACCCTGAACATATTTTCAATTCTGTAATTGCCTAAAATCTTCTTCTATGCTATTGATAATAACTGAATGATTTTTAAAACATTTTTAAGTGACATTTGCTTCAGTTTACAAAGAATAAACTGAACACTTTGTCATGGCATAATGGTTAGCAAGCTGGTCTTACCAGCGAGTAGTGAGTTCAGTCTTCACTAGGTCATCTTATACCAAAAGTAAGCTACACATAGTGAATAGCCAAGTCAAAAAAATGAATGAACATCATCAATGTTTCTCAAACCTTTCAAATTTTTTAAATCAATTTCTAACTTAAGTTTGCTTATTTTTATTTCATCTTTTTCATATTTCTTTTCCACAAGAAACTTATGAAACAGATCAAAATTTAAATTCTTTTCAATTCAATAAATAACCCTCGGTATATATAACTTTTATAACAACCATTTCACAGTAGCTGTTTTCCAGTTTTCATTCTTTCAACTTACAAATACAATGAAAAATAAAAATCACTAGTTGAAGTGATAAATAAAAGGAACTCATCTTAAAATTGGTTAAGTTGTTCAGAAAAAAATTCTTCTGCATGTGTTTATGATTTGAAACATTGACATACATTATTGGAAATAACTGACAGTAACTTCAAAAAAACTTAAATAAAAGTAACTTCAATATGTTGAAAATAAAATAATTCTAATTCTTTACCTCTCCATCTTCTTGTACATCAACTTCCTCATCAACAAACCCATCAAAATTTATCTATAAAGACAAACAAAAACATTAATAATTCACTAGAAGTTTAATTTAAAAAAAAAAAAAAAAAAAAAAAAAAAAAAGGTGTAAAAGAAAAATCTTTTGGTAAAGACTATTTTATTGACAAATTCATAAATTTTCTTGTAATTTGTCAGGTAAAAGATAATCCTGTCAATTCAAAACTTTGCAGACAACTGAATTTTCTATACTAATTTTCTATTACCTTTCAATTTGTGACATTGAGATCTCTGGAGATTGATCAAACAAAAAGCAAAGGAAAGTGAGCTGGACAACTGCAAATTTGGAAAACCACTTGAGTAAATGTATCTTTATATATGGAAATTTAGAAAAGATTGATGCTTAGGATAGAAGACAACCAAACCCAGACCCTAGTTAGCTCCCCCCCCCCAATGGATGCAACACTCCATAAGCCAGAGGTTTGGACAACTTGTAGAGTCCCTACATTACTGCTACTGGAATCCACATCATTTTCCAAGACCACATGACCAAGACATTGTACTGGCCTTGAAGTCCAGAACTTAGAAATTTAAGACTGCAAACTCCAAAGAAGATCTGTGTCATTTAATTATAACAAGTGGGAAGGGTTAAAACCACTGTATACAACAAATCATATATAAACCAAATCATTGTTACATTTTTAACCCAAGTTAATTCTTTATTCCAGAGGATTCTTTTTTGTGTGTAGCGCCAAACTGTTAAACCCCCTTCACTTCAATTTGCTTCATTAGTAATCTTCTCGCCCTCTGAGTAGGTATCCCAGCACTCAGCTTACAGCTGATGAAATTCTTAACTAAACGCTAAAAAAGGTATATATTCAACTCGTGTTATTTCATTCGACATATCTCCATAAAAACAGAATGCATACCTAATAAAAGCTTATTTCATGAACTTTGTTTCTGTCTTATTTATTTTTATATGTACTACAGTGTGCGAGGAACATTACAGTTTGAAAATAGAGACATTTTGGTGATTTCGCAAAATTTTGGTCAATTTTTTTTTTTTCACTGACAGCAGTTTAGACTTCCTCAAATTTTGTAACATGTGGACTCCGCAGGGTTTATTACAATTTTGGTAACACGTTAGTTTGAAAGTTAACATTCTAAGCTTCATTTTCATATATTTTATATTTTTTAATTTTAATAAGAAGTTTGTAAGCAATTCAAATAAAAAGTTTGATCATAAAATTCAAATGCTTCTTGTAAAAATAAAAACACATAAAATATATCATTAAAACGCTCATTTAATAATCTATGAAACTAAATCAAAATCAAATATGAAATGATAGCTCCATTTTGTGCATGTGCAATTATGTGTAACTATATGCGACTTGCTCGGCCATCATTTCAAACTCCAGGCAACAGTCAATACACAGCATCAACATGGACACCCAAGAATCGATCAGCATGTTTTCTATGGACAAAATTTTCAAGGAAATTGGTAAGAATTTGTTTTAAATATTAATTTTCTATGACATGTAAAATGTAAATGGGATTTAAAAACCGTTTTCGTCATAAAAAATATGAAACAAAAATCGATTTGTTTACTTTATGCTCAGATTCAAATCACACAAAAAAACGTAGGACTTATTGATCGAAAAATGTTCATATTCAAAGAATGAGAAAAAACATTCGACAAAAAATTCTAGAATGTCTTATGTTTTTGCAGTATTCTCACAATAATTAGCAGCATTTCAGTTACCAAGTAACATTTTGTTTAAAGTTACCCCTTCAAACAATTTTCTTACTTTTTAAATTATCTAATGAATGGATTTTAGTTATGATTTATTGTTATCTAGATACAAATTTATGATTTAATATTCATTTTCTTTATTATTATTTCTTAGTAATATTTATTTCATACGGATTATGATTGTTTATTTTATTTCAGTTTATGTCAGTTTTAAGGACCACTGTGGAAATAGGTTTGTTGAGAAAATATTTTAGTGCTTCCTTATTTGTTCCTCAGGTGTATGGATGACTCTAAATTTATATTTATCCCTGATTGTATTTAGTGCAATTTTTTTATGAAGTGCAAATAAACTCAAATTCAGTAAAAAAAATGTAGACAATAATTTGTAGATGACTACTAAATAGTACTTTGACAAAATGGGATAGGATTATAAATTCATCTTTTTTCTTTTTAAAGATGACGATGTACAGAATCAGTTACAACATTGTTTTATGACAAAAGGATGTGGAAGGAAGATGCCTTTGCCTAAAGTGGAATGTTCCAAGAAGGTGCTGCTTCAAATATATTTATTGAATGAGAAGTATCAGGAAACCTGGGATTCTGCTATTACTTGGCTACATAAATTGTTCCCAATCTTTCCTAAGAACAAATGGGTACACCTTATTGAGAAAGTTGTAGCAGAAGTTCAGAGTTGTCCAAAAGCAGATCGTCCTGCATTGTACCATGAGGTAACGAATTTGGGATTCATAGGTGAAAGATGTGTGTGTTGGATTGACTCAGTGTTTTGTTGGATCCAACGCCGGGTCGTAAGCTTTTATGTGTAGAAGTAACAAATGGGATCATACTTGAACTATATAAACTGGATATGCGAGCAAAGATATACTAGTCAGACTACTTTGACTACTCAGTGAAGAGGTATCCCAACACCCAGCCCACCATTACTGAAAATTTCCAAATAAACTTTATTTGATTAATTTTGTGTCTGTGTTGTTTATTTTTATGTGCATAATGTGAGAGGAACATTACAGTTTAAAAATTGAGATAATTTAGTGATTTCATACCACTTACGTAGTGATCAGAACTAACATGTGTCAGAACTTCAACCTTTTGATCAAACTGTGACATAAAATATTTTTATTTTAATGATTTCAGTTACAAATTTAGTGGTTGAATACCACTTCATGATAAGGTGAGTTTTCTGTTGTTTTTTTTATGTTCATTAGTGGGTACTGCTTGGCATTCTCATTCTCTCTCTCTCTCTCCCCCTCTCAAATTGTAGATGTTGAGTAAGGACTGTACTTGTTCAGCATCTGCTCCATATACATTCTAATCTGTTGATTTTAGGTCATTTTAACCATGATAAATGGAAAGAGCACCCCAAGAAATGTCAAACCTCAGGTTATGAGTTGTTTGCATGTCGTTGCAGAGGGTTTGATTTATAAAATTTGCATATTCAGACTGAATTTATTTAAGAAACATGCAGTGATAATATCTGTAATTTTATTATTAATTTCTTTGTTATGTACCTAACAAGCTAGTATAATTTTAACTGTTGTTCTTAATTGCTTTTTAAAATATAGGAGTCCAAATATGGTATTTTTTTTTTTTTTTCTAATTCATAATAGACAAAAAAGTCGAGCACATTTGTAAAAATAAAAAGAAATTTGCCAAAATTAAACGGTTTGAGATATTTTGATGAAATAAAAACTGCTAAGTTTCTTTCATCATGTATATTAAGAAGATGCAATCAGATAACACCTAGTACCTGTTTGAAATTTTCATCTGTGAATACCCTACTCTGAGAAAACATAACATGGCAGGAGGGAATAGTCATGAACAAACAATGCCAGCTAAGTTGAGTGGAACTATGCCCTATCATAACAATACCAGCGACAAACGAGTCGCACGCTAATGAGTGAAGAGTCAGCTAGATGGTAACCATGGTAGTCTGAAGGAACTTGAAAACTAACACAGCGCATAGGGCTACATTATTGGTGGCTGTTGATGAGGATCGACAAGTGAGGTTACACAATTTACTAATAGGTTTCATGTTATTCTACCAGTTAAAAGTTTCCAAAATAGCATTGGATTTGTGTAAAAATTAAATATTGTCATTAATATAACTATAAATTTAGGGATATCTATTATAGTGTCATATCAAACTAATGTAGGCAGTTTAATCCTTGGTGGGTGTCTTCTATACAGAGTTTTTTCCCCCAAAGTAAATCAAGCCTAGTAAATTTTGGCAGTTTTATCTTTCAAGTGTATTTCATATAATGTTTAGCATTCACTTATATTTTTATTATACACTCTGGGGATACCCAGCATTTTTCAGAAGATCTCTGAATAATAGGCTATTATTAACAATTTATTTATATTATTCAGCCATGTTATGGAAAATAATTGTTTATTCAATCTTTGAAAAATAAACTTCATTGTTTTTTTAGTTTGTTATAAATTAACTAAATTTAGGAAAATACTACACTAATACACTCCAAGGAGTGGGGTAGACTTAGGGGTCTGAGCATTCCCATTTTTTTTTTTTTTTTTATTCACAAGGACACTTTAATTTAAATAAAATACAGTTAAATTCATAAAACTAATATTCAACATGACTAATGTTGTCCATAACTCATGTCTGTCTCTCCTTATTTTTATTTAACTAATTTTTTCTTTCTTTTCAAATACAAATATAACTTGAAATGTTGTAAACACAATTGATTTTCAAAACTAAATTCTTACTTCTTCCATTCAAAATAAAAATTAAATTCATTTACGGACAAATGTTTGCTTCTTTAATGTAATGTTTAAAAGTAAAACTTTATTTACTTAAAAACATCTAAATAAAGTAAATAAACTTAAATTAAGATGTATATAAAAATATTTAATTATTTTTTAAAGCAAAAACTATAGTGAACCTTACTACTTCAAAAAATAATTATTTACTATTTATTTTGGAGGAGATTATTATTAATAAAAAAGCAAGTTAAATTAAGATATATTTAAACATTTAATTTAATAATTTTTTTCAAGCAAAACTATAGCAAGACATACTTCTTCAAAAAATAATTAATCACTATTTTGGAGGGGAATTTAGATTGTTTAAATGTTTAAAAGTAAAACTTTATTTACTTAAAAAAATCTAAATTCACCTCCAAATTAAATAGTAAATAATTATTTTATCAATATGCTTTTGAACAACTACTATCTAATACTAATGCCTATGTAAAAAAAATAAAAACATTTTTAGAAAAAGCTTCTTTTTTTTAAATTAACTTGAAAGAAGAAAAAAAAATGTGCTATACGAGTAATATACAAACAAATAACTACAAAGATCAGCAAGCCTGCAAATTGTTACTCAAAAGAAAATCGAACTTATATATCTGAGAGTGATAATAACAAATAGGAAATGTTTATCAATCTAACATGTAACACTTTTATTAAAGCTTCAGAGAATAAGATATGAAGAAAAAAATAAGATTATTTTAGATTGATAAACATTTCCTTTTTTTCTTTATATTATCATTTGTCAGATTCCGATCTATATTTGATCCCATCTGAGAGTGCTAATATATAGAAGGGAGTGCTTAAAAATTTCTCAGCCTGACCAAGAAGGAAATGACTCAGGGCCATGAAACATAAATGCTATTCTACATAGTCATTGCACTGTTCAACACACTTGGCACATGAATTCTTAAGTTTGCTTTTGTTTTTTTTAACCATTCAAAAAACACAAAAAAATTAAAAGAATTACATTTGGCTATTGAAATACTACTTTGCCACTGTAATCACTGCCAAATCATTTGAAAATGTTCTCCTTTTCAAACTCCATTTAAGCTTTGGTAACAGGAAATAGATGAAGCAAGATCTGATGATGAGCAAGAGAGAGAGGATGAGCTATATACACAAATTCCAGATGAAGCTGATCTGGTGTTGGTATTAGAGTCTCCCTAATCTTCTGGATTTTGGTCTACGGAAGAATCCTTAGGTAGCATATCATCAGTGCTATCAGATGAGAAGTTTATAGGCTCAAGAATAGAGGATTCGATACCCACCCCAGCAGGTACCAAATCCAAGATGTTCTATTGCCTCCCATCAGGATGGGAGCACAGTGTGCATTTGCTTAAAGCAGGCCCACCTTGCTCACCAGTGTGAGCAAGGTGGGCCTGCATATTTGTTCTGATGAGAGCCTCTTTTTAGCAAAACAGTACTTAGCTGTGAGAGCCACAATGGAAGAGAGGTCTTTCATGTGGTGCTGCATTGGTGCTAGTGCAAAACAGTTCTGATTACATACAGAACCTCATGCAGCAGCTCTTCCCAGTGTGTAATTTAACACTTGTGGTTCACAGCCACTAGTTGTACAGTCCTCCATATAATCCATTGTAGCATTCACATAGACTGAGGAATTATACAACATGATTCAAATCACAGCCACGATCCTCTCAATTAGGAATTTTTTTTTTTAGTTATCCTGACATGAAAGCGATTCCTCTATTAGTGTGGACATAAGCTTGTACACTGAAAATTAAGAATAAGAAGCAGAGACATCTGCTGAAACATCTGGGCAGGGAAAGTGAATGGGAACCTAGAGTATTCATCAATTACCATTAGAATTTATTTATTTCTAGTCTTGTTGGTAGTGGGCCCCATGAAATCTAACTCGAGCCTTTCATAGGGTGGCATGGCTTTTACAAGAATTCTTGGTTTGGGTTTGATTACCGAGCATATCTGACTTCCTCAACGGAGAAGTGTAGACTATTTACATTATTCAGACTATTGTCCTCATCTTTGTCGCTATATTTATTGCAACACTCCGGCCTTCTTCAGGTGGTTGGAGTGTCAAACTGAACCCTTTATTTCACTGTTCTAGTTCCACATGCCATGTCAGTCATCAGTTATAATTCCCCTCTCCAAGTTCTCAACCACCTTAACCAAGTATTGAACTCACACTCTTTGTGTCCTGTCACTGGATCTAACAACTTTATCCACTGTGCCAGATGTCCTTAAGGACATCTGTGTACGAATTTCTGGGTATTATAAACCCAATGTAATATAGACAGATGCTGGAGAAGGGTAGGTTTCAACTACATATCACATGTAGCATTCTGGTGATACCTGGGAGACACAGATCTTTATGCAGTTTCAGGATATCTTCAGTGCCTTTTACTGATCCACATACCCTTGAAAGGGAGTCAGCCACTGCATTTTCCTTGCCAGGACAATAGACAACATCAAATGAAAAGCAGGACAGCTCAATTCTCCATCTAGCCATTTTTTTGTTTTTTTTGTCCAGCTAGTTGTCCTAGCATTGTGCGTGAATGAAACAAACTAGCCTGAAAAGGTGGTCAATCAAGTAATGTCGCCATTTCTTTAAGGCCTCCACAATTGCGTAAGCCTCTTTCTTTACTGCTGAATGTGGTCATTCTGACCGCGAAAGTGCTCTAGAGAAGAACACTACAAAGCAACCATATTGTCTCAATGAAGCTGCAACAGCGTAGTTGTAGGCATCTGTTTCTACTACCAGGAGAACAGAGGGATCTATAGCAGCAATAGCAAAACTGGTGATATCACTTTTTAGACCCTCAAAAGCTTTGATGGCAGGAAGATTTAGAGGAAAACTCGTAATTTGTGTTAACGAGTGTATTTTTTTTTTTAGAGATGAGGCTATCTATGGGGAATAATGTGCAAACATGCCCATGGCTTGCTGTAAGGAGGATAAAGTATTAGGGATTGGCAATTCTAATAGTGGCTTCAGCCATTCAGGGTCCAGCGCCATAGTTCCTTGGCTTATGACATATCCTAGCAGGTTAATTGTGTTTAATCCATACAAGCATTTTTCATTGTTTTAAGCAAGGTTGTATTTTTCAATAGCAACCAGGAACTGCTTGAGGTTGTGATCATGATCATTTATGTCATAGCCACACAATGTTAAATTATCAATGTAGGCATAAGTGCCTTGCAATCTTTCATTGATTATTATTTTATGAAAGACTTTTTGAAAGCTGGCCATCCCATTCATAGCACCAAATGGAATCCGTAAAAATTGGTACAGTTGTCCGCAGGCTTCAAAAGCTGTGTAAGGCTTGTCTTTTGGATTTATTACTAACTAGTGGTAGGTGCTTCTGAGATCCAGGGTGGTAAAAGTTTTGTATTTCGCAATCTCACCATTTCGTCAATACAGGAAAGCAGATAGGCATCCAACTGAGTAAATCAGCTGATAGTCTGCAAGAATCTATAACCATTTGCCCCCCACCTTTTTATTTGTTTTAAAGAAAATGTTATTAAAATTTGAGCCCTCAACAGGAATTTACTTTCTTCTATTATTCCCTATTATTTTGTCTTCATAAGAATATCACCAAGATTTGATGGTTACTGGTTTGTAGCCTTTAGTCAGATTATCGAAAAGAGAGGGATACTGTATGTCTATAATGACCAGGCCACAAATATTCAGCGCTGATTTGATGTCTTGGAAAGGGATTTTAATACTGGAGTACCGGCCGAGGAAATCCTGACCTAGTATAGCATCACAGCATAGGTCGTACATTACTAGGGGTTTTGTTTTTATTTTGTTTTACGGCATATCAACCTCAATGGGTCATTTAATACTGACAACTTTTTTTTCCGATAATATTTTTGTTTTGTTAGAAATCTATTTCTATCAATATCTCCTTCCTCTGAAATATATAGCTGGTAATAGTATTTTTCCAAAAACGTATAGCTTGTTATAGTATTTTTCAAAAACTTATAGCTGGCATATCTTTTCAAAAACGTATTGCTGGTAATATTTTTTCTTTAAAAAATTTAATTCTGGTAAAAATTTTTTATTTATTCCTCTACAGTTCCATTGAAGTATCTTATGTGTATTTGTGATCATTGTTTTCCTATTTTGTTCATTGGATTACTTTGTGTTTTAAGGTTTGTTTAGATTTTTCCTTTCAAAAACACAATGCTGGCAACATTTGGTTTTCAAAAATGTATTGATGGTAATAACTTTTTTACAAAGAGTTTCTGGTATTAAAACACATTTTTACACTTTCAGTGTTTTGGCCCCAGTTACAGTTCCATTAAATAAAGTTTTGTTAAAAAAATGTATTGCTGGTACGTATAGCTGGTAATATTATTTTTCCAAAAACGTATAGCTGGTAATAATATTTTCCCCAAAACATAACTGACAACCTTATTTTTTCAAAAGCAGCCTTCCTGTTGGATGTAGTTCATCACCATACCCAGTATGTGGATGTAGTTTATCGCTGTACCCAGGACGCGGATGCAGTTCATCGTCAGACCCAGGACATGGGCTAGACTGGAAGTTCACTATTTACCCATAGCTGGGACCCTAACAGGTGCTACCACCCCAGGTCAGGGTGGACCTGGGAACACCAGCAATTAAGAGGTGGTTCCACACTCCTCAAAACCTCCTGATCTTGCTGTTGGATGCAGTTTAATGTCATACCCAGGACATACTAGGAGTTTAAGTTTATAACTATCTTGTTTTATCTGTAGTTCAACCAAGCAATAATCCTTAATTTGGGAAGATAGTGAGGAGTTTGACATAACTATTTTACAATAACAATGCATAATTTTCCAGCAGTTTACTTTTGCAATGTCCACTTTGACAAAAGTTTGCAAGCTTCCAGTGTTAATTAAAGCATTAATCGTTACGCCATTAATTCTAATTTTTAAGAAGTTTATAGTTTATACTATATTGGTTGCTAGGGCCACCCATGTTACTGAATGGAGAGAAGAAACAGACCAGAAAACTTTAGAAAAATGCCCTCTTTTTACCTACACTTGTGGCATATTGACTCACGCCAGACAGGATGAACGTTAGTTGAGAAGGGAGTCCACATTTACACAGGGTTGAGGCAACAGTAATAGGGTTTAATACTTTTAAATACTTTAAAAAATGTTTTATGGTCTACCATATGTGTGCATGGTGCTTGTAAGGTTTTTTTTGTTTTTTTTTTGTTTTGTTTTTTTTTTTTAAGTATGTACACTGGTGTTCAAAGGTTTTGGGCCAACTACATAAAATGATTATACATTGTTATTTTAAAAGTAAAAATTGTTTATCAATATGCTTTTATCAGTAGTGTCTGTGGACCAGTTTGGTAAATAAGTTGTTGCATTTTCATACATGTCATGTAACAGAAGAAACACAGACTTAAGCAGCTTGAAATTGAAAAACCCATTGGGCCAATGAGATGATAAAGTCATTATAATATGCACATTTCTAAGTAAGAATTAGCTCATCAACTAGGTTGTATGATTTTTTTTTTCACTAAAATCAGGGCTAAAATTCCTGCTGAAACAATGATGAATGTTGTGACTTTAAAAGGGACAAAGTTTCAACAAGATAGAGCTAGGTGACTGGGAATTTCCAGAAAGTGTTTAAACAATCCAAAAGATGTTTGCTATGACTGGAAGTGTTTTAAGTGCAAAGAAAACTGGAAGACCACAAAATTTAGACAACAATAATTAAACACAATAGGAAATCCAAAATTAACATCTAGACAAGTGAGGAATGAATGCAGTCTTAATAGTGAGTTTTCAGTTCATACAGTATGCAAAGTATTACAAAAAAAAAAAAACCAAAACAGGTGAATAACAGCAAAAAAAAACAAGCAAACAAAAACATTGAAATAGAAGTTTGAAGTGATCAAAAGAACATCTAACATAAGATACTGGACTATATCTACCACAGAAGTTTTTTCTTGTCAGAGTCCATCTTGCACATTTACAAATCTAACATTCATGCATTGAATACTGTTGCCATATCTGGTCTGACACTCCTGCTATTCATCTCAAGATTCTTGACAAAATGCAAAAAGGATCTGCTATGTAATACATCCTGCCTTAGCATCTCAACTTCAGTCACTTTCTCACTGTGCACCGAGTTTTTTTCCCTAGAACCCCCGCCTACATGAATTGAATTTAAGTATACGACTAGGCTAATACCTAGGCCCCCACCCTTTTACCAAAATAGTTAAATGTAACCACTTCTACTCCAACAATTTTCTTTCTCACACTTCCTGACAGTAGAACTCCCTCCCATTTACTTGCTTCTTAAAATTACAATCTTCAACAATTTAAATGCAACAGTAATCGCTATATCCTGTATTCTTGAACCCCACACATCTTTTATACTTTCTTCATCCCCACTATACTCAGTCTTTTCTCTCACTTTCACTCTCTGTAACCCCCTGCATACTAGTGGCACTCTTGCCTTGCTTGGAGCAAACTGATTTTAAAAAAACTAGTAAAAACTTATTTATAGTGATGAATGCAAAACCGGGTTACATTCTAATGCAAGAGAATAGGTAAGAAGTCCAGTGGGAGAATGAAACAGAAACAGTAAATTTTGGTGATTAACATGTAATGGTGTGAGGTTGCATGAAAAGTGATGACTGAAGAAAATTGATAAAAGTTGATGGAAATCTAAACAGCAAAAACTATATTAGTTTACAACAGTGTAATCTGCTAAATTACAAACATGGAGAAATTTTAACATCAACATCATTTCTTACCACATGTGCAACAAAAAAGGCTTCTTGTGGGTGAAGATATTCAACTTTTAGGAAACTGGCCAGCAGATTGTGATGGGAACTGAAGATAAAAGTGCACCAACAAAAACCATGCAATCTCCAAAAGCTTTGGGATTACAGCCAAAAAGAATGGGAAAAATTTACCAATTAGAAAATATGGACCTTGATCTTTTCAATGCCACATTGAATTGAGGCAATTATTCAAGCCAAAGGAAGCAACACTAATTATTAACTCTATACTTTGACATTTTGTACTTTTTGTGTAATAAATAACAAAGATCCCTTTTTGAAGAAAAAAAAAAAATTAGGTGAAATTTTTTTATGGTGTCCCAATTTTTTTTTTTTTTCTGCATCACTATGCTTAAGATGATCTATCATCCACAATTAACAAAAAAATGCAGTAACTTATTATCTGGCCCTCAAAATTCATAAAATGTACTGAGAAAAACATGCTGTTAATCACTCTGGATTTTGGGGTTAAATTAACAAAATAATTTACCAACGTGGCTGAAAAGTTGTGCATGCCAATGTAATGTGTATATCCTCAATACATAAAATAATTATGGTATTATATGCTGTGACTAGTTTAATAAGGATAAAAATTTTCATTATCTTTTTGGTTCTTTCATAACTAAGAAGATTTATCTTATAAGAAACACTATTTCAGTTTTTATTTCCAAAGAATTTTGCCTGTTTCTTTTAAACATTTAATGTTTACTTATTTATATTAAATAGTCATCATTCAAATAATTTATATTAAATAGTCATCACCTACAAATAATGAAAAATGATTATATATATAAAACTTACTCGATTTTCCAATCTATCCACTAAGCTTGAGAGACGGTATACTTGAGTAGATAGAGATACTTGAGGACGAATTCCACCAACTGAAAACAAACAGAGGCCATACACTATTGTAAGTAGTTCTGCATCATCAACAGTTTTCACAAATTCCTTTCAATTTTTCCAGTCTTATTTGTTCACATTAGAAAACATCTCAACTAATCAAATAAACAGAAAAGTAAACCATGCTTCTAAGAACAAGATTTGAGTTCAAGTCTGTATCTACTTCAGTATTTCTTTACAAATTGGATTTTGATGAATTTACATTTTTCATCTATTACGCATTAAAAAAAATCCATAAACTATTGTAGTCATGATTCTAGAAATTATTTATTAGTATTAGGTTGGTGCAAAAATAATGTCGTTTTCTCATATATATTACTATGTGAGAAAACGACATTATTTTTGCACCAACCTAATACTACAAGTTTCAATGAACCAAACTAAAAAAATATATAAATATGACACAGCAAAGATATATATGCATTTAAAAATTCATTTTTATGCTTATTGTTAGAGAATTTGTAGTAACAAGACAGTAAAGTTAAACTTCAGCACTTATAATATTTTTATGAATGTTTAATGAATCAATTAATCGATTTTGAATGGAAAAGTATGATGTCTACAAATTCAAGGAAAGTAACTAGGAAATTATTTATAAGTTATTTTTCCTTTGAAATACAATATAGTATTAGTAAAGTTGTTTGATATTTATTATACACAATTGCAACAAAAAAAAAAAAAAAAAAAAAAAGCAACAAAATAATCCTGATAGTGATGGAAATAGTAAAACATTTTAAATTTATAATTCCATCTCATATCAGTTCATGCTCTCCAGTCTATTTGACTTTAGGTCATTTGTTCTCTTCTTCCACTAAACAAGAGTATGTTACTTTTCTACACAAATCAACACAGATTAAAGTGTTGGTTGAAGTATACCTGGTTTCCTGGCAGTTCTGAGTTTCTGTTGTGGAAGCAGAAATGGGTAAGCTGGAAGACAGAACCTTGATGTTGTTACTTTTGTTGAGGTTAATTTCTTCCCTGCCTTGCATCAAACAAAAAAGGACATTGAGTAGAGGTAACTATATGTAGAATTTATTTACATATATACAAAGACTGATAATTTCTATCTGTTGTTGCTAAGGCAACAACAGGAAGAGAGGGTGGTGAAATTAGAAGCAAAATGGACAATGGTGATGGCCTCAGTCATTGTCAGTAGTGTCACTCACACAGCACATCAGCATTGACATCAAACGCTGGTCTCTTTGAATATATATATAGTTTTTAGTCAGCTATAAAGTATAGTTTTGGTGTTTTGAGTAGGAGTGGTTCTGACTGTTCATAATGTTTTAATTTTGTTTTAATTACAGCAGATGTATACATGGAGAAAACATATTTACACAGTCTGCTTTGGGTTATCAAGCGGTCATATCTGGTTTATGTAAAAAATGCAAGAGGCACAAGTAAAACTCTTTGGTCAAGTAGTGCAGAAGTCATATACTCTAGGTCAGTGGAAGAAACAGGTAACTGGCACAATTGTCAAATAGACTAGACTGAATTGATATGAGATTTCCCCTAAGTAATGAAAGTAGAATGAGAATAATCTATTCCCATGGCTTGAATAAAAAGATCAGTTCAAAATTTTAAGATGTTATCAAATGATACAAACCTGAAGAAAAGCTGGCAGATATAACAAAAATGTTGTGAGTATTCTTGTTTGAATAGTAAGTAGGGGGACTATTATTATTAATAATAATAAATAAATAGGATTTTCTTAGTGCATGTAGCAGTATTCTTAACCATCCCAAGCATTCCTAAAACTGCTGCAATGATGTTTGTATTTAAGTTCTACTTTCTTGTAATTTATTTCCAGATCTTCATATTTGCAGCTTAACAAAGACATTTCAGAAAACAAATTTTATAAGTTCCATAAAGTAACACCAACACCTAGAAATGATGGTGGTTTTCACTCGTATCCATTTTCTGGGGGAAGGTTATAATGTTGGCATATCTTTCAATTATATCCTGTAAGCCTATTTTGAAATTTATTTGGTGCTAGAGTAGAACAGCTAGATATATGTATCAATAGTCTCTTCAGAATGCATACAGAAACAGACCTTTGAATTGACTATTTCTAAAAATATATACCGAGTAAAATCCTGTTAACAGGTTTTGATCATTACTGTTATACTATTGACATCACTAATGATCACAGTATTTAATAGTACTGTTCTTTCCTATTTCTATTGTTAGAGATAATTGCTAACAACCATGAGTATATACAAGTATAAGAAAAAATGAATATATTTATTGAAAAAGAATATGAGGAGTGCTGAAAAGTTCTCAGCTTGTCCAATAAGCCTTTCTTGGGGTACGCAATAATAGGAGGTTGAACACCAACTCAATTTTTGGGCCCTATTTTTCCTATTTCACGGTATATAGCGTAGATAATGGATCAAAAAGAATCTCAAAAATTTATGCCAATGATTCCATAAGAAGTTTTGGGTAATTTCCTTTTAAGCACCACATTAAGTATCTAGTAAAAACTCCCCAAATAGTTATTCTAAATTTACATGCCTAATTCAAAAATAAAGAAATTTTTATAAAATCTACTGTTTTGGAGTTATCAACAATAAAAGTTTGGATTCCTTCATGTCGTTGGCTACAGCACAGTAGCCATTATTGGTGTTTGCATTAATGCATATGCAATAATCAAGAAAAGTGAATGTCTATTCCACAGCAAATATATGCAAACAACACCAGTAATGGCTGCTATGACGCAAATGAGTCTGAACTTTTATTGTTGATGACTCCAAAAAGGTAGATTTTATCAAAATTTCTTTGTTATTTTCGAATTAAACATGATATAATAATAATAAAATATAAAGTAATCCTGTGTAATTATTACCAATTGGATTAAGTGTGAAACAGCCAAGGTGTTAAAATTTTGCAAAATTTGGGCTGTATGATCATCAGAATCATGGTAAAAACATGTGAAAAAAGGGTGTAATTATTAAAACAAATTAGGACCATCTGATGATCACTGTTCTATCATGAAGATGGCTCAGAAATTGGTAAAATAGGGTGAAATTTCAAAAAAAGTGAGCAATATTGAGGGTACAAGAGCAAAATCTTGGAGTCCACCACCCACCCGCAGTACACCAGGTACCGCACTAAACTGGTTCATCTAATAGCAGTGGACTACTGTATCAAGTTCCTGCAGAAAAAAAATCAGTTTAGGGCCCCACCCAAGGACATTTATATTGACATGGTTGCTACGTTAGAGGAGGACAATTCAGCTTTATCAACAATGCAAAAGTGGGCAGCTGAATTTAGGAGAGGAAGAGAGAGAGTCTTGAAATGACTCATGGTCTGGATATCATGCAACTGCCACTACCAAAGAAAACACTGGTGATGGATGACAAGCAATTGACTATAAATCAAATAGCCAATTCTATTAGAGTGAGAGATTTGAGAATATTCTCTACAATGAACTTGGCATGATGAAGGTTTCTGCTCAGTGAGTTACACATCTTCTGACACCTGATCAAAAGCACACCAGGCTATCAAATCATGGGAAACTGTGATATTGTTTGAGACAGATTCAGCTGGTTACTTTGAACATTTCCTAACACAGGATGTGTGTTGGGTTCATCACAGACAATCTATAAATTAGAAACACCCCTCTCCACATGCACCAAAAAAAGGCCAAGACTGTTTCATCTGCATGGAAGGCAATGGCCTCGGTTTTTTGGGGATGCAAAATGCATTGTATTTATTGACTATCTTCAAAAGGGCCACAACATCAATGGAGAATACTATGCCAACTTGCTGAAACGGTTACTAAAAGGTTATCAACACCAAACACCCAGGGAAATTGATAAAAGGAGTCTTGTTTCATGAGGACAATGCTCCAGCACACAAGTCCTTGGTTTTTAATGGCTGCTGTATCTGACTGTGGCTTTGATCTGTTTGATCACCCTCCTTATTTTCCTGATTTGCCCTCATCTATCATCTGTTCTGCAACATGAAAAACGCTTGGCTGGGAATCAGTATTGCAGGGATGATGAGGTCATATCTGCTGTTGATGACTTTTTTGACCAACAGGATGAAAGCTTCTTCACTAATGGGATCCAAGCATTGCAACACCAATGGAAGAATGTGTGGACTGCAAGGAGGACTAAACCACATTTGATCACATTCCATGAGATTACATTGGTTAGCCTATGAACTTTTCAGCTAACCCTCATATAACAATGACATTTTGTGATCACAACATCAAGTAAATAAATTCAATGTAAAATTTTAGCAACTCCATTTAGGTAAGTATAAATTTTTTATACATTTTAACATACTTTCAATGTCAGCAACAGTACTGCCTGAAGAAGGATTTGGCATCGACATCTGGCGTCTAGCTCTTCGGGCAACACGTCCAGGAATAACAGAACTTGCAACTTTTGGAGGAGTATCCAACATTACTGGAACAATATCTTCACTGAAACAAAATATGAAATAAATTAAATGTAAAGCACCCTTATTTAGGGTAATTGAGTTTACATTCATACAAATTAATCTAAAATTTCTTATTTTTAATTAAGATGAATCTGTTTAATAGATAAAAAACAAGAATGTAACAAGTTTTAATATGTATAATTTTTAAATAAACAGTATGTTTTATTTCTACTATGCAATATTACCAAATAAGGGAAACAAAATTATTTCAAAATAGCAATAGCAAAGAACATTATCAGAAATAAAAGTGTGCATTTGCAGTGGATAGACAGAGAAATTTTACAGAGTAAATTTAGAAAAAGGTTGATATTACCCAAAGACACTTAAATTCATGGACTAATAACTTTCTGAGTTACCTTCATTTTTTTTTTTTTTTGTACCCATGAGATACAAAATATTTATTGAAAGTGCTTACATTTTGCATAACCACTTATGCTTAAAAGGGGAAAAGCTTTTGGTTAGGTGTAAACAAAAACCTAACAATGTAACTGAAACAATATTATTTAGACCAGAAAGCTCTACATCACCACTTTTTACTTGACAAGAGTTATGTTATACGTGGAGATTTTACATATACATACATAAATATCTTTCCTTAGAAAGCAAAAATACTAAATGACAAACTGAATCGAAAACTATGGTATCAAGGAAAAAAAACAGAAAACGATACCAAAACATAAATTGCCAAACCAACCAACTCTACAAGAAAAACAGATTAATGAATAAGGCAAATCTTGTTTAAACAAGAACATTCTATGAAATATAGCATTATGAAATCTAACACAAGAAAATATTACATGTGGGATTGGGTATTAGTATTAGGTTGGTGCAAAAATAATGACGTAATAATGTCGTTTTTTGACGTCAAAAAACGACATTATTACGTCATTATTTTTGCACCAACCTAATAAAAGCAGGGACTACTTCAACACTAACTTTTTCAAATTATCACCCAATTGGAATAAACCAATGCGATATTGTAAAACTTCATTATGCAGAGCTTTAAGTATTGTTAAAGATAAAAAGATCAACACATCATCAGTTCACTGTCATGCATTTCTTAAAGTCAACATGTTTTGATAATGGGTTGTAAAAACAGTCAGTTCAAAAATTGAACAAAACATTAAATGAAACAGCAATTAATCAACACCTATAAACAAGCCTCACAAACTGCAATAAAGTGTCAGAAAAATGAAGTCACAACTGTGAGAAAATGATTTTATCCTTCCTCAGAAGGATGCATCAGTACTCTCAGAGAAGCAGTTTTTGGTCAAGAAATGGATCGTAGTACTTGACCTCCATCCTTATGTAGTGACCTTAAACATAATAGTAGTAGCAGCCCTAAATAAAATTCATATCAGCAAAAGCTCTTGAATATAAAAAACACATGAACCCTAAAGTAACTCTCTTCTAGGTTTTTCCTTTTTCAAATTGGTGTCATGAACTTTACATGCTGAAGCTAAAAGGGCTGCAAATGCTAAACACACAAATACAGTAAGTTCCACTATAACATATTCACAAACATTTCATTATGTATACAACTGACATCTAACAAAAGAAACTCTTGTTTTAAATTTCCTTTTGTCAATTTGTCTAATGTTATCTTGCATTGCAATCAATTGGTCTGTTATATTGTACGTGTACTCTTTAACCACCATTATTTCATGTATGATAAGATGTTCCTGTAAGAAATCTTATGCATTTAATTATTTAAGTAGCTCACCACTAAACCTATTTACCTGATCCAACATATCTTTTCTCTAAAATCAAATCTGTACTCAAAGGAGCTCATTTTGAGTGCATCTCAGAAATTAAGAAGAAAACAACTTCCAAGACAATCCATAAAAGATCTATTATACTGCTTTGGTCAATGGAAAACAAAAATACAGCAGTATGCAAATGCAAAAGAGAAACATATTGAAAAAACAAACTAAAATGTAAGTTTTCTTCATTTAATCCAACCTCCAATTATACCTATCACACAGGGGAAAATTGAAAAAATAACTGTAAAAAAGTATCACCTGAACGAAGAAAAAGATAATAATAATAAAAAAAATAAAACATGTAGTGGTTGAAGCAACCTGAATGATACCACTAAGAAAAAGTTAGAAAATTTGAGCAACAAAATATACAAGAATAACTGGAAAAAAAAAGGTAACAGAGCAAATACTTGTTAATGTGCTTACAGTTAGCTATCAACTGAGACCTGTTATTTAATAATCAATTATCATTTACCAATTTTAGTATTGCTAATTTTCCATACAAAATGTGCATTTGCCAAAACTACCAACATGCAAAAGACTTATTATCTTTCAAGAAATCTCTAGTGGTTTCCCTAGTTCCTCCTTAGTTTTCCAATGATAAATCAATAATGCAGTCATCATTATTGCTCAGACTCTTTTTCATCCATTCATTTTCCATAGCTAATATATATCTTTTCTTGGTGAGGTCCAGCTGATCCAATGGCTGCCTGATACACAATATTATTTCTTTGGCATTCCCCTTTAATCAGGCATAATTTTTGTTTTTAAATTTCACAATCAGATTTTGTCAGTTGTTTATTTTTATTTTTTTATCTATGTTATCTGAATTTAGGATTTTCTTAGTTATTCTCTGCCTATTCTTGCAATAATTATAATTTTCACATTGTTTACTTATATTAAAATATTTAACAGAAACAAACTCTTAAAATTTTGTTTATTAATTTAAAAAAAAATTTCTCCTTAACCATATACATCTCTCTCACTCCATATACATATATATATATATATGTGTGTGTGTGTGTGTGTGAGAGAGAGAAACTTTTACAAATTGATATACTCCAGAAAATATTATACACATTAGTGAAACTGATGTACCCTTGTACCTTCCAGCTTTCATCAAGTACTTGTCACTTGAGGTTATCTTCTTAGAATTTTGAACTGAACCATTTTATTCAATCCCAAAAAGTAGATTATTCTCATTTTCTTGTCCATGGTAAATTGTCTCAGTCAATTATTCTTAATCTGTTCTTGTGATGTTTCTGTTTGTTTCACTGAACCAGGATGTTTCACTTTCTGACTTAGAAGTTCACAACAAATAAATAGCTCCATTAAATTTAGCACAAATATTTACGAAAATGGATTTTATAGCTAATATAATGAAGGGGGACATTCCTAAAAATATAAATATGAAAAAATAAAATTTTAGTTTTTACATACACAAAAGTAGGAAATTAAACAAAGAGCTATGGGTAATAAAGAATTGCCCCAATAAATACAACAGATCAATATAGCAAATTAAATTCTATTTGTGCTTTGTAGTTTTACAGTGGAAATGATTTAGTAAAAAAAAAAAAAAAAAAAAAAAAAAAAAAAAACGCACACACAAATCTCTTTATGTACAGAATATCTCTAAGGTGCTGATGCTCTTATTTATATCATTCAGATAATCATTTTTACAATGTATTTTCTACTAAGAAATAAAAAAAATAAAAGTTAATAAATTCATAAAATTTTTGCGCATTTATTAAAAACAAAAAATCCATCAAAAATATGATTATTCTAAAATAATGTTCATAGAAATTTGTTAAAATTAATGTTATACATATTTCAGAAGTGGTTAATGGTTTTATGAGATCAACAAAAATTATTGAACCCATTTGTACAGAAAGTTCCTTTCATTCTTGGTGATATTCAATACATTAAATATGTACATATCAAACATTTTTTTATACAAAGTCTTTGAAGTAAATTAGTGAACACTTTTGAAAAAAAAAAAAAAAAAAAAAAAAAAAAAGTATCAGATAAATACATTTTTTTAAAAAAAACTTTAATAGTAAAGTAATACTCACTTCTGTTCCCTTGCTTGTTCATCAAGAGCATCAGAAGCATTCTCCATTGCACGCTGCACAGCGCAAAATTGATTTAAGATTTCGTGCAAAAGAAATCTGGTGACAAATTGTTCATTCCTTGAGGAATCTTTATAAGTCTACAAAATCAGAATAAAGTTTACATAAATTATTAAATTAATTCTAGTAAATCATAAGTTTATTTTAATAACACAGTATTTGGAATGTATAACATATATTTCAGCATAATTACATATTTTTGCTGTTCCAAGACAAACAGTGGGCTGGAAGCTAATATTAAGAATTCAAACCTTGGACTTATTAAGACAAGACTTTTTCAAAACTATATTTTAGGATTGCAGAGCTGAAAAGAAATAACTATTTAGATATTTACACAATTCAGACAATTGTTGTTTATTGTCATATTCAACTCCTTCAGTTGATATACATTGGAATTTCATAACAAACCATTTACTTTGTCCACAGGGTAGATTGCTCTAATTCCACGTGCCATGCTTTTTTGGATATCTCAGTTAATTCCCTTTAGTAACTCATCTCACCCTTGTTCCCCCTGCTGTGGCCAGGTTTGAATCCAGCTCTTTGAGTCAAGTCACTTTTTATCGACACTTATCCACTGGGCCATTTTGTGAATTTTTGGGAAGTACATATTACAATTTCTGTTATTGTTGTTTTTCTCTAGCTCTCTGTATTACTGGTTACTATATTTTATTCATGTCTATGCTTGACTGGCTTAGGAGATTTTTGTGGCCTAGCATATGCACTGATTCCTCAAGATTTTTCAGTGATGTTCTGTCATTATTTCAACTTCATCCCACAGGGTGGTGATCTCCCTTTTCCCTCCATATATGATCAGCTATGTCTGATTTTTCTATTTTCCCTTCAATCACTGATGTTCCTAAAGATACCCGTGTTAGTTTGAGTGACTTGACCCAAAGAGTTCAATACCTGACCACAGCAGAGAGAACAAGGAAAACAGGACAATAGACCAAGAACTTCTAATATGAAATATTTCAAACAAACACAGTATAAAAAAAAAGAATTGGAAATTAATGATGCCAAAATTAAATATCCATCAATTTCTTCAAATTATCTGCAAATAAAACTATAAAAGATAAAGGATATTTCTCTCCAACTGTAATGATTCATACTTACTTGAGAAGTAAAAAACAATACACTTGTCATATTGGAATTCAGATCATCAAGAACAGCATAAATGTCTTTAAATGCTCCAAGGTGTTGAGAGAAGTAAGCACATAACTCTTCTGTATCAATATTACTGAAATTAGAAAGATATTATGAATTAAGACAGTCCTGATGCTTGCCTTAAAATTCCACTACAAATATTCAAAGATGTGTGATTGTATATTTGTAACTAATACAGAATATATATCTCAAGGATATAACAATGGAATAAGTTTGATAATAGAACTAAAACTCCATCAATACCTGATACATATGCACTGAGATAGCAGTCAGCAAAGAACATATAAATTAAAGAGGCAATATACCATGTTTCACATTGCTTTAATCAAATTTAACAATTTAAGAAAAAAATACCTGCACCTTATAGACAAAGGGTAACTTTTTAATAGAACTTTAAGCATTAATGTAACATAAGTATGGCAATGGATTTTCAGAAATCAAAAATTCCACAAACAGAATAATTGAATTGTCCTATGTACATTTTTCTTTCTTGGTGATTTAAATTTTATATCTCTTTGCTTCTCTTATTAAAACATAGGAAGTATTTTGCTTCTGTAGTTTCGTGAACTGAGCTGAAAATTTAATGTTCATTATAACCATGAAATATGATACATAACAATAGTACATAACTATTAGGGTGCATGAAATTTTTTTTTTTTTTTTTTTTTTTTTTTTTTTTAAGAGAGTACAATTTTTGTTGTCGATAATTTACAATTCTATCTTTTAGACATACCCATTATAGAAACTACTTCAGCATTTTTATTTTTTATCACTTCATTCCACCAAGATGCAAGGTGTTACTGAGAGTGAAAGAAAATGTGTAGACATTACTGACGGAAAACAAGGATAAAAGAACAGGATGCAGGAAGATAGATGACAACTGATGTTGCATTTAAATTTTTGAACATCATAGATGGCACAAAAGCAGGAAAACAGAAGAATTCCACAAGTAAGAAGTGAGAGAAACTATTTGAATAAAACTTAAGGCTACATATACTGATTTCCACACTAAAACAAGGAGACCTAATTACCAATCTGATAGTATGCTTAAATTCATTCAGTTAAGATACCAAAGAGAAAAGCTCATTAGAACAATAGCCATGAAAATATTTGTAGAAAAAAAACACAAGAAAGCCACATTACAGCAATCATGATGTCAGGACCGATAGCATTGTATACTCTATTTTGGATTTTGCTAAGAATCAAGAGATATATAACTGGAGCACTAAATCAGATTTGGCTGCAATATTCAATGCACAGATAAATAGATTTATAAGTGTACATGATAGATTCTGGCAAGTAAAATTGTCTGGCACAACTCTGTGAACCAACTTTCTTAGGAGTAGACCTAGTAAATGATTCAATATAATCATTCCACTTTATGTCAGTGGGTGACCAAAGAGGCACAATGAGTTGCTCTCATGGAGGCTGGCATCAGATATGCTGATAGAAGACAAAAATAGTTCTCTAAGATGACTGAAATCTAACAGTTGGACAAAAAGTTTGTTCAATTTGATAAGTATAAAAAAATATTTTGTTAATATTAACTTTATTGAATAAAAATGGTCCCCCTATCATCTGCTATGTTTTATTTAACTTAATAATTGCATAATCCCAGAATTTTATCTTTCTCAGCAAACACCTGCATTTTTATCATTGCAAAAATTTTGTAAAGAACAGAATAAATGATAATTGAAAGATACAATATATGGTGAATGCAATAGATAAGTAAAGACTTCCCAGCCAAGCAATAGCAATTTTTACCTAGCCAACAAATAAAAATGCAAACTAGCATTATCCTTAAGGAATATTATGAATAATTCTGAATAAATTTTTATCAATTGCTGCATTCAGTTGGTCTAAATGAGAGCAAATCAATGTTCAAATCAATGTTTTTTATTCTCCACAAGAAACTCATAAGAGAAAACTCTTCACCAGATACACAACACCATCTGAGAAATTTCTTTAAATATTGGATATGTTACTTATTTGCTTCTATCCTTAGTATTAGAATTAAAATAGTCATGCTTTTGCTTATTAATAATATTTATACAAAGGTATATTAATACAACAATTCACAATACATTCAAAGCAATCTTGTTAAAGGAATTTAATAAAAACATTAATAATATTAGTGATAAATGACAATATCATGGCTGTGTGTGTGTGTGTATATATATATATATATATATATATATATATCTCACACAGACACACACATACATATTCAAACAGAAATCAACAAAAAAATAAAAATGGTATCTCTCACACAAACATACACATTCATGCTCTCTACACATGTAAAGTTGGATTACTTTGTATTATGAGTATCAATTTCCTCAAATAGTGACTTAAGTTCTTGTTTCCCCATAACTCCATCAGCAAAGAATGCAAGAAATTCTTCCCAGGATATGGCACCATCATCTATAAAAACAAAAAAAGAAAAACTCAATATAACCAACTAAAAAAGTCTTTCCTAACAGGTAGTTTCCTGAAGGTAGTTCAGTTAGTCCTCCAGGGCCATGGCAATCAATGCAGCCATCCTCCAGGAGTCACATCACAGACCAACCTACTTTTTACTCTACATAAACAATCTGCATAAGAGCATACTCAGATCATTTGTGAATATCTATGTTACTGATATGATATATTGATGCACCTCCAAAGCTAGTGATGACCAGAAAATTGGCAGCTGATCAATCTAGCTCTTAACATCTCAGTCAAGGGGGGGGGGGACTGGTTGGTTATATTCATTTCCTTGAAAATCAAACTAGTTACAGTCCATCACCACCAATCACATCCCGAACTACCACCAGTCACTATGAATGGATTTCCGCTTGGGAAGGCCCCATGGCTTAAGAGACTATTGGGTCTTAAACCCACCCCAGACCTCAAGTGGAATTCGTACTATCACTAAAGACGCTGGAAAAATGGTTGGTTCCCTGTACCAATCCATTAAGTAATTGACTCCTTATGCTAAACTCTACCTTTAAAAGAGCCAGATCAAGGTTTAAAATGGAATACTGCTGTCATATTCAGGCAAGAGCTTCCCAGTCCTCACATTCCAGTCTCAAAGGAGTTCAAAAGAGTCTCCACGTCCTTGTGGGTGACAAATTATTTTCCACCCTGCAACCCCTCTCTGACAGACAGGAAGTGGCAAACATCTCATTGCTCTATCACTACTTCCATGAAAAATGCTCAGACGAACTGCATCCCTTGGTTCCACCATTTCTAACATTCACAGTTAGGACCTGCCATGCCACTTACATTGTAGCAAGCCACCTCATTACCTCCATATTTGATTGATGAAAAGTAAGCTTCTTCCCACAAATCACTGCTCTGAGGAACAGACTCATAAGAGGGTGTTTACTCGATCACTACAATCTTAACCTTTTCAGGTCTAGAGTTAACCGTTATCTTCCCCCACATATTCGCATAACCTGTGCCTCTTACTCTGTAACCCTCTACTTCAAATGGCTCCCAGGCCTTGTACAGGATGAACTTCACTGTAATAAAAAAAAGAAAAAAACATTAAAGGATAAAAAATACAATTTTTACATTTTTATATATATATATATATATATATATATATATATATATATAATTATGAATATAATTAACAGGTATTACAACTACTCACTGTAGAAAACCAAGAAACATTGACTGGACAACAAAAATACTTTCTTTTCATATAATAATGAATAAATAAGCCAAGACAAACTAAACAAGAATAGAGAAGGCTGATCAATCTTCTCACACTTTTATAAATGTGCAAATCATACATGAAATATATTTCTACATAGTTCTTATGGAATTTTTATTATTTCTAGATGAATATCTATCCAACAGATAGAGAAAAGTAACTTGTAATAGAAGTTGTTTTACCTGCATAATTTTTCAATATTTTCAGCAAGACATCTATTTTTTAAGGTTAATATTTTTTTAAAACTTTATGTCCACTTAGAAAAAAAAGTTGTTATTTTTAGAAGCCAACATTACATTTATTTTATATTATATTTAAATGTAAATACACTGATATTGTTTCTGCTAACTTACAAATGAAATTTAACAAAACAGTTATATTCCAGGTTGTTGGGATGAACAAAAAACAATAAAAGACAAGTGTATTTTAACACATAAAAAAACAACTTTTATTCATTTACTGCCTGAGAACAGAAAGGATTTGTTTGGATTTAAACTATGAATTCCATGTGCATGTCAGCTAGTCACTATGTTTAATTCAGAAGTGCCACACTACTTTCAAGACATTAGAAGTAACCCAATTATATTTTGAGTTATCATCCTTTATAAGGGAAGTAAATCAGCTTCCCCTAACACCTTCCCTTTTTAGCCTTGTGCTCGTATGACTTTTGTCGGGGATTTAATTGCAGTGGGTATGGCTTACTTCATAGTCATGTGATATCCTTGGGTTTGATTTGGTCTCTAGAAGGTTTGATGGTCGTAACTGGTTTGTACGTCAAAACCTGGACTAAAGACTGTATATCCATGTCATATGTAACATTTTTGGAGCAACATATAATGCATCCTTGAATCCATTTTTCTTAACCATTTTACAAGTACAAGTTGTCCTGGTATATATTTGCATTTTACTGCTCCATGATGATGGTTAAATTGGTCTTCCATCACTGCATTCCATTTAAGGGAATGGTTTGTAGTTGGATGGATGAAATCTATGTGTAAACAAACTTTACAGTTCAGTGATTCTGCGTGTCCTGGCCATGATGATAAACTACATCCAACAATAAGGACACAGATCAGGAGGTTTTGATGAGCATAGAACCACCTCTTAATTGCTGATGTTCCCAAGTGCACACTAACTCAGGGTGGTGGCACCTGTTAGGGTCTCAGCTGTGGGCAAATGATTAACCTCCAAACTAGGGTCACAACACTATGAAAGTTTAAAAATAGGTTTTAAAACAGAAATACTTTGTAAAAAGTTATTACCAGCAATAAATTTTTGAAGAAAAAATTACCAGCAATACATTAAAAAAAAAAAAAAAAAAAAAAAATCATGGAAATTAAATAACCCATTGAGGTTAATATGTCATAAAACAAGACAAACAGTGATTCTGCTGGTGAATTAGGTGCGTTTGGATTGGGTGCAGCTCTGTAGCTTCTGAGGAATATTTTTTGTGTCATTCCCTCCCCTTCAAGTTTGAGATGTGCTCCCTTAAAAGTATCTAAAAAATGCTCCATTTGTCCATTTGATTGTAGATGTTCTGATGTGTTGAATATGATTCTGTGCACAGAAAATTGAAAATGCAGCTGAAATGAAAATAGTGCCATTATGAAAAACTAGTATCTGTGGGACTTCAAATTGAGTGAAGATTTACTTTAACCTAAGAATTGTTTAATCTGAGGTGATGCAATTCATCTGAAAAATTTCCGGTTCTTTGCTGTAAGTATCAACAGGGATAATATAATACTGCCTGTTGATGGATCCAGCAAAATCAACGTGAAATTGTGACCAGGGTAATTCAGGTATAGGCCAGGAACTCAGTGAAGCTTTCCTGAGAGATTTTGCAGCTAGTTGGCAATTGGTTTGTGTGTACAAATTCCTCCAACTGTGACACTATGTGACACTGACAAACACAAAGAAAAGAGTTAAAATTAAAATATAACTTGGAATAAGATGAGAAGGGTTAAAAAAATGAAATGGTGGACAAACTGAGAGAAAGAGTGAAATTGTTTTTAATGTTGAAAGTTTTTTGTTTTTTTTTTTTAAGCAGAGAAAGCTTGAAGAAAGTGACTTATTTTGGGGAAAGATATTACCACAGAGGTCTTCTGGAAAAAGCCTGACTGACAATTGATTGATGACACTGCCATAAAGTGGAAGTTACAAAAACATCTATGGACCATATGCAAAAGAAAGCCGATTGTAAAGATAATTGGTAATTTTTAAAGACAAGTTGAGAAATAAAATTTCTTTATGTAAAGACCTGGCCCAGGATTCTTAAAATGCAATTGAGCTAACAAGATATGGAGATAGTTGTCGGCAGAAATAACTGGTAAATTTCATATTGTATGAACAAGACTAGGCTGGGAAAAATTTGCAGATGAAAAATTAAAATGATAATTCTAATTAAAAGAAGATAAACCACACCATGTAGTTTGAAAACCAGATTTGTCAAAATGACAACTGAGGTGACAGGCATAGGTGAAATACCAAGAAGGAATCACCTATGCCCATTGGGAAGTAATAACACGAGGAACAAATAAGAGAAAGATAAAGTTATCAAATTCGCATTCATTCATGTGATGGTCAAGATCTTTTCGAACACATTTCCCACACACCTCTCGTCCTCTACACGTGTCTTCATAACGTCCATATTTTTGACATAACATCTCAGAGGGTTAGGCACAAACTGCTCGACCCTCTCCATGGTATAGCCTACTTTAATTTTCTCTGGTATTTTTGGTGAGTTAAATGTCATTATATACGTGTTTGTTTCTATCATTTTACCTTCTTTTTTATTGAAATTTGTTTAACATCATGACATCTTGTTTTTTCAACTCTTTCTTAATTACTTCTATTGTACATAAAGATAGTTCCTTGCTTCTCACAACCCCCTTACTTTTGTGAGGGTATGTTTTTACTGGAACGTTGTGGAACTGTCATTTTTAGTAGAAAATCCGCAAGTTTCTTCTTTTCCACTTTGACAAGCAGTGTCTCATTTTTCAATTTCTTGACAGTTAAAAGGTGTTAAGTTGCCTGATATCACCTTTTCTGTGATAAAGGGAGATAAATTTGTGATTGGTGAGCTACATGACTATAACAACAAATCTTGGAAAGGATGATTCCATTTCATTATCTGAAGAATCAGATTCTATATAATTGCGTTTAAGTTTTTTTTATTTGTAGAGGAAGCCATACATGTTTTTATGTTTTTCACTGGTCCCATGCTCCTCCACCCACCACGGAGTCCAACTTATGTTGGGGATAAACCAAGGGGGGAACCCATTCAACTTGGCTGAGACGGGAATACAAAACAAGTATACTCATGCCAAAAGTATGTTTCTGAACCTCTATCAAACACTCAACAGTCTAATGTTGGTCAACATTCATATCTCTTGACACGACTGACCCTCAGCCCCCACCTTCTAGCATATATATTAGAGGGTTGGGACTAGTTCTGCAAGAGCAGATTGATAATTCTACACAAGCAGATTGTTTTTATTTTCTCCTGATCATGTTATACAAATATATATGCTAGGGCATGTTGGGACTAGCCAATTGATCAGATCGGGCCTCTCCGACCGCCCGTCTAGCCCAGATAAGGGCCAAAGTGGAGTGTTGTACCATGGCTGCTTTTTCCTGGTTCATGGATTGCTCAGCCACCACGATGCCATCTCCAGGCATTACGGGTCGCCACCCATGGCCAACAGGTGGCCCCATTGAGAGGCTTTTACTCTCTGCAGAGGGGCAGTCGACATATTCAGACACCCTGCCAACAGGGAGAAGGGCCTATTTAAACCATAAGTGGGACCCTAGCTGTTGGACATAATTTATCGTCTTACCCAGGACCTGGATGCAGTTTACCCAGGACGGCTTTACTGATGGTTTACTGTGTACAATGGGATGCATTTTTTAGATCCAAAAATACTAACAAGAGGCTTGTGATCTGTAATCAGAGTGAAATGATATTCATGCAGCATTTTGTAGAAATTTTTAATAGCAAAGTTTATTGCTAATGCTTCTTTTTCAGTTTGGCTACAATTACGCTCTGCAGGTTCAGTGATCTGAATGCATGAGCTATTGCTTTTTGGCTGCATCAGACTACAATATTCATGAATGGGTTGTAGTATGTCAGCAAAAGATTAGAAGAAAGTAAAGACTTTACTTTTTGAAGGCTACCTGACGTGTGTTAGACCACTCCATGCAAGATCTTTTTTTCAAAAGATTGTTGAGTGGGTGCACAGACTCAAAGTTCAGGCAAAAACCAAGTCTTCTATTCATGTTGATATTCACACCAGACTTCTTTCAAAACTGGAACAAGACAAAGGCATTACACTAAAAGCCCTCACTACTGAATGAAATTATTAAGCATAAAAAGAGATACTATTGATAAAAAAAAAAAAAAAAAAAAAAAAAAAAAGATGATTTATTAATAACCTGCAAGATACATATGAGAAAACAACCTCACGATAAAAAGAAAACTTCAAAATGTTGGCATTGTGGTGACTGGCATTATGCACGCTTTTGTGCATTCCAAAAACATAAGTGCAATATTTATCACCAGAACAGACAAAGGATTTTGCAATCCAAATTCACACAAGAATTCAATAGCAAATTCAACCTGAAAGAAGTTTTTAAAATGAAACAGGAGAGATGGTCCAAAAAAAAAAAAAAAAGAAAAAAAAAAAAAAAAAAAAAGTGTTTGTAGTGTTCAAAGTAGATTATGAATCTTGTGGGAAATGTATTGTTTCTGCAAACAACAAAACAGTTTGTTTCCAGTTTGATACAGTGTTGGACATAACATTAATACCGCATTCAACTTGGGAACAAATTGAAAAGCCACGCGTGTCTGAAACAAATCATATAGCAATGAGCACATCTGGAAATAAAATTTGCTTAACTAGTTAACTTGCAATGTTTCCTTTCAAAATAAAACATTTTCTGGTATGTGTTATGTCACAGATAATTCAAAATTAAATTTAACTGGACTTGACTGGATAGAACAACTTAGCCTTTTCGAAATTCCTCTCAAATCTGTGTTCAATACATTTAACCTCACATCAGTTTCTGATATTGAAAATTATTTCACATACGAACTTAAAATTAAATTTGGTGATGTTTTTCAAGATGGGACTTGGGTGCTGTACAAAAATTTAAGCTACTTTGAAATTGAAACCAGATTCTAAGCCAGTTTTTAAGCAAAAAAAGGCCAGTACCATATGCTTCTCTGAATATGGTTAAAAAAAAGAACATGAACATCTTCAACAAGAAGGTGTATCAGCTGATTACTCAACCAATTTGAACGATTCTTTGGATGCACATCAGTATTCACTTCCAGTGCTAGAGGATCTTTACGCAAAACTGGACGGCAGAATTTGCCTTGCAAAAGTTGATTTTTCTGATGCTTTTCAATTGGAAGTAGACAAGGAATCAAAAGAGTTCCTTACTATCAATACCCACAAGGAATTATTCAGATTTAACTTCTTAGCTTCGGTGTCAAACTAATAGAAAATGGATGCCATGCTGACCAGATTGACAGGAGTTGCAGCATTCATTGATGACATCATTGTTGCAGGTGCAACACAAGATGAACTTTTACATTGTTTATTTTCTCTTTTCAGGCAAATTCAACAATATGGATCCCATGTTAAAGCTGAAAGGTGTGAGTATTTCTGAGAACAAATCAAATATCTTGGGTTTATTTTCGACAAAAAACAGTAGATGACCAGACCTGGAAAATATCTTTGCAATAAAAAACATACCAGCACCAACAAATGTAGCAAAATTGTATTCTTTCCTTCACTTGGTTAGCCACTACAGTGCATTTTTGCCTGAACTTCAAGTTTGTGCACCCCCTCAACAATCATTTGAAAAAAAAAATATGTTGCATGGAAGTGGTCTGGTGCATGTCAGGTAGCCTTCAAAAAGGTAAAGGTCCTTATTTTATTCCAATTTTTTTGTGGTTAAAAAGAAAGTCCCTTATCAAGAAAAAGGGTACATGCGTTCTGTATGATATGCTGAATATGTTGCCATATATGCATCTCAGATATGCTAATATTGTTTGTCCTCTCCCACCTGTTGACCAATGAAAAAACTGTTCCGTTGATAAAAGTGGTTGGTGTTCTCAAATTGAAAAGTCGTTTATTTTTCTACCTCATCCATCAGCTTGCATGTTGGATTTCTGACCGTTTATGTGTATTGGAATTTTTGACATTGGATCTGTGATTCATGATTTTGACATTTCTTTCTGTCTCTGAACCTTTGAGTTTGTACTTGCAATTTGTTTATTTCATTGTGGAATTGAGATATCATATCAATTTTTGAATACCCCTATAAAGAATAACTCAAAATTCAACTGAGTTACGTCCCTTGTCCACTGGTTGGACCAAGGCACTTCTAAATTCAACACGGTGATAAGCTGTATGGAGAGCTGGCCACTGGAAGAAGACCCACCGGGTGGCCACAGCTGCGGTATTGCGATGTTGTGAGGCATGACATGAAAGCTGTGGACATCGACACAGAGCCTGGGAGACCCTGGCAGCCATACAATCCAAATGAAGAAGAACCCTGACCAAACACCTCAAGTCAGGGGAGGAGAAGCTGACAAGTTGCCACGGAAAGGCGGGCCTGCAGAAAGCAAAGTGACAGCTCCAAAAGACCAGAGACAGAACACACATGTGACCTCTGCAACAGAGATTGTCACTCCTGCATCGGCCTCTACAGTCACAGACATCAATGCTCCAGCCAAGCAGACAACTAGAATACTACCCATGGTCAGACCTGACTAATAGAGGCCCTCCGATAAGCTGACACACACATGGAACTCGTGGTTTAAATCCAAACAATTCCTTCTTATTCTCAGGCAGTAAATGAATAAAACTTGTTTTATTATGTGTTAAAATACACTTGTCTTTTATTTTTCATTTGTTTTTGTTCATCCCAACAACCTGGGATATAACAATATCTAAAATGGTTTTAAAATTTGTCTTAACTTTTATGAAATTTGTTTAACTGTATAAAACAAAAAAGTGTTTCAGAATAATTTTAATCTACTGATTAAATCTTTTTAGTTTCTCTTGTTTGTGATAAAAATATTAAATTTAGATATTTAAAGACATACAGTTCTATTTTTTGAATAACGATATTTAAATGTTTTAAATTATCTTGGCATGTATTAATTGAACTGACAAAAAACATTTAACATTTTCAGTTGAGGAATATTTTTTATTCTAAATTCATCATGTAAGATTTCCTGATTTTTCCTCTTTAATCAATCTATTCCTTACAGCGTTTAATGAATTACCAAACATTATCACTTTGTTAGTTGTTCACCCTATCATTTAAGTTAAGTAATTTCATAAAGACAAGCAAGACTATACACTATATATCAGCAAAGATTAATTTCAAATGATGATATCAGAATCAACTGACCTTGTCATATAGAATGAAGCTAACTGAGAAAAACAGGCTTTTAGGCGATTAAAAATTTTCTAACAATGTAGGGTTGGATTTGTTAGCATTCTAATGTTTAATGTTTCCATGCTGATAACACTTGTTAATTAAATATTGATTGCCTAAAAGCACATTTTTCATAGTCATCTTTGTTTTAATTTTTTTCTGATCAACAAGGTTTCTAGGTCATGTCGCTAACTTACATTTTTCCAAGTTAAAGAGTTACCTAAATTACCGCTGCTATGAAAAAAAAAAAAAAATCACAAAAATAATTATTCAATAATTAAAATTACTAACAAGCAAAATAATTTTAGTATTATAACAATACACCATCTTGATTACAAATGTAAATCAAGACAAGTAAAAGTCAATGTAAATTAATTATCTGCCTTTTTCCAATCAACTTAAAAAGAATTTTTATTGATGCCATGCAAAAAGTAGCAATGTCAAGATAAAGAAATAGAATAATTTCTATGTACATCAAGACATGAAGCATCAAGCATTCAGTTCTTATTTGTAGGCACCAATAAAGTAGATCCCAAACGATGATCTTGATCTAAAATAAATGTACATGATTCAGATAAAAAGAAGTTACATTCCTGTTTTAGAATAGTCAAAATATAATGTTAGAGATATTTTTATCATTTGTCAGAGTTTTAATAGAAAGTTTCCTTGTCTAACATTAACTATGATAATGGAAGATAATATACTCAGCACAAAAACTTGAACATCAGGCTATTCTTGTGTCTCAGAAGAATATTGATATTTATCAAGATAAACAAGTATATTAAAGTACTACCTTTTAAAACAGCTTGAGATTCTCATGATTTTTATAGACCATACTCAAATATGCATCAGAAAAATAAAAGAATTATTTTAGCACATTATTTCAAATGCACAGTACAAAATCATTTTTGCTTACTCTTAAAAATTCAAACAGTAACTTTTTCCACTCTCAATGAAATCAAATATCTTTATCTAAAATTAATAGTTCTATAATCAGAAAAAAAAAAAAAAAAAAAAAAAAAAACGATTTAGTCTATTTTCAATTAAATATTTTAAGTGTATATGGAAAAATTTTAATAAAAATAGGAATTTATCAGCTTTTAAAATGCACAAATACACTCAGAAAAACAAATTATCATTTGTAGATCTGATATGCAAGTACATTAACATTTAATCTTTCTGAATTTTACCAAAATTTGTTTTGCTGGAAAATAAATCACCAATTGAACAAGTTGCAAAAATATTTTTATTTTTAAAATCAACCAAGCAGGTCAAAATTCATTGTATCAAATCATTATCTATGCAGTTTCATGAAATAACTCCTAGCTCATTAAATTTACATTCTATTTTATTCTTTTTGGAGACAAGTACACAAGGAATCAAGATTTTTTTATTTTTTTTTACATTAGATTCAAAATGAAACTAATTAGCCAAAATTAATTTCCAGTATTTTAATTTCAACTTATTAAGATTTTCTAGTATCAACCTTTTTATTATTAATGTTTAATGACTAATTTTAATCTGCAAAAACATTTAATAAACTTTTCAAAAAGAAAATATAGATTTAATAATGATCTGAATATGAAAAAGTGGTATCAGAAGTATCCTACTCAAGTGTGTATATACTCAGTTGCTTGTTCAATGCTACATGGGCTGAAAACATTTCAGTATTTTCTTGTATGCATGCATGTCTAAGTAATGGCCAATCCTTAAACATTGCTAAA
Source organism: Acanthosepion lycidas (assembly GCA_963932145.1). Lineage (NCBI taxonomy): Eukaryota > Metazoa > Mollusca > Cephalopoda > Sepiida > Sepiidae > Acanthosepion > Acanthosepion lycidas. The sequence goes on from OZ010574.1 coordinate 115,550,723, forward strand.
AAGATCCACTTTTATAAGATATTAAATCTCATAATGTGATACCAATATGACAGAAAATAGTTATAAGATTTCCAGAATTATTTTTGTAGATTATGATTTGCAGACAGATTGAAATATTATTCCTTTCAACTATTAACATGGTTTTTGCAGAAAAAGAAACTTAATATTTCTTGGTAAGTTAAATTAAGATAAACCAAAGTAGTATCAAAAATCAAGACTAAGTTCAATTCTCAAAATAATAAATAATAAGTACTTAATTTAACATATATCATGGGATATCTCTGTCATTTTTCCTTTACCTACTTTTGTTAGTAACCCAGTCATCTAACCACACTTTTCTCTGCTTAGTTCTTAATTTAGAAAAACAAAAGAAAAAAAAAAAAAAAAAAAATCTGTTTTTCAAATATCAGTCTAATAAATTTTACATCAAAATTTGTCATCCAATATCTATAACATACATAAAACAGTTTTAAGTTTTTACAATTGTAAAAATATTTGCTGGTAATCTATTTGGTTTTTCTATACCTTATGTGAGTTTGAATAACAATGCTGTCTACAGAAAAATAATACTTTTCTAATAAATCAAAAGTAAAACAGTGAATTGCCAGAATTAGTCTATTCTGATGTGAATAATACAAATCTTTTTAATAAAAATATAAGATATCAAGTTAGCAAGTGACAGGAATGAAAAATATTGCTGCTACTGATTATTGTTGTTATGACATAGCAGTTATCTCAGATGTGAAATGAAAGTTTTGTGGTTAGATGTTCAAACTGCTGCTGCAAATGAAAATAGTTTTCCCATTTCATGAATGGCTCACTACATAATTTTATTTACTTTTTATAAACTTTTTTATGCAGAGATCTATTCGCTAAAAGATACTCAAAACTAAATAACTTATTTATGTGACAACTCTACTTTGTGGCTCAGTACAATAGCAAGCAATAGCGAGCTTGTGGCTTGGCGGGTCTTGTCTGCAGTTCATCTGTGCTATTTTTTGGCTCAACTAAGGATTCATTTTGCGACTCGTTCTGCCTTTTCCTCTATGCGTAAGGATCCTCTTCCTCCCCATCATGTTTCTTCCGTGATTTATTCTTTTAAATGTGGTTGCAGTAGCAACTACATAGGAAGGACTTCCCAACGTTTAGATTGTAGGATCAGGCAGCATGTCCCATTGCGAGTTCTTAATCTGGATGCCCGTAAGAGCCAGTTGCTTAATACTTCCGGGTCAGCAATCACTGAACATTTGATAAATTGCAGGGATTGTGCGAAGGATTTCAGTTCAAATTGGTTTACTGTACTGTCCAGTTCGCACTCTCCATTTCATTTGCGGCCACTTGAGTCTCTGTATATTCGGTCCAGGGAGCCATCTCTTTGCAAGCAAAAAGACTGTCTCCTTGGGCTTCATGTTATTAGACTCTAGTGTGTATCATACATTCCCCTCACACTCTCCAATTTTTTTTTCTTCCCCTCATACCATTAATCATTTCATTTTTTAATGTTTTAATGTATGTATGTGAGTCAATATATATTTCAATAATTGTTAAATTGTTCCCAGTCGATCCTGATGAGCTTGGGAACGAAACCGGTTGGTCTGTTCTGTAAGTGTTATCTCTTACTTTTTATTTTTCATAATGCCTTTAGGAAATAATTTGTATCTATTCCTTGCAATATATATATATATATATATATATATATATATATATATATAAATTCAGTTAAATAATGAAACTGACTTTGAATATTACATTCATAGGATAAGCATTCAGAAACATAGATTTTAGGCAAATTCCAACAGCAAAATAATGTTTTAAGTTTTACACATTACATAATCATTGACTCCTATACCACTTATAGTTAACACAACCAGATCATCCTAGCTTGGAAAGCCATTCTCTTCGCATCTGATTAAGAAAGTTAGTCAGTTCTGCAAGATTTACTTATATTCTTTCATTCACATAATATTCCAATGTTTAATCCTACTTCTCTAAAAATAGATCTTGCACTGTCCTGAAAGTTTACACATACTCCTTTGAACACATTTGTTCTTTCTCAATTTGATATATTCAATTCCTGGCATCTCTAACCAAATTATCCATGGTTTCTATAAGTGAATACACTCTTAATGCTATTTCTGAGATTCACTTTAAAAACATCCACAATGGTTGCAACAGCTTTCAATGTTCTTGTATATGTGCATTGAGCCTATAATATTTTTTCTGAAGCAAAATGCAAGATGCATAATTTTAACTTAGCTTTTCTATAAGCCTTTCCCTTCTGATTTAATTTTAGAATTTCCAATACTGTAATGTTATTTGTTAATTATAAATTAACAGAATAAAAGTAAATATTTGGATTTTATAATACTAGTAAAAGGCAAGCACACTAATGTGGGATCATTTGATTTCCATTAAAGGAAAATTACACAGAGCATGTGCTTAAAAAGCAACACACTGGTTTACTGGTACAGAAAACAAACTTTTTAAATAGCCATTGGTGTTCTTCTATGTGTCATGTCCCTTTAGGACATAGGCACTCATGGCCCTTTACAGTTTCCTGTCTATTGTAAATCTTATTAAGTTTTGCTCTCCTAATCCCTTTTCTGCCAAGCATTTACAAAAGTTCATTTTCACTGCTTTACTGTCCCTCTTGCCTTCAATATATCCTGTGAGTATGAAATTTTCAAGACCTTTTTTCTCACATACTCAAGAAATTTCAATTGTGTCTTTCCACTTATATGTATAAGTGTTCTTTTTGTTTCCATTTTCCCTAAAACTTGATCATTGCTTACATATTCATTCTATGGTATCCTCAGAATCCTTCTGTAGAGCCACATTTGTTGCCTCAAGTCTCTTCATCTGTGAAAAGATTGTCCATCCTTCACTGCCATATAGGACTGATATTACATAACTGTTCAGTAGACTTTTCTTTGTTTCTAACAAAATTTCCCTACTTATTAATACTTAATGCTACCCTAATGTGCTTTTGATATCTCCAATTTGTAATTCACATGTTGGGCTGTTTCTTTTGCTGAAAACAATGCATTCTATCTTTACAATCGATGTTTAGTCCTTTATTGCTTTCCTTTACTACCTTCTGTAAGAGTTAATGTAGTTTCCTTTCTGTCTGCTATAAACACAGTCATATGCATTTCTAACGCTATTAAGATTGTGGCCACCAATAATGAATACTGGTAGGACTTCTCTCAGAAGAAACATCCTTGTCTTATACCCCTTTCTACTTTTGTCTATTTACTAAACTCATTTTTTATCCATATCCAGGTGGTTTAAATTTGAGTTCTGGATTGTTTCAATCTCCTTATTGAAAATGCCAATCTTGTTGAATACCTGGAAAACTGACCAATGTAATGCCTGCAAATGACTAAAGAAAAAAAAAAATAGTTCAAAGCCAACATACAGAGTTGAACATTCAATTTTTTTTTTTTAAATTAAAACTATTGACCTCATTATTTTTGTCATTGACAGGATTCCAGCCAATCCATTCTATGGTCTCTCTCAGGTGTACAATATGTATAAAAGCAGGGTTCTCCCTTCCATAATAAAGCCCACCAATAAAAATGTTGCTCATTACCAGAAAAAGAAAAAAAATGCTACTTTCCATAGAGACTGTACACCTGATAAAGATGATAAAATAGACTCATGCAGCATGCAAAAACTGTTAATTTACAAATTTATTTAACAATAAGTTCAATTTTTTGATTTTAAATTACCTTAACAGGTATCCTGTAACATATAGTTATAAAGTATGAAATTTTGAGCAGACTTTCTTCTTAGTCATTAAAAAAATTAGGTTTTAAATGCATAGATCCAAAACTTATGATTTATTTTTCCTCAATATTTTATATTCTTACAAGATGTTTTATGAAACCATTATTTGTCTGATATTCTAATTTACAAGGACAGAAAAATAACTTCTTTTTGGCAGAACTGTATTGATTTTATATTATACTGGAGGTAGGAGGGGAGGAAGAGAAGCTGTCTATATAGTCCAGATACAGGCACAAATCCAAACAAGTTTTCTCACTAAGATAAATCCAGATATTTTTTTCTTGTTTGCTTGAATTCAATTAACAGTGAAAAATGAAAGAAAGCAGGAACAGAAGTAGTTACCTCTGATTTTGAAGTTAGCATTAGTTAAGTCGAATGCAAATTTTATGATTCCAAATTAAATCATGGATATGAAGTCATCTATCATTCAGAGAAAAATAAATAAATAGCACTTGAGCAAAACATACAAATATTTTACAAGAAACAAAAAGATGAAAAAAAAAAAAAAAATATGAAGAACTAATTTGTAGCATGTTATTATATCAATTTCAAAGAGTAGAATTTTCCTGCTCTGTATATTTCCAGGTTACCCAAAAGCAGATTGTGAAAGTTGTTTATTTTATTGTTACAGTAATAAAATTTTAAGGCTGAATTAAGAAAAAAAAATTCAAGTTTCTTTGATTTCTTACCAATGATACTAAATGATTTCTCATGCTATACAATACACCAAAAGATAGACATTCCCAATGAATGCAAGCTTAAATTTAATCATGCATAAGCATACAATTTTACATTTTCAAACAATCAAGTGACTAGTAATTCCAAGTCAACCTAAAACTGCTTACCATTTCTGTCTGCTCGGCGAAAAACCTGAAAATTATAAAAAATTTTATTTTTACTACCATTATATGTTTTAAATTTTTTTAATGTTTACTATCAGTCAGTAAGCATTAATAGACAAATGAAAAATCATTATAAAAAGATTATGGAAAGCTTGTTTCAGGATATATTTCTTTAAAGATAATTTTTTCATGAAATAGCCAACTATAAATTTTACATACCACAAATACAATCAATAACAGCTTTAATATTTATTCAACGAGTGCTGCAGATTTTCAAAGCAAAGTTTCGTATTTGAAATCAAACTTTTCTTTATACAAAAACATTAACATCTGAACTTTAAACTTTGTGAATTCCAGCTCAAATGAAAAAGTGAGTAATATAATGAAACTTAATTTGCAATTTCATTTAGAATATTATATATATATATATATATATATATATATATATATATATATAAAAACACAGTTCAAACTATTACAAAAAGACATACAACAGGTGCTGGAAAGTTCTCAGCACAACCACAAAGGGATTACAAAAAAATAATGTAATGTTTGGTCATTTGATCAAATTTTTGGAAGCAGGTCAGGTCAAGAACTTTTCAGTAGTCCCTAATGTCTTGGTTTTGACAAATTATTTTAAGAATTACTACAGGACTGCTGATAAGCAGAAGATTCTGCTTGTAAATTCTCTTCCAATTCTACTCTTGACTCATTTTGGAATATCTTTACACAACTCACCACTTAGAACCTAGTCTCTATTCTGTGGCATGCATATAACTCCATCCAGGGTTTCTGCTATCATATATAAACTAGATCCCTACAAAACATGTTGACTTAATGCTATCCCTACAATAGTCCTTAAAAAAATGTGCACCTGAACTGACACCTGTTCTCTCTAAACTCTACAATAAATGCCTTGCTGCTTCTTCCTTTCCTGTTTGTTAGACATTCACTTCTGTTGTTCCAATCTTTAAGAACTCAGACAAACCATCTGATCCTTCTGTTGGCCTATTCTACCTCTTTTTGACAAAGTACTAGAGATTCTAATCAATTGGATTGATTAAGCATCTCACAGCACAGTCTTCTTTCAGATAAGCAACAGGGCTTTTACTTCTCTAAGTCAACTGCTGATGTATTAACAATTATTGTTGAAAAAAGTATCAAGTTTCAAAATGAAGCTCAGGTTGTTGCTTAAAAGATATTTGACAGAGTTTTGCATGCTGGCCTTCTTTACAAGTTGAAAGGTTATGGTATTTCTGAAAAAAAGATTTGATCTGATTCCATCCTTATCAAATTGTGAAATGAAAGTTGTCTTGAACAGCTACTCTTCTACTCTTTTTGCATTAATGCAGGTGTCATCCAAAGCTCTATCCCTGAACCTATGTTGTTCCTAATTTTTATCAACAACCTTGCTGATTCCATCAGTTCTCAACTAAGTTATACGCTCATGACAACTATTTACTCCTGTATTAATGGTAACATCAGTTGTTTTGCACAAGTTACTTTTTAATCAATACTTACAAATACCATAAAGTTATTTTAGTGAGTAGAGCATCTCATTGAAGTTATTTTCACCTTGTATCTCTCAGTGCTAAATATAAACATTGTAATAACATCTTAAATCAAGCAAAATGCTGCCAATGGTCATTATAATTTTGAATTACTAATTAACAAAAGCAAGTTTGGTTATTCCCATTCCCACACACAAGCATCCAACTCAAATATCAATTATGCATCATTAATCATAAAAATTTTATAATTGTTTTCTATTTTCTTAAATCATCTATATAATTTCTGCATGGGGGTCTTGATACCATTAACATTCATTAAAACCCAAACAGAAAAATTCACCATCTACACATCAAGAACGATATTCATATAGAACTTATTTCTCCCTGTGACCTTACCAACATGACTAATCACTTTAATGTTTTGTTTTTTTTTCCACTCATCACTTTCAGCATTGAGAAGTTTACACTTAATGCTTTGTCGTGGCTTAGGTAAATCATTGATTTAAATCAGTCCCTGCTGATCACCCATTCTAAAAAGTAACAGCACTATACAGCCACCAGATTGAGCATCAAGTAATTTTTCATTGTGTAATCTTCTTTAGTGTTGTGTGTGACATCACCGTACTAAACCAGCATTTTTAATGATGCTAGAATCACCAAAATTTTAACAGTTCAACCTAGCTTTAGCAGTGCATCAAGCATTTAAAAAATAATTGAAAATACTTTGGTAAATCTGTTTTTATCTAGTTTGAGGCCTTTTCTCATCCTGCTATATTGTTTTTTTCAGCGAATTAGTGACGGTACCTACATTTGGCCTTTCAAGTTGTAAAAATAAATCAAAATCTACATGAATGTTTCTTATCTTTCCTTATTAACTGAATATTCATGATGTGTTTGCCAAAGTCTATTTATCCAATCACAAAAAGTATAATTTTTTTTTTTTTTTACTTTGTTGGTATATACAAAATAACCTAAATTCTTCTGTTACACGAGTACAAATTAACTGGTCAGAAGGACTCCCTGAGATCATATATTGATGACAATACAAATGACTACAGATGAAGAGTAAATGATAAATAGAAGAGTTGTTAAGAAATTTTTCATTATCTTTTAAATAATTCACCTAGTTATTTAAAGAAAAGAGATATACTGAAGAAAGTATTATTCAATTCGCTGGCATACATTATATATCCTATATTAATTTAAGAAATTAGAATACATGAATATTTGGGAACTGAATTGGAATTAAAAGGTACACTTCACAAGAATATTTTTTTGTCCACGAAAAATAAAAAGAAAGGAGTGCATGTTTTTGGTAAAAATGTATTTTTCTTAGCACTTTACTAGATAGATTACACAGGGAAAGTTTTAAACCAATTCACTTTAACTAGGCATTAATTTTAATTTGAAACAAGGAAAGTGCTTATTCCTCAATCTGGCAATAAAGATTTTTCCATACATTTTAAAAAAATTAGATAATTCAGTTTTATTTCTACCTCAAAAATAATTGCCTGAGTTGAATTGCAAAATTAAGGTAAAAAACCAAGTTCACAGAAATAATATTTTTATTTCTTTAACTTTACTTTCAATCAAAACTTACTAATAATGTCAATTTATATGAAGACTATTAGATGCAAAGAAATACAATCTGCCACAAGAATCAACTTTACTGATTCAGGGTTTTTTTTTCAAAAGCACATTCATTTTTCCTTGGCTCTTCATTACTTCTATTAAGAAATAAACTTAAATGATATAATCAATCCTTATAATTATTATATCATTTATTTTCTATTATTTTTACTGATTATTATTCAGAAATGTTTCTGTAAGATAAAATAACCGAGCCCACAACTTTATCAGTGCGAATGCATGCAGACCTGCTAGCTATGCAGGTAAATATCACATTCTTTATGAAACTCAAAGACACTTGTGCAATCATATTCCTGAAAATCCAGTGTCAGATTCATTTTTTAAAAAAATGATGATATAAAAATTAATCTCAGCCACAAATCTTCACATTTGATTAAATATGTACACTGTGTAAATTTCACCTCTTATTAGTATACATTGATAACAAATCCAAACAAAATTCAGCAAAATTGACAAATTATTGTAATTCTCAAACAATACAAATATAATCAGCTTCTGGCCATTTTCTCAATGCTTGAAAAGTGTATTTACATTATGTAAATAAACACTTAAGCAGTTGTTAACAGTATCAAAGAACCGATTTATGGATTTGTAAAAAAAAATAAAAATCAAGTCAAATATTTTCATATGATTGTTGACAGCTACAATGTATTTTTTTTTTTTTTTACTTTCAGTTAACAATGCTTCAATCTATGACAAATCAAAATCATATTTCCTTTTTTAACTAAGTGTAAAGCTTGCATTAGCACCAAATTTCCTTACTATTTTTATTTTCTATTCTAAGTTAAAGCTAAGTTAACTTTAGCATCAGCTCCTTGCTAAAAATTTATACAGACAAGCAATCCTCTGTTCTCATTAACAAGCAATTGGTATGGATGAATATGGGAGAAAGCAAAATTCTAAATTAAGATATATTTATTAGGGCATTTTCACACTACAACTCACCAACTGATCCCAACACTTGAGCTATAATTCATAACACTTTTACATTGGAAACAATGTAATATATATATATATATATATATATATATATATATATATATATATACACACACACACACAAAAAGTATATTATACAAGCTGGCAAATAGGTTACCTATCTTATACTTACTACTTTGCCAACAGAAACTCAATTAGCTTAATAAAAAAAAAAATAGTACTGCAAATTAATAGATGCCAAATAAAACAGACTCTTAAACATTAAACATAATCAAAGCTTACCAAATTTAGATGACAACAGCCAGGTTACATAAAACAGATTTCATTCAGTCAATATAAACATTTTGAGATTATAATTACTTTATAAAAAATTTCCTATTATTTCAAATTAAGATTAATAGATTGTGAATTTTTTCATGAAGAATAGCAGGCTTTATTATATTTATTCTTCACATGAAAGAAATGTCCAAATCTTTTTCTGAATTGCTTCCCAAAAATTAAAAAAAAAAAGAAAAAAATGTTTAACGTCATTTCAAATCTGAATTCAATGCATTAAAAATAAAATAACAAAACAAAAAAATTGAAGTCTTAATAGAATGATGAAATTTTTTTATATTGCTAAAATCAGTAGAATGTATGTTTTAAAGTTTTAGACTTTCTATTTATACAAATAATTGTCATTCAGCCCTAAAATCAATTAAAGGAGATAAAAAAAAAAGCAAGATATTAGTGGGTAGACAATAAACCCCCAAAAATCCAAAGAATGCATCAACCAATGTTGATTTAGGCTTTACAAACTTGGAACAAAAAATTAAACCTATCAGTAATTATTATAGCAAACTTAAGCCAAACTAGTAAATAAAATCAATATATATATATGAAACATTTTTTAACTTGAACCAATAATGTTGACCTGTTTTAAGAATCATCTGTAACTAAGAACTTTAAGCATAAAACTTAATCATTCTATAGTTCGGCAAATTAAGTTTCTGTGATTTATAAGCTTATTACTTACTACAAACTGTTGCATAAAGCTCTATCAAAACTGCTAAAATTGACATTGATTTAATATAGTACTAAAATTAGTTTGTTTTCCCAAGCATTGATCATAAGTGCCAAATCTTCACTTATATGAACTACATATCACCTTTTGTTTACCCATATTAATTAAATGAGAATTTTCTTTAAGTTCTATCTTTTTAAAAAAGTGAATTAATATTGCTACTAAAATTAACAAAAAAAAAACAAAAACAATATAAAGTAATTAGATAACTGTGGTAAAACTTTGTAGAAAAAAAGTTTACATTAAAACAATTATTAAAAAGCTGTATTAACTACCTCTTAATAAGAGTATTAGTAATTTATATTGTTATATAAAAAAAATATGGAAATGATTTTTACTTAATCCCAGACAAGCAAAGCCAACAATATTGTAAATAAGTTGCATTTTATTTTAATATACATAATCTTATCTAGTTCAAGTAAAGTATTTTATAAATATTCATAGCTGATTAGCCCTAGAATAATTCAACACTTATACTCCCACATAGCATTTCAGGGGGTATATTTATTATAACCATTGTCAACAGGTTACCAAGTAAAACACACATTAAAAGAAATTCAAGAAATCCCCGTGGAAAGATTAGAACTTGGTTTAATGTATATTTTTTCAATATCATTAATCTAGAGAAAATGTTATAGATTCTAAACCAAAAATGTTCTTGATCATTTGCATACAAATCCTTGATCTTCAATTTTCAGAAAATTAACATAGGATTTTAGTGAACTTTTTTGACTAATGTATTGGTGATACATTTTTTTAACAGCATGTTCCTCAAGTGACATGTAGAGGTTTGATATTTTTATATTTTACACAATTATATAATCTGTTTATATCAATCATGTTTTCAGAAATTCTACTAAATATTAATCACAGTCAATAGTTGAAAATACAAATTTATAATTGAGGAATTAAAAATTTCAAAATAATACCTGGTCATAACAAATTGCTAAAAGATTGAAATTCTATAGAATTTCAAAATATCTTTGCATTAACAGAATAAAGTTAATATAATACAAAAATAATTATCATCATCATTTAAAAATTAAGACCAATTAGCTAAAAAGAATCTTAATGACTATATGAATTCTCTTTTTGTGAGAAAAAAGTTTGAACTCAAAAAAAAAAAAAAAAAAAAATCTTGACTAAAGTATAGTTTCAGAGATGTAAGTAGTCTATCTATAGTCAATGAGAATCTTTATAAAAGGATGCAATTTTGATACCATTATTATTAGATTTGACAAGAGCTCTTTTCTCTACATTGAAAGGAAAGTTTTCTCTCAAGGTGAATGATAAGTGTCATTGCTCTCAAAGATGAAATCTCCAATTCCCTGGTTTTCAGTCCAATACTTAATCAAGCCACATTTAAAAGAACTAAAATTGTGCCGTAGAACTTTTTTTTTTTTTTTTTTTAAACCATACAACACTTAGCAACCAGTTAAGCAAGTGATGAACAAATAAATATTTCCAAAAAAAAAAAAAAAAAAAAAAAAGGATAAAAGGATTCTAAAGTACCTGATATTTAAATAGCCTTGCATCACTAACAGATGTCAAAACAGGTTTTACTAATGTATTATTTCATTTATCTGCCAAAACTTCATGCTGTAGAATTTCTGGATCAAGTTAATAACTATACTAAATGACCCTTTATGATAATTGTTTCAAGTTGGCAATACAGAAATATACTGGATACGAAAAGACAATGCTCCCAGTCTTTATTTTAAATACCTATGAAAGCTTTTCTCCTCATATCTAAAAGATCGATGAGTAGGGAGGTATGAAATGACTTTCATGAAAATTGTACAGATAAAGAAAAATATGCTCAAAATGATTTTAAACCATAAAATACTAAAAAATTATTAAAATACCTTAAATCCTAGCAATTCTTGTTAGGTTACTGATTGATTATCCTTCATTTGTCAATTTTTTTTTTTAGAAAAGGAATGTTTACTATAATACACTATTAAAATTTAACTTGAGAACCACAACTACAACATATTACAGGTTCACATTCTAGCCTCTTTTCTAATCCTCATCCAAACTTTTATTCCCCGCTTTCAAATCTGGCTCCCAAAGCCTTGATTCTTAGCAGAGATAATATATTTTCTTACAAAAGAGAGGAATGGGAAATATAAAAAGGAGTTTGGACATCATTATCCTGTCCTTGGTGTTATGAAATCTGAGGATAAGCTTACAACCCTTGCTTCCAAAAAGCAACTCCCCAAACCTTGATTCTTATCAGAGATAAAAATATATTTTTTTAACAAATAAAAGGTCTAGTGTGGACACGTTAAGTGGAGGAATTTGTTTGTTATATACTTTGTTTATTTTCTTTAAGTGAACAGTTGTTTTGGTGGTTCTATTTTGCTTTCTGGATATTTTTTGTCGAGTTTGGAGATTTTGCAGTTAATATCAGACAGTATACACCTTTCAAAAGGCCCATGCAAAAATCTACCATACTGGGCATGATGCTGAATTGCATGCATTACTGGGTCATGACTTTTAACTTCTCTGGTAGTAATGTAAACATCGATTTACTAGGCATCATTGTGGGGATTTGTACCCTAAGGCCTCCAGAATCATAAAATTCCAGGCTGGTATTGTTTCCTCATTTAGGCGCATGAAGTCAAAGAACTTTGGGCTATAAATATGTCATAAGTTAAATTTTAAATATACATTCAATTTATCTATTCCTTTCTCTGGCAGGATCGGGTAGATTACTTAAATTAAAACATACACATTGTCAGTAAGTCCCCTTTTATAAACATTCAGTAAATGTACTTGTTCCTAATTTTAGGCCCATGAAGTTGAACTTTGGGCTTCAAATTGTGATTACTTTGATTTTCTCTTAAAATAAGTTTAGTAGTAAAATTGCATTTATTATTTCTGTATTTTTCCCAAGTGGGATTGGTTATTCATATAAAATTAAGCCTTACACCTTATGTATAATTTTTTCTAAAATAAATGTATTTTCAAATTAATTAGTTATAATTGGATTAATTCATCCATATCTTACTCCATGCAAACAATCTTGGGGGTGGAAAAATGGGATTTTGTTTCTGCAACAAACTGAAGTTTATTGCATCTTTGAGAGGAAAGTATGAGAATTTCACTTTAGAACCATGACTACAATATATCAAATGGAGTTTGAACATCATTATCCTATGCTTGTTGCCAGGAAATCTGGGGGCAATGCTCACAATTTATCAGACCCTTGCTTCCAAAAAGCAGCTCCCAAGACCTTGATTCTTATCAGAGATAATAATATATTTTCTAACAAATGAAATGTCCAGGAAATTTGTATAGCAATTTGAGGGAAAAGTCCAATATTTTCTGAGCCTCCTAATCTTCATAAATACAGATAATTTACACTGTTTGGCAGCGAGTAATCGACAATTGTCCATGAGGTTGGTGGCAGAAAAGAAGTTATCTTCAAGAAAGAACAACCTGTATGGGCTGTTAAAAAAGAATGTTGGCCCACTACTAAAAACCAATTGAAATCTGCTTCCTTGCACCTAGAAGATTTCTGTCACTGGCCTATGAACTCACTCAACTACAAAATTTGTATCTTCTGACAGTTTCCTCCTATACAAGAATTCTGAAGAAATCTGTTTTAACCCTTCAAAAATCTACTCGCTTAAAGAACTTTTTTAGGTGCTCAGAAAAACATTTTGAGCAAGCCTTTTTTATGAACATTCCTTTCTTCATTTAAAGTTTTTTCTTCTTCCTTTTTTTTCTCTCATAATTGTGTATATCCTTATACCCTCTTTTTTGTGCATGTAAATAAACATTTTCTGCCTTTATTGTTAGATACCAAGCAGGAGTTTGAGTCTTTATTCTTCTGCCTTAAAGAGCCGCCTAAAAAGAGAGAATTGTCCATTCTAATCTTTCAAGATGTTGTTGCTTTTTTTCAATCCTCAACCCTTTCATATGGGAAAACTGGGACAAATTTCTCACAACTCCTCTTATATTCTTGCTGATTTATCAATAATCTCTTCATACAATAATTCCATTTTACTGGAAACAATTTAAATACAAGATGCCACCTGTGCACTATCAATCACATGAGTATCAGACATAATACAAAAAAGAAAAAAAAAAAAAAAAAAAGAAAGAAAGAAAATCACAATGACCCATGTTAAGAAACTAAAAAAATATTTGGAGATGGGAGTACTTTTATATCATTAACTGGCTGTTTTAGGTTTTACCTTAAAAGAAAGATTAATACAATTCACTTTAAAAACTAAAATGATAGTAACATTTTTATATGGATTTTAGGTTTTAAAGTATAAAAATCAAAAAAAATTCTAATTACTAGCAAAAGTACTGAAAAAGTAATATATTGAAAAGTTTTAAAAAATAGTGGGGATCACTAAAAAAAAAAAAAAAAAAAAAAAAAAAAAAAAGAATTATAAAATTATCTAAAAATCTGCAAAATCTTTGCCAGATACATTTTTAACTAAATTTATATTCATATTTAAAAAAAAAAAAATTTTTTTACTAACAGATATTTTTTTTAATTCTTTGTTTGAATTAAAAATGGGATTTGACAAACAAGAATCTAGAGCTGAACTTGTATTGTTGCTCACTTGAAGATTTTTTTATGCATGAAATATGAATTTTAAAAATTCACATGGAGAAAAAGTAGTTTTGCATAGATTTAAGTAAACTAAACAAGACATTTTGAGTTGATTTAAACATATTGTAAAGTATCATATTAATCCACTTTTGCAGATTTTAATTCACTCAAAGAAAGCAATTGATTGAAATTTTTTTTTTACACAGCTCAAAATTTCTAATCTTTTTTGAGTAACATCTTCCTATAGCCTTTTTACTTGCTTCTGCAACTTACATGTTACAAGGGGTTACAGGGTGTGGAAGAATTAGGAACAGAAACATTAATAATGAGTGAGAAGAGGAAAGAGTAATCAGGAAGATAGTAGATAGCGATTGACATTGCATTTAAATTTTTGCAGATTAAAGTTGGCTGGAAAGCATGGAGCCGGATGGGAGTTTTACAAGCAAGAAGTGTGGGGAAAGAAACTGTTAGCATAAAATTTACGGCTACACCTAACCAGCTTAAACAGTAAATTGGCGATATCTTGATGCCAGTCTAGTACTGCGCTTAAATTTATAAATCTAGGTACCATAGCGAAGAAGAGTACAGTACAGTGGTATTTAGAAAAGACAGCTTTATGCCAGTGGGAAAATGACTGAAGTCGAGCCAACAAATAAAGACAGATAATACTGCCGATTCGTCTTTGGATAATTTTAATTTATTTTATAAAAATGAACACTCAAATCTCAGTAAAAAATATTTAACAAAGTTACAAAACTATTTTTTTCGATAAAAAAATAAAACATTTTTCTTGTCAGAGTGAGAAAGAAAATGTGACCACGAGAAAGATATTCAGTTTTTATGGTTCATTACTAGTAAAAAGTACTATAATGCAACTTTAACAGGCAGATTCGTTTCTCAATAACAAAATAAAATAAAAAAATGTTCCAAACCAAAACGTTAAGAAAAAAAACAGTTTACTACTTCAGTGTTTTTTAGTTTGTTTTGCGTGGGGATTAGGTTCATATCTTCTCAAATAAGAAGTATTACTACTTCAGTAGAAGTTTTTTTTGTTTCTTCATTTTTTTATCAAAGAAAAGAATTTGGTAATTCGGCTACGACTAAGAATCTCTGAGCTAAACTTTTTAAAAGTTAAAGCAATATTATAAATTATAAAGATATAATTTGTTTTGTCTACATTTTATGGCTAATGCCGAGGAAGAGGTTTTACATTGCACACGATTACATTTCTTTCGATTAAGGAAAACATACAAACAACTAATGTGGAAGTTTAACTTCCGACAGATGAAGCTAGCAAGTTTTTATGCTTCTAATATTTTTATTTTAATTAATTAAAAAATGAATAAACCGTATGGTACTAAAAATCGACGATTTTGTATTTTAAACAAAAAACAAGTCTTTTTGTTTATGAAAAGTAATAATGTTGGAGTTTTTTTGTTTCACAATGTCAGAAGTTTCTTTTATTTAAGAACTGAACACCTGACTGAATGAAACAAATTTTCGAGAATCGTTGAATTTCGCGTCCGATTAAAAAAAAAATAATAATAATCAGAACGAGATTAGAAATAAATCGTTTTATTCCCAAGTGGTTCAATTTTTTTAGAAACAAAAATATAAAAATGTTGATAACGGTCATGCACACAATTTGTGTGTTGATGAAGCAAAGTAAAATACACACACAAAAAATGAAGCAAAAAAACTAAAGAAAACCCAGAATAAAAAGAGCAATGATTGCGAGGAGAAAAAGAAACAAGTTTTTGTGTCTAACTAGTTTTGAAAAATAAACACTAATTAAAACTTATGATTTTAGACTTAAAGATTTCATTCTCGTTTATGTCCTTTATCATTGTTTCTTTCATTTAAAACATTCATTTAAAACATTCTTTCAAATCATTTTAATAATTTTTACTAGGGCTGGTTTTTTTTCACTCATAGGAAAAGCGGTTTTCATTAAAAATAAAAAAGATTTGCTAAAATTTATTGTTATTTACAAAGAAAGGATAAAAATAAAATATATGAAACTTCGCTTGAAATCTTACGTGGTAATTTTTGTTTGCTGTCGTAAAAAATGTGTAAATATTTTTTTTTCTTTTACGCTTTTCTCGTCTTGTCGCAAAGTTTAGTAAGTTGTCATAATTGTAACATTTCCAATTTCAACATTCGAAGAATAACTGATGCTGTTAGTGTTGTGCTTTCAATATTAAATAACTAAGCATTGTTTGGTTTTTGTATGTGATAAACAGTTTTTAACTTTTTATGATCAGTTTTTAGGTTGGTGCAAAAATAATGTCGTTTTCAGAAAACGACATTATTTTTGCACCAACCTAATCTAAGTAGAGATGTTATAATTGTTATTGTTTTTTTTTTTAAATCGTTTTATAATGAAAAATGAAAATGTTAATTAATTGCAATACTGAAAAAAAATCTTCAATTTTGATATTAGTCCCCGTGACCTGATACTTTTTTATTTTTAACATTCAACATTAAGTTTCAGTGCAGTGTAATTTCATTTAAAAAAAACTTAAAGAAATTTATAAAATAAAGCACGAAGTTAAAAATTTCAAAAACTGAGCGACGACACGTACACTTTCAACAATTTGTACTTTGAAAAAACAAATTTCTAATGTTCGTTTTATTTTTAATGTTAATGATTGTTTCCGACGTTTTGCCAAAGATATTCAGGAAAACTAGTTTTGAGATTATTTGTGCTACTTAATTGAATTTTTTTAATGCGATAGACTTTTTTTTTTTTTTTTTTTTTACTATACAGATCGTTATTTGCGTGTGTATGATTCTACTAATAATGCGGTAAATCGCGAAAGATCAAAGAAATCCGGAAAGTAACTACGAGGGTTTTCTCTTTCTACTTTTTACTTTGTTGTTGGACGATTTCAAGCACAGAGGTTTCGGGTTTCCGTTTCTAAACACAAGTGAACGGATAACTGTCATTTGTCTCTAAAAGAAGCTTTTCCGCCTTTTCATGCACTAAAAGAAATAATTTAAATAGATGTAAATGCAATACGTATCATAAGTAGTAATTAACTTACATCGAGAAATATAGCCATTCCCTTTTCCATGTTTTGCTCCGCCATAGCTCGAATCGTTCACGTCTGCTGCTTGTGAGCTTTGCTCGACGATTTGATGGATGAACGTAACAATGCGAGAATATCGCTCGTTGCCAGGAACAACAACGAGACTTCAACTGAAAGTTGCCGTGGAAACCGAGTGACAACTTTTCTTCCGATTTTTTTTTTTAATGGAGATGCTTACTTGTTGTGACATCAACAATTAAAAATTAAAATACTTAGTTAAACTTGAAAAATATTCGCAGCATTAATAACATTAATAATAATATCGTCAATGACAATGGCAGCAACTGTCCAGAAAAACGGCAAAAAAGAGAAACGATGTCATAGTAATTATGTTGGACAACAGAAGAAAGCAGTCAGACATGGTAGGTAAAAAAAATACAATTTTTTTTAATTTAAATTATTTTTTGACAAAGTTTTAATGAAGTGCATTCACAGTATCAGTGTGTGCGTTCATTTGTCTTTGTCTCTCTTTGTCTCTCTTTGTCTCTCTTTGTCATTTCCTTCCTATTTATTTATATCTAAATACAAATGTCAACTTATGTTCAAAGAAAAATAGTTCTGCAGTGATTAGAATATATATTAATAGGTCATGTCACGTCAGGTTGACCCAAATAATAGGTGGGATAGAGAAAAAATGTTTATTCTCCCATTTTTCTTTCCCCCATTATGAGAATTATCTATGATATAATAACACTATATTTCACAGATGAAACTGAATAGCTGAAGAAAGACACTATTTACATTATTCGGACTATTGTCCTCATCTTTGTCGCCATATTTATCACAACATTTCAGCAGTTGTACGCTCTGGCCTTCTTCAGGTAGTTGGAATGTTGAACTGAACCCTTTATTTCGCTCACTGGGTAAGACTGTTCTAGTTCCACATGCCATGTTTAATGGATGTCAGTTATCAGTTATCTCCTGTTAATTCTCCTCTCCAAGTTCTCCACTGCCTTAACCGGGTACTGAACTCACACTCTTTGGGTACTGTCACTGGATCTAACCAATGCCTTTATCCACCGTGTCATGTGACAGAGACTGAAAGAAAAAGAACTGACAAACATGGCTGGTTATCAGTGAGAGTTTTATAATGCTAAGTCATACACAAAATTATATACACATATTTACATGTGTCCCATGCTGAGAAACACATATCTACTCAACAAAAGTGAAAAGAGATGAAAAAAGAGAGTCTTCTATGTAATAATTCCCAACAGAAATTATAGCTGCTGGAGATTCTACTGTGTTTCTGGAGAAGTCATATTTAGGATACCAGATTTGAGTGGACTGGATGTATCTGTGATGTTACTAGTGAGGACATATTCTGCAAACAGGAAGCTGTGATTCCTGGGTTTTTCTAAATTGACGACTGTGAGCCAGAAATAGTTTCTCTCTATATCTGGTGAAGATATATTCCCAAAGGGAAATGGCTTCTAAGCTGCACCATGTGTGTGCTGGCTGAGGAAGACAGATTTAGCCTCCATCCAGACAAGACCCTTGCCTCACCCATACTAAAAACGCAACTGCTCAGTTTGACTCCTGGAAGCTGACTGTCTTCCACTTTCATCACTATGCAGTAACGTCACTAAGTGGCTATCAGATGACCTATGTGACTTCATCTCCACTAAAGGGAGTTAATCGCCTTTTGTATCCCTACAATATTTTTAAACATAGAAAATAGAACACTATCAGTATCATATTGATGCAAGCAAGAAATTCAAAAAACTTAAAAAAATCATGAAAACATGATTTTATTTAGGCAAAGACAATAGGAACTCTCACATGCACACATTTGCTTGGAGAAACAATATTTTTTCTTGATACTTAAAACAAAACTGTTAGTGTTAAACATTCAAAGATTTGTTTCTCACCTCAAAAAGAGTTTGAGGAAGAAAATGCAAATTAAAATTAAAAAAAAAAACTGTAAAAGCAAAATGTTGTTTGCATTCTTTAAGTCTAACAAATGAATTTAAACAACCATAATTAAGCATATATGAGTTATACACATGTCCATCGAAAACAAGCTTATAAGACAAACAGATTTTGACGATGTCATTGACCAGTTTGCCACAATGAAAACAAGAAAACATTCATTCTAAGACCATAGTATCGAATGTCATTCTTTTGTGTATTGCCGTGTTTTAGTTGTTCTGAAAGTGAACAGTTGCATTTTAAAAATCTTTTGATTTGAACTGATTATTTTGTGGTATTGGATTTTGTCTTGGATCATACATGTAAACAGTAACGTACCGGTCAGTAGAGTAAAATAGAGGTAGAGCATGTATGAAAATTTAGCTACAGCTAACCATCCAGCATAGGGTGAATCGGGGTCATTGGGGTGACATTTGAGCAGACTGCCCTGGGTGACGTTTACTCTAGCTATGCCACTGCGTGTCACAAGTAAATAAACTTACCACACCCTTACTCCTACTATTTTTCCCCAATACATTCCTTTTCACTCCAGCTACTGTAAGTTATCTTTGGACTACTCTTCTATGAAAACTTTGATACATAAGTACACATAAACTTTTTCAATGAAGCCTATAAAAGGATTTCATTGAATACTTATTTTATCTTCAGTTATTTTTTTTACCAAAGACATTTTTATTTCAGAAATATGCCAAAACTCAATGTACCAGTATGCATTACTTATAAAAAAAATATTTCATTGTTTTTTAAATACTTGGCTTCTCTTGTCAATTACATTAATATCATTTTTCTGAAAGTATTTTTCTCTTTGCTACTTGAAGGCTCAGAATAAACTGAATAATTAATGATCTCAACTACATTTATATCTGTATATACACAGAATATATAAAAAAAACTGGTAAAATGCGGGAATATAATTCTTGTACAATTTATTCAAAACTATATCAATAATTAGAATATTTTAATGTTAAATTCATATTTTATGTTTGAGGTCAATGAGATACTAAGCACTAATTTTAAGAGAAGACATTCATTTGCATAACATTACTCATTTTATGAATTATTGTTTTCAAAATTAGATTTATTTTGAAATTACATTTGCAAATATGGTTACTTGTTTTTTGATATTGTGGAGGTTTACCCAACCTTATCTCCCATGATACCCACTAGGCATGATATTCAAGAATATAAAATGATTGAGTCATTCATTTTCTACAGTTTATCAAACGTTTGCAGGTTATTTAAAACCTGCAAAGGTTTGATAAACTGTAGAATGAATCAATCATTTTACATTCCAAAAAAATATTTTATTCCAGAAAATATTTTTAGGTTGCATGAATTTTTTTAAGATAATAATGATTTAGTGATACAAGTTTTATTAAATTACCCATAGCTAGGGAAGAAATGGTAGATTCATATCTTTCCCATAAGTATTTTCCCTTAAGCAAATATAACAAACCCAAATGAAATTGGAACTTGGCTCTCTGATTAACAATTCTGAACCATTATCCATTATACTACCCACACATCCAAGCTTACAGCACCTCCATGTGTTGAATTCATTTCTTTTGAAAATTTTGAATCCATTTTTTTTTTTAATTTTCATCCTCATCTACAACAAGTCATAACTTCTGCTATAAACGGGTCACCATCAACAACCTCATCCATTATAATCCTGTAGCACCTATTCACTACAATATCTTTCCTCCAAATATGTACTCCTATATTCAATAGATAGCAACATGAGCGAGTTATTTTAAACTTAGTTTTTTTATAACGATTTTGAAATTTAATAAATCAGTAAATTTTTGGTGATATGTTCCTCTTGCTTTAGTTTGTAATTATTTATAATTTTTTCTTCTTATGTTACCTCTGAAAAAGATATCTTTCAAACTGTCAAATCTGTTCACAATAATTTATTGATTATAGAATTGTAATCCCTAAATTTTATTTTTTGCCATTCTTATTAATTCTCTTATGATGATGCCTGAAATGTTGAAACATCAATTAAAAGATTTTCAAGTATGAATCAAATTGGATTTTTAAAGATTTTAATTTATTATTAAAGTTACAAAGCTATTTGTATGAACATTAGTTTGAGTTTCACTAAACTGCATATAATTTACTTCAAGTGACTAAATGCACAATGCTATTACATTATTCAGAAGTCAGTAATTAAGAGTCATTGAAGCTGAGCTAAATTGATTTCCTTAAAGATAGAAGATCTATCATTTCACACACAATTTCTCAACATATTATCAACATAGACATGCCTGCAACTGCTGATCATAATTCAAGGTTTTAAAAATCCTTTACAAACAGCCAAATGTTATTTAATTCCCTGACTTTGTAAAGATATACATATAGCAATCACCTTTTCTAACTTTTGTAGGAATAATTTCATTTATATATAAGCAGGATTTACGCTTTATTTGTATTAATCTCTTAAGGAAATTCACCAATGATGGTGGCCACATCTGAAAAGGATGCCATACTAAATGATAGGCATCAGAAAATCCAAGGAGTGCAGCCTTATATTTGGCATGGTTGTATAATCAATGAGAATACTTGTTTTAAATAACACAGCAACATATTTGTGATATAAATATACAGAAATATAGATATTTGTACTTCTTGGATGTATATAAAAAATTGATAACTGTGTCATAAAAAATAAATATGCATAATAAATGCATATACATACAGTATAGAATATTCAGTAAATGTTCAATGAACTTATCTCATTGACTAGCTCCAGAATTTCATGTCTAGCCATCTTTTTATCATTTTTTTACAATTTTCTGCTAGCTTTAAAATGTTAAATTCTAGTAATTTTTTTATGTATTTTGATAGACATCTTTCAGTTGAATAATCATCATCATCATTGTTGTTGCTGCTGTAGTAGAAAGAAGTAGAAGAAGAAAACATTTACAGTACTTGGGTATAAATAAATGGATATAAATAAAGGATAAAAAGATATGCTTCCAGTAAATACATCAGCTTAAAAAGCCACTATAATAAAGAATTTGATGACCACTAGCAATTGCTTGCAGCACACTATCACTATATGATGGCTATTTTTATTAATGATTTGAGTATATCATAAAAAGAGATATCCATGACTTAAGTACCACAAATTTTAAAATTATAGAGATATATCAACTGCTAGTGGAGTAGAAGATTGTGTAGTTCAAATTGTTGATAGGCACATGTATTTAGAAAAAGTAACATTTTAGTCAACATTGTTAGTTGGTTTCAATTTTCTGTTCAGATAAACTCTTTTTCAATAACCATATCTGAATATAGTGATTTTCCAAACGTAGCTTAGATGTGGCACAAGGCCAAACCATATCTGTTGTGTCGTATATCTTGCTAAGTAAGCGTTCGACCTCTGTTCTAGTTGGTGTCCGTTTATCATATGAGTTACCTGCTCATATGCAAATTATACTAATTTACATATCACTACATCCCCCTATAACGGAGGGGCCTTATGCCGCGAGTACTTCTTGTACCCTCCTGAACATCTTCCTTTATCTCTCTCCTTTCCCTTGGAGATCTAGATCTATCACGTCTTTCCCTATAATCGAACTGTTTCTCTTGCATACTCTGGTCTTTCTCTTCTAATTTGTCCCATTCTACTTCTTCCTCCGCAGTTTCATTCTGCATTAACTCTTCTGTTACATCAATAATGGGCATCTCTGAAGGCATTTCCTCATCCAATTCTTCTCCTTGGGATCTTATTTGGTCAGCATGAGCTAGAACACTGTTCCCATTTTCTTTATTTAATATTGCAGTATTGTCCTTTCTGCATAATAAATTCGGCTGACTCGGGTTGCATATTCCTATTTCTTTTGTACCACATCTTTTGATTTGTGGTATATGACATAGTCAAAGGGGACCTTAATTGTCTGCCCATTAAGGCAGATGGACTTTCCGGCCTGCCTGCATGTGAAATTGTTCTGTAACTTAATAATAGTCTTGGTAGGAAAGCATCAATTTCCTCCTTCTGTTGCAAGCATGCTTTTATGCCCTTCTTTACCGTCTGGACCATCCTTTCCGCTGTCCCATTACTTTGAGGGTGGTAGGGAGGGGTCTTGTAAGGTCTGCATCCTATTTTTCTTAGCCATTCATGCAAATCAGCATCCACAAATTCTGGTGCGTTATCAGTCACCAATGTTCTCGGTGTCCCATTCCTCAAAAATATTACTCTTAATATTTATTTTATGGTGGTACTTTTTTTATCAGGTACTCTCACCACTTCAGGCCAACCTGAATATGCGTCTACTAATATTAATAATAGTCCTATCCCATTGACATAGACATGGTCCATGTGTACTCTGCTCCATGGTTCTACTTCTCGGGGCCATACATGTATTTTCTTTTGCTTAAATTTCCTGAGTCCTGTGCATTTTTTGCATCTTTTTACGTAGTCTTCTACGTCTCTTGAGTACCCCGGCCACCACACTTCCAATTTTAATCTTCTTTGTGTAGCTGCCACTCCACAATGTACGTCATCGTGTACACTTTTTATAACCTGTCTCCTCTGTGTTTCTGGGGGAACTACCAAGTCTCCATTACATATTATCCCGTTTTCTATAGTCATTTTATGTCTGATTTCTTTGAATGGTCTTTCAGCCATTGAACAATTTCCCCAGCGATTCTGTTTTTAATATTTAACACTGGGTCATTTGTAGTTTCAGTAGCCATTTTATCTACAAATATTACATCGGTTTCTACAAGGTGCAAGAATGTGTCTTCAAATTCCTCGTCGTTTTTGTCCTTCTCTCTATAAAACCTCAATCTAGATAAGGCATCAACGTGCGGTATCGTGTTCCCTTTAACATATTCAATGTCAAAGTCAAACGCCATCAGTCTAATCGCCCAACGTAATATTCTGGACGTTGTAACTTTCGGTAGCTCTTTTCTTGGGTTAAAAATAAATTCCAGTGGTCTGTGATCACTTTTCAACAAGAATTTTTTTCCCATCAAGAACTGTCTTGCTCTATCCGTTGTCCACACTATGGCTAGTGCCTCCCTTTCTATATTCGAATAATTGTGTTCAGTCGTTGTTAATCTCCTCGATAAGTACATTATGGGATGCCCATCTTGTGACAAAATACCAGATATGGATTGCTCACTAGCGTCAGTAGTTAGAGTTATGTCCTTCTTAGGGTCAAAAATTTGTACTATTGGCTTTTTTGCCAGAATCTGTTTTAAGTTTTCAAAGGCTTTCTGTTGGTGTTCTAACCAAATGAATTCCACATTTTTTTTTCTTAACTTAGCAAATGGTTCTGTCAACTCATTATATTTTGGTACATATTTTCTATAAAAATTTACCAAACCTAAGAAGGACTCCAACTCTTATTTTTTGGTGTAGCAACTTTTAGAATTTTCTCTATTAGTACTTTATCTGGAGAGATCCCTTCCTTTGATATTGAGTAACCCAAAAATGATATTTCATTACTGTTGGTTACACACTTTTTTGTATTTATTGTCATACCAGCGTCTCTTAGCCGGTTCGGTATATTTTCAGTTTTTTTCTTTAAATCATCTTCATTTAAATCTCCAACACATATATTGTCTTGATAACAGATGGTATTTTCAACATTTCCTATTATTTTTTCAATAGCTTTTTGAAAAAATGCGCTTGCCGTTTTTATTCCATACGGCATTCTTTTCCACCTTAACAGGCCTATAGGTGTGTTTATGGTCGTCACTTCTTTAAAATTTTCATTTATCGGTATTTGGTGGTAGCTGATTTTAGGTCTATCTTCGAAAATACTTTCATTCCAGCAAGTTTATGTAAAGCTACTTCCACATTCGGAATAGGGTCTGAGTCAGCGCAAACTTTATGGTTCACCCCTATTTTATAATCTCCACAAATTCTCAAGTCACCATCTTTTTTTTCAATACCACAATGGGTGATGCCCATTTACTTCCTCTTGGAGGGGCAGGTTCTAATAAGTCTTCTTTTATTAGCTTTCGCAATTTAGCTATTACCAACGGTAATAAATGCACTGGTATTTTTCTCGCTTCGTAGTAGAAGGGGGAAACATTTTCTTTTAATTTCAGGCTAGCTTCATAATTTTTTAATTTTCCTATTTTTTTCCATTTCTATCTCATTAATCAACTTCGTTGAATTTATTTTTAACACGTCATTCCCCAGTAGTCCATGCGTTTTTCGGCAATTTGTAACTATAATGGGTACTATTTCATATTTTTCTTTTAGTTCTATTGAACCTTCAAAGTAACCCATAATTGCTATAATCGAGCCATCAAACTGACGTAATTGTACGTTGTTGTTTTTTTAAAACGGTTTTCCCATTTTTTCCCACAAATTTCTGGGTACTATCGTGACCTCACTACCTGTGTCGATTTGCATTTCGACAATACAGTCGTTGATTTTCACTTTTATTTTTGTATCTCCGTTCTTACATCCAGTATTTTTTTTTGTATATTAATAATATACAAAATACTGGATGTATTATCCTTTTTTACATTAAAAATCTATCTATTTTCATCCTCTACTCTTTCCACATTTTTCGTTTTACATACTTCTTTGAAGTGATTTTTTTTTAAAACACTTTGAACATGTTTTTCCAAAGGCTGGGCATTTTTCTTTTTTCATTTCATGAATTTTTCCACAGTACGCACAATTTTTTCTTTTTGTTTGTACCGTATATGTTTCAGCCATTATTTCTTCGTAGGATTTATTTTTATTTTGGTTGTAGGTATGTATTAATTCCTGCTGTTGTATAAATTCTATACACATATTCAAAGGCATGTTTGTAAGTTGTAACTGTTCCATTAACTTATATCTATGTGCTGAATTATGCATACCTTCAATTAATCTTAGTTGGATTAAATTCTTCTTCCGTTGTCTGCTCTCCTGTTCCTAGTTTTTCGAATTCACAGTATTTATTTACTCGCACTTCTTAACCGGTGTAAATATTTTACTATCGGTTCATCTACTTCCTGCTTCATTGCCATAAACTTGGTCCTTTCTGCAATCACCAGTCTTTTCTTTGGCCTTATGTTTCCCTTAATAACCTGACTTATTTCTTCGAAAGTCATTTCTTCTAGTTCTCGAGGGTAAACCATTGTAGCAACCTTCATAATTGCTTCACAACCAGCGGTAGCCATAAACAAGTCGGTGATTTCATTTTCCCCTCCTCTGTTTTTGTTGTCTTTCAACTTTTTACATTTTGCATTAGCAGCAAAGCAACGAATCCACGTATCTACGTATTCTGGGTCTTCAAGGACCAGAGAGTATCCTATCGGCGACGCCATTGTTGTGTCGGGTATCTTGCTAAGTAAGCGTTCGGTATTTATCAATCCACCCGAATGTGGCACAAGGCCGGTTTAATGTGGATCTCTCCGAGCCCGTAGGCTCGGCCAAAAATATAGCTTTTGAACCCCCCTAGACGGGTTCAGGCCCTGTCTACCTCCCCGAACGAAACATTGCCCTTCGGCAAAGCTTCGTCCGAGTTCCTCTCTGCATTAGCAGAGAGTTCGACAGAAGCTCACAAAGGTAGCGTACTACACATTGATCCTAGCGACCGGGCCGCTAAGTAATCGTTCAATATTTATTTGTATGATATATACAAAATGTGGCACAAGGCCTAAAAGGGGGATGGGGAAGGACGGTCTTCATCTGTCTTAATTCTAAACTTAGCTAGTCGCAGACACTGACCCAAACACGCCAACAATATTCCAATCACCAAAACACATTCACTCCTACCTTTCTTACTACGTCCACCATAATACCTCAAATTCTCGATGATGTCCTAACTAGTCCCCTTATATACAATTATTGTTCGTGGGGGGGAGGGTAAAAAATTAACAACTTTTAAAATGATCCCCAAATGAGTATTTACAATATGACAAATATTTACAATAAAACTAAACAAAACTGTGTTAGTAATAAAACCCCCCACAAACCATGAATGTGGCAGAAACATCAGTTCACCGGACGAAATCAATGCGGGACTATGAAAAAATGAAAAAAGCATTCATACCTCCAAGCATTCACGCAGGCACACACACATTCATACACAACAACAAATACGAAAAATCACACACACGAAACGAAAGTCGTCCCGCATCCACCAGAGAACTGACATCACTGACCACCTAACGAGGGAGGGGATGGGGAATTAAACAAAATAAAAAAATAGGGACAGAAATAAAAGGGACCAATGAGCATGCATACCCTAGCTAAGTTTACTAGAAAAAAATGGAAAAACTAAAAATTCAAAATACAGAACCTAGTCTAACCTAAAATCTGGGTGGGTTGCCTATGTTCAACACTGTTAGGACAAAATTCTGTACCTAACCGACATCCAAATGCCACTCTAGGTCAGCCCCTTTCACTCTACACATTCGCGCAAGATTCACCCACCTTTTGCCGAATTCCGATGAAGGGAGCCGCCGCCTTTCCGTCCTAATCTTGACTTTAAGCTGATGCTTAAAGAACAAGATCAGTTGGGAAGAGGTGAACTTCTCGCCCTCATGGAATCCCTTCTGACGCGTCGTTTAAATCACGACTCTCATAATCCCTAGTAAGCAACAGAACACATAGTATTCAGCCTTCGTCAATTGCGGCACCACATTGCTACAAACAGAACTGGCTTCCAGGACAAAGAACTTTCCCTGCAGCATGCGAACCATGAGGCCTTCAACAAACTTGCACAACGGCACTACCGTCCTGCACTGAAAAAAGGCGTGACCAATGGTCTCGACTTCGCCAGTACAGCGACGACAGTTTGAATATTTCTCCAAACCTGCTGAACAAAGTCTCTTGCCGACCCAGAGGGCCCCACGAATCATCAGCCAGGTGAGTGATGCCTCATCATTATTGAGACATTTCAACCCAGGCGCCCAAGGCCATATCGAGCGAGCCTCCTGCTTCGTAAGACCGAGCTCGTCGATCAGACCATCTTGAACGGACCCCCTAACTAACAACTGATACAATGCCTTACGAGACAACGCCTGGGCGTCGGAGAGGCCATCCGTCGTCCGTAAGAGGAGCTTCAAAACACTACGACATTCGCGGTAGAAGGAGCACTCGGCACGAGGTGTACGGCCGGCCTCCTCCTCGCACGAGTGCACACTTCTCAGGGATGGGAAATGTTTTCGGACATCTTCTTTCCAAAAGGTGCCCACCTCATCCAATCCGCGACACATTCGGTCTAGAAAGGTAATGCGAAGCATATATTGACGAATCTCAATGCTAGGCATACCCAGACCGCCCTCAGAGGGATGAAGGCAACAGATCTCGCGACACACCATAGGGGCCTTGTCTCTCCACAAGAAAGAGAACAAGGTCCGGACTAATGACATTAGTCTGGCATACGGGAGTGGAAGCACAGACAGTCGGTAAAGGAGGATCGGATATATGTGTGAAACACATACCTCCGCCCTTCCCTTCAGGGAAAGTCTCCTCCGAGACCACAGTTTACCCGCGATCTCGGCCTTCCCTTGCACCTCCGACCAATTCATTTCCAACTGGAGATCAGGACCGAACCAGACGCCGAGTATCTTGATCGGCCCATCCGTCCAGAGGAAAGGTCCGGGAAGAGAAACTCCCTTCCACGCACCCAACCGCAAGCCCACAGACTTATCGCGGTTGATCTTGGCCCCTGTCACCATCTCATACCCACTGATCTCTTTGCTGACTACGTCAATCTCGGCTCTGCTCGACACAAGAACCGAAACGTCGTCAGCATAGGCAGAATACCTGGCTGAGGTGGAAGCCCCAGGCAGGGAAATTCCGCGCAGGACCGGATTCGCCTTTAACTTGCGAAGGAAAGGTTCCAACGCAAGAACGTACAGCAGAGGCGAGAGCGGACAACCTTGACGAATGGAGCGAGACAATACGAAAGGCTTCGATCTTACCCCATTCACTTCCACCAGCGCACCGGGGATCGCATACAAAAGTCGGATCCAGGAGCGAAAGTCGGCTCTGAAACCGGCCGCCGAAAGGACAGCCTCCAAAAATCGATGGTCAACCCTATCGAAGGCCTTGGACTGATCTAAATTGATCAGCGCGGCTTCACTGTCGACTTGTTCTAAGATCAAGCGTACCATATGAAGGTTATCCTGAATAGTCCTACCCTTCACAGCACAAGTCTGTTCAGGGCCAATCAGACTAGACAGGACAAGCTGCAAACGGTTGGCTAAGATCTTCGCCAAAATCTTTAAGTCCGTATTTAACATCGTTAAAGGGCGAAAGTTCCCTAATCCATCCCCACCGTTCTTGACCTTACGCAGTAACTTGATCACACCCCTGGTGAAGCGTTGGGGTAAAGACCCCTGCTTCATCCAGTGGTTGTAAATCAGTTCCAGCAAAGGAACAAAAACGTGCGATAACCTCAAGTAAACTTCGTAGGGAAGACCATCTAGTCCCGGAGACTTATCCAGGCCAACCTGCTTCAGCGCTTCCCAGATCTCCGACTCTGTTATGGGACCCTCGCACCTAGCCGCTTCAGCTGCCGAGAGGCAGGGAAAGTCAGCTAAATAGGCGTCGAACTGAGCAGAGCTCAGACCGGGCTCCCTGGTGAAAAGATCCTGAAAGTAGTCCCGAAAGACCTCACATATGCCCGCGTTTGTAGTCACGGTCCGCTTATCCGGCAACGTGACGCATGCAATATGTCGCCTAGACGCGCTTCGATTTTCCTCTGCACGCAGTTCAGCGGCCATATTCGTTGCCTCAGAAGACATTCTTTTTAACCTAGCCCTAACTACCAGAGCTTGGTCCTTCTTGATAAGCAAGGAGGACAACTCTGCCTTAGCTAAAGCTATGTCCCCACTAAGACGGGATTTCACCGCCCGATCGACTTTACCTTCTAAAGCAGTTTGCGCCGCTAATCTATCTAGATTGAGTCGACGACTAAAATCTTTAGATTTAAGATTTCCCCACCAGGCATTTCCCACAACCGCTCCCGTCAATTCCCTTTGGATGGTTAGTAACAGCTGGTCACGGAAACCCTGATCACCAAAAAGTGAACAGTTCAATTTCCAGTAACCAGCCAATCTAACCTTAGGCTTATCTAAGTTTACACGGACCCGGACAAGCCTATGATCCGTATAAACTATATAATGGAAACTTGGACACCCTAAGAGCCCTACATCGACTCTCCTAACTAAGACTCGGTCCAGGTAGCTCGCAAGCGTGCCAGGAGCCGAGTTGCCACTAGCTGTCCAAGTCCATGCTACCTCCCGAGGGTGTTCATTCCGGAACTTATCGACCAGATCAAACCGATCGATAAAGTCCCGAAATGGTTTCACATCCGGGTTGTTAGTACCTTGTTTATGCCCTATACGATCTATATCGGGGTCAAGGACAGCATTCCAATCCCCCGCTAAAACTACCCGACGAGACGTCGTCAAGAACGGCGCGATCTGCCGAAACAAAGCAGGCCGCTCGGAATGGGTATTGGGCGCATAAACCCCAATGAGACGTAGAACCTTATCCTTTATGGTAACATCCAGCACGCAAAGTCTGCCCGCCGGATCCGCGAAGACAAGGGTACAAGCAGCCTTCAAAGACCTGCTCACTAGCCAAGAGACACCCCTCGAACGACCATCAAAACAGGCTGAATAAAGGGCGAACCTCTTAGACAGTATGTCCTCACGATCATGAGAAGAAAACCGGGTCTCTTGTAGACAACATACATTCACCCCGAGGCGCTGAAGGTCACGAGTGAGCCTCGCCCTGCGAGACTCGGACCTCAGGCCCCGGACATTTAAACTAGCTAACCAGAGAGCCATCGTGAAGCCGATTAGGGTTGTCCTTCAGGATAGAACATGGCTGGGGTGAGGACACCGACAGCTTGTCCCATCGAACCTGACATCATCTCAGTATCGAGAATATCACTGAGACAAGCCACCGATGTCCGCGGGATATGTTAACTTAAGAGCTCTATAAAGGGATGGGTGAACGAAAATAGGGACCCTCCCTTTACACTTTTTTGTTTCATCTAAATTCTCTTCTAGGAGAACTACTGCTGGGGGCACCACTTTCAAGGAGGCCTTAGCCTCCTCTATCATGCCCCATATCTCCCGCGTACCCGGGCCAGTTCTTATAACGGTTAGCTGATTTCGGGCCTTAGAATTTTCCGGCACCTCCACATCTACACCCTTGATGTGCCGGAAGTTCCAAAGAACTTTTAAGGACATCGGGTTTTTAGTTTGCCCGAAGACCCTGTCAGCCTGCTCCCGGGATACGCGGCAGACGTCTTATCCTGGGAGATAAGGAGGTTTAATTTTCTTTTTTTTCTTGTCCGTAGCAGATTGTGTGTCAGGACTTCGGTTTCTTTTTTTTTTTGAGGAGAGTGTGTGGGTGTTTGCATAGGTGTGTCTTTCGGTGTTGTAGAGGGTGTCATACCGGAAGGAGTTTTTACGGGTGAAGGTTTGGAGGAACGAAGAGATTTTGCAGGAGAGTTTGTCAGAGATTTAGGCGGAGGCGGTTTTGTGAATTTGATGGAGGGGAAGACGGGGCAGAGGATAGGGGGCCCGGTGCCCCCAGCGATTTTTTATTTTTAGCCCGCTTGGCCTCCAATTTTTCACGCAATTTTTTAAGGTTCAGAATTTTCTGCCAGCCGGGCTCGTTAAGTTTTTGGTTCTCAGTTGCTGTTTCAGCATAAGACGCCGAGGCGTCGCCCTCAGAGCTGGTAGAGGGAATGGGGCTGTAGGTGACAATGTCCCCGGGGTCATGTTGGGACTGAGGAACCGCTGTTTGGGTCTTCCCCTTGCCCCTAACCACGAGGCGCCATTCCCCCTCATCCTTCTCCTTAACCACACTTGTGGCAGGCGTCGGTTTCGGGGGTAATGTGGGTCTGGACCCAACCGAGGGATTTTCCCCAACGGTCCGCCCCGCAGCTAGGCCCACTACAGGCGCCACGGATTTTACTTTGTCGGCCAAGGGGGTATTTTGGTCGCCTGTGACCGGAACTCCAGGGGCCTTCTTCCCTGGGCAGGAGGAGGAAAGGTGACCAGTCTCTCCACAAGTTGGTCTCCTACCGGTCACTATGACCGGCATTTTCCGGTCACCAAACACCAAACAGTTGGGGACGGACTTGAAGGCCTCTTGATCCAGCATGATATCAAAAGTCCATCCCCCGTTCAAATTGTCCGAGAGAGCCCCTAAAATTTGACCGTACTGCATAAAAAATGCAGCCAAGAGCTCTCCCGAAATTTGAGGAGGAACCTCGAACACGGCCACCCGGGTCCGTCTTCGGCCTTCGTACTCTGTTCTTAGTATTAAATCTTTCGTAATTAACTCCTTCTTTGCCATGGCCAGACAATCTTCTGGTGTGGGCAGCAGAATGTCCCACATGAAGAACCCTGTACCTTTAATTACTCTTTGGGGTTTTATCCCCAGGGACAAAAGTGATTTAATCACTGTGTCTTTAGTGGAGCGACAAATCTTTTTGGTTTTTTTGTCCACCACAAAAACGGTCACCATTCTTTTTTTGAACACATCGAGTTCCTGGACTACATCGACGAACCAATCTTTATTTACAAGATGGGCGTAACCTTTCGCCTTATCCAGGAAATCCGCCATGTTCAGAATACAACTTGGTGGGGACTTCCAGCAAGAGGGCAATTCCTCGGCTGTCTTACTTTGTGCCTCCTTTGGCACCTCGACATTAGCTTCTCCTTTCTTGGAGCTAATAACTGTCAGATTTGGGGCTACCATCAGCCCGCTTCTTGGCAGCATTGTCAGGGGGGTTGGCTTTAGCCGCCGAACCAAAAAGGTCCTTTTTAATATTGGCCCGACTGGCACTGTCGGCCATATTGAGAAACGTGGAGACTACCACCTGCGGTTTTTTTTTAAATTATCGCCAGAAAAGGAGTTTGGGGGGGGGGGGGAGAAATTATAAAAAAAAAAACAAGCCTGGATGTACCAGTAAATTAAAAGAAAGAGAAACAAAGACAATAAACTTTTTAAAAGATAAATAAACTGGAAAAAAGAAAAACAAAAATTAAGCAGGGAAAAAAAAATCTAAATGGCGCCCAAAGGCAGCCGAAAAACAAAAAAAAAAACACAAAAACAGAAACTTCTTTTTTTAAAAATTCAAAACAATGTACAAAAGGAAAAAGAAAAAGTCTGGTTTACAACCAGAAAAATAAAAAAATAAAAATAAAAATAAAGGTTTGTGGCCGAAGCCGTTAAAGAAAATAAAAAAGCAAAAGAAAAAACAAACTAGTTAAACCAAAAAGACGAGAAAAAGCGACCGAAGTCGCTAATAAAAAGGAAAAAATAAGTTTTCTTTTTCTTTTTTTCAAAAACTGTGCTGGTCTTTTTTTTTTTTACAGAAACAACTAGAAAAAAATAAACAATAAAAAAGAAATCGTCCGGTAAGACTTTGTCAAACTGGACTAAAATAAAAAATTATGAGGGCCGAAGCCCGAAAAATAAAACAAACAAAAAGAAATAGAAGAATAAAATCAAAAAAATAAAACTTAAAGAATAACTTATCAGAAAAATCCTCAGAAGATCGTCAAAAATGTCCTTGAAGCACTGAAAATAAACAAATCGTTAGGAGAAAAAAAAGGTTCGTCGTTAGTCCAAAAGATCCAAAAATTTCAAGCAAAAGGTAAAAAAAAAAAAAAAAAAAAAAAAAAAGTCTCTATCACTCTCCGCTAAGTAAGCGGTCGATCTCTGTTCTAGTTGGTGTCCGTTTATCATATGAGCTACCTGCTCATATGCAAATTATACTAATTTGCATATCACTACAATATCAGAATGTATAGTATGCAAAATAATTGTTTAAAGCCATGCTGAAAAGTTCTTGGCACAACTAAGCAGAGTCTTCTTAAAAATTCTGATATTTGGTCATATTTTGTAAAGTGGGTCCATCCAAGAACCTTTCAGTGTCCCCTCATATAACATAATAATTTAATTGCTTATATGAATAAACATTGCTTTCTTTACTCTTTTCTTTTATAACTTGGAACTGATTTTCTCTTCAGTTTCCATTATGAACATTAAAGTCTTTCATCAAGGACAGACTTAATTAAAATATTAATTAACTTCAAAATTTATGTGAAGTCTTATATTTGAAATAATCATAATGAGAATAGATGCAAAACCTCAACCCTTCAACATAATAAATGTCTACTGGCACAAGTAGAGTAAGAAATATCCTTGAGAGCCAGAAAACATTTAATATAATAATGAAGGGTGAAAAACTAATTTTGATAGGAGGAGATACTGTTCATACAACTTGTAAAATGTTTGGGTGGAGAAAGAAAAAATTAATGAAGCAACTTATTACTGGATTGATGACCATAATTTTATAGCATTGAAGACATACTTCCATCAATGTGAGAAGCAAAGATATATTTGGATATCACAAAACAGGATTGATTATATCATCATAAGATGAAAAGACAAAGGTATGTACAAAATCATAGACTATGATTCTGACTACCAGTTGGTTTGAAAAAGGGCAGAACTTGGAACAAGAAAGCTCAAAAGTTTAGAGAAGAGAGATTTCACAGTTTTGAAAGAAGACAAAAAAAAGAACTTTAATGAATAACTCTTCAAAAATTGAGAGAACATTTGCATTATGGACATCTTTCTAGATGACCATGACAGATACCACTGAGGAGCATTGCCTTCCAAAAGAAAAGAACAGGAAACCCTTGATTGACACCAATTGCTGGAAATACATTAATGAGAGAAGAGTTAGAAGTGACTGTGTAAAGTAAAGCTAAATTAGTACAATGAGATGTTAAAAGAAACTGAACATATACAACAGAAGAGAGACTTAAAGACCATTTACAAGACAGAAATACATAGAAAACAATTGGCAAAACCTGAAATTGGAATAAGAGATAAAGATAGAAATAGGTTATATAATATGAATGATATCTGCATTAGATAAAATGACTACTGTAGCAATCAGTATAAACAATGTAGAAAGAAAATATGAAGAAAAAGGAATTGGAAGTTTTAGAGAAAGGCTTTGATAAAAAAAAGTGAAAGAACCATAAGATTTCAGATATAGATGGAATTCTAGTTGAATCTCAGAAAGTAAATAGTTCATTTACACTAAAGAAGATAAAAAGGATAATTGCTAAAGTGAAGGAGATATATAGCTAGAAGACTACACAATTGCTGAGTTAATCACTCTGCACAAAGTAACTTAAGTACAGGACAAAGTCTTATAATCTATATGTTCAAGATCCTTCTAGAAATTCTCAGGCAATGAATTCAGTATTTTATATAATCATAGATTGTAGAGAAACAGTTTCATTTCACATTTGGAAAAAGAAAATAACAGATGCCATCTTTTCTCTAAGAAACATCATTCAGAAACTTGGTTAAAAAGAAAAAGACATTGTGGCTACTTTTCATTGTTTGAGTCAAAGTGTTCAATTTCATCTTCTACAATGCCTTATGGAATGGGATAACAGAGTTTGGTGTCCCACAACACTTTGTATGGTTGATAAAAGAAAATCTATATGATGAAGCAACTGGCATAGTTTGAGTACAGCATCTGATTTGAGAATGGTGTGAAACAAGGCTGTCTAATCTCTCTTATCCTCTTAAATGTGGTTGGTAAGAAGATCATGAAAGTAGTCAAAAGTTTTCCAACAATTTTCTAAGATTGTCAGATTAATTTGACACATTAGATATACAAATGTTTTAACACTGTTTTGAACAAGATGACCTTGGAATAACAAGCAGAGAGGCCATGATTGTTGGTGATATTCAAAAGATTGAAACTGAGGAAGTACAGGGCATTTTATATTTTTAATTTCATGCATGTGCATTATTTGTTTTTGATTTTATCAACTGCACAGTATAGTAGAGTCAGTTCAACATCATCTTTGAGAAAAAGATCATCATGATGAAATTCATTCCACTATAAATTTGGCAAAATCATGCTGTACTGCTTGGCATTCATGCTAGAAAACACCAATACAAACATTTCAGAGTGTTTGGGTGTTAATCAGAGGATAATGCAAAGAATTTGGAAAGAGTTAGATGAGTTTAATGGTGATTACAAAGGTGGCTTGGAGTGATCACTAATAATGGCAATATTATGCCTCCATTCATCTTCCCACAGGGCCTCAAATTCAACATGGAGGCCTTATAAAGTGCCTTGAGTAGGTAGTGCTGCCCTGGGTCAACAGGGTGGCTACTGGAAGACTCTATGTCTGCTAACAGGACTTTGCACCATACCTCACAAGAAGGATAATCTAATCATGGTTGTCAGACAATTTCTATAACTACAGAACCCCTTACATCTGGCCACCTGACTCCCCAGACTGCAACCCACTAGATAATTATGTGTGGAGTGCGGTTGAGTTAGAGACCAACAAAACTTCTTGTAACACCAAAGATGAATTGAAGGCAAGGATTATAGCAGCATTTACCAACTTAAACAAGGAGACTGTCCAGAAGAGTTGCATGAGATTCCAAAGTCATCTGGATGCCATAGTTGAAGCTAATTGTGATTTTATTGAATAAATTTACTCTTTAGTATTTCAAGATAGTTTTGTTTAATTTTGGTAAATATATCTGTTAAAGTGAGATGTAAATGTTATTTTCATTTTTGCATAATTTAGACAATTTATCCATTGCACCCTGTATAGTCATTGAAAATGGACAGAATCTAACTTGGGCTTTTCATGTATTTATTGACATGCACATATTAAAAACTGTTATAAATTGATTATATTTCTACAAAACAAGTTAAGAAAAAAATGAAATATCTTTTAAATGTTTTCTTAACAACTGCTGCAGAAAAGTATTTCTCTTTCTCTTTTTCTGTTCATTTTTTATTTATTCCTTCTCACCTTTTCATATAATACACTTGCCTCTTGCTACTTCCATTCTCTTTTTTACTTCCTCTCTCACTTGTTCTTTCATCTTTCATGTATTTCCTTATATTCTCTTTACCTTTTGCTCTTGCTGTTCAGTTCTGCCCTTTCTTGCCATCTTATATTTATTTTCTTATTTTATTCATCCTCACCGTCATTTATTTTCTACCTCTTACATATCTGCATTCTCTCTCCTCTCTTTTGTTTATTCTTTCTTCTTTAATCATCCTCCTGTTCTTACACTAATCTTAACAGCAGAATAACAGATAATTTTTGTTGGGACTTCAAAAATTCACAAAAATAAATAAAAATGCATTTTCAAATTCCCTCAACAACTGCAATTTCATCAAGTCTGAAAATAGACATGTAAAACCTGACTTGGTTTCACCTCATGTGGATTTAGCAGTTAGCAGACATAACTTTCTCAACTAATAGGAACACAACAAAAAAGTTTAAATTTTGGCTTTTATTTGGAGCCTATCTCCACCCTATATAAGAATAGACCAAATGCTTCACAGAGTACCCACAAAAAGCACATAGAGAAGTGCACACAAGAGCAGGAGCACTCATGTTGCATTCAGTTACTTACACCACACCAAAAAAAGCCTTTCTCATTCAAACACTCACAAAACAGAGAGATTGGCCCAAGCAAGATAAGATACTTACCCAAACACCCAACTGCATCAACTGCAGAAAAAGTAACTTCCTGAGTTACTTATATCCATAAATATATATGCAAACACTCACACACATACATATGTATACCTTCACGCCTATATATATATATATATATATATATATATATAAAAGTGAACATAAAAGTCAACACTTAGAGGTGACAGTCTATTTCATGCTAGATGCAATCATCAGGCCACGAGTGCTGTTATTTTTCTCAGCTATTTATATATACGGGTCAGCAACACTTCTATTCATCATTGTTTCTTACCTCAAGCATTGGATTGGTAGCATTGCATCCACTTTTAAAAGCTATCCAACATACTTACTAATTGGTATTATCTTTAAGTTAAAATTACTTTTTTTCTGGTGATTTTATATTTACCTATGTTATAATTATATTTTCTTTATATATCACTTTCAAAGCCAAAAATTTGACAGACGTATTAGGCAAAAATACATTCTATCATTATGCATGTAGATTTTTAAGTGGTAACAAAAAAATCCCAAAAAACAAATTTTTTTTTTATTTTTGCCAAGAGAACAAGAGACACTTGGCACTAAATAACAGTGTATCTAATTTTTAGTTATAGTCAATCAAGACAATTTGTCATTGATACCAAATATACAATCATTGGATTTAGTTTATCTGATAAATGCATATTTCAGTAATGGCATTCATTCTAAACCAGTTATTTAATACAGTGGCCAAGTGTTCAATTTTCTTCATTTAAATAGTCATGAAAACATTTTTTATATTTGTTATATAAAAACCCATATTCTATCTTTAAAAGTATTATTCCGTTTAGGATAGAGTAAATGTTTTTTTAAGCTGCATAACATTTTTATTAACATTTCAGGAAATGCTCCAAAACAAAACTACTTTAATGAGAGTGAAGGAAAGAAATATTTATTTTTCCCAACTACATTTCTCTCGTTATGAGCACTGTTATATCCATGATATAACAACACCATAGTTCATGGACAGGACGGAATAGCTAAATGGAAAACAAATAATAAACATGGTTGATTCTTGGAGAGCTTTATAATGCTGCATTGTACACAAAATTAGATATATACACATATACACATGTCTCACACAGAGAAATTACATTATATGCAACAACAAACAGTGTGTAAGAAAGGGGAACCTTGTAATATTTCCCAAAGGGAAAACTGGAGTTACAGTGCTTTCTCTATGAATCAGGTTAGGCTATGTGTTTTTTTCCTGTAAGACCTACCACTGTGGGTTAAGGACATCCTTTTTCTCTGGGCTCTACTTCACAACTGCTTTTGTCAATCTATCTCCTGGCATCATTCACTGGCCGTCACGTGATCCTCGTGACTATCTCAACAAAAGAGAGGGAATAGCCATTTGTAACCCAACACTACTCTCTGTTAATTATCTTCTAACACAAAACTGCTCTCCATTAATCATCTGAGAGACTCCTTTCTGCCTTCCATCAGCATGGCTGATGCTAACCTCCATTAGAGTGACTCTTTATGCCTTCTCAGCTGACATGAAGTGGAAATATATTGAATTCATTGCTAGGTCAGCTGCTAAGAAAGTTTTTCCCTTTGTCTATTCTATAAATAATTTCACAGTAATCTTTTGGATGAACTCTTCACTATGTTACCTAGACTTCATGAATTTAAGCCCAGTACTACATTGTCAACAAGATCTCATCAATTTACAGTTGAATTGGCTATATGTAACCATAAGTTAGTAACCTTAAGTTGTTCCTTAATAACGTTTCTATTTTCTAATTCTTTCACACCCTGTAACCTCTTGTGTCTTTGTGGCCTTACTGCCTTGTCTGGAGTAAAATTCATAAAAAAAAAAATAAAAAAAACATAAACGTCTCATAAATGTCTGTATTTCTTTTTTATATGTGAATGTTTCTCATTTTCTTCATTCTTTATATTAATAAATAATTACATGTTAAATATTCTGTACCCAGAGATTGGCTAACATAATAGTTGGAGCCATACTCAGATTTTCTTTATAAACTATCCAGTTTGTGATTTTGTTATAATTGTAATAATTATCTGTAATAGATTCATTTATAAAGAGACAAAACAAAATCTATTTTTATATAAAATTTTACAATCTAAAATTAATTTTCTGTGGGCATGTCAGTCTGTGATAGTGAAAGCTCAAAAATTAATTCAAGGATCACAATATTTCATAAATGGATTTGCTGAGATATTTCAGAAATAGAGATTCTCCTTTTTTATTTATTTAAATAGTTTAACATAAAATAAATGTTTTAGTAAAATGTGAAGAAAATAGTTGAATCCAGGTTTGTTCTTTTATTTATATATCTATCTATTTCTTTTTTGTTTGGAATAAAAAATGTATTTGCACTTTTAAAATCAAGAAAATCTTAAGTATTGTTTTAAATTTTCTAAAAGTATTGTTTATTTCTGGACAGGAAGACAAAATTATATAAAATATTGATATAAACTGAAAAAGGGAAAAAGTCTGTAGATTCAAATTGTTCATTTGTTTGCAATTAATTGCTCAGTATTAATGGAAAGTTTTTTCATAATTCCTCTCTCTTTCTCCCATTTTCTCTCCCCTTCATTTTCACACCTAATTTTTTCTTCATGAAATTGCTCTCTTCTATAGACCAAATTTAGAACAATCAACTATTGCAACAGGAAAATATGTCGGAAAGTTAGGAGAGTGGGACTATTATGGAATCTAATCAATTAAATATGCACATACTATATAATGATGACATCTTATTTTTACTTCAGCACACATTTTATCCTACTAGCAGGAAAATTTTACAAATCAAAGGACATTTTTAGATAGATAGATAGATAGATAGATAGATAGAAGAGAAAACAGTAAAGATTATGTGCATATCTAAACTGTAAATTTAAATTTCAAACTCTTCACATGACAGTCATCATTACTCAAAGAAACAAATCATATTGAAACAAAAAATTCCACTTTAAGTTAAGCAAATTTTCACAAATTCACTGTAACAAAAGAGTTTGAAAATTCTAGGTGTGTAAATAAAAAGGAATATAAAAAATTAGCAAAATCAAC
The DNA here is from genome assembly GCA_963932145.1 of Acanthosepion lycidas. Classification (NCBI taxonomy): domain Eukaryota; kingdom Metazoa; phylum Mollusca; class Cephalopoda; order Sepiida; family Sepiidae; genus Acanthosepion; species Acanthosepion lycidas. The sequence continues at coordinate 115,591,691 of OZ010574.1, forward strand.
TTCAGACAAACCAATTCACACAAAGACCATTCTTCAAGATGATCAAATCATGAATTCATAAAGTAATAATTATCAAAAAAGACAAATATAACCTTTTTTAACTCTCCCTCCTCAATCAGTTGATTAATGTTTAATATAACTGTTTATCAAATATAAAATGTAAAATAAATTGAGTTCTTTTAAAATTTTTTGGCATCATTTTTTCATGTTAATGAAGTGAGAAGCCATTCAACAGTTTACTTGATCTTATGATTCCTCTAATACAGGGGTGAGCAACTATGACCCCTGAGCCCATCCAGCCCATGAAGGATTTTTGTCTGGCTCACCAATTTAACTGTAACTCAACTCAATTACTGTACTCTTTTTTTCTTTCCATTCCAGAAGTCTTTTTTGCCTGAACAAAAAAAGCCGATAGAATTCAAAATAAAAGTGGATTTTGAGTGCTGATATTTTTTCATTGAGAAAAATTAAATTTAGAAAATTTGGAAAATGTGTTTGCTTAATTTGTCAAAAAAACCATTGCTGTGAAGAAAATTTCAAATATTAAACAGCACTATGAAATCCATCACAATCATTATAACAATTTCACTAAAAAGCATGACAAAACAAAGTTGCACAGGTGGGAAAGGAATTAACAAAGCAGTCATCATTTTTCACTAGAAAGGTTAAAAAAATGATAGAAACACTTGTGCTAGCTACAAGGTGTCAAAACTAATTACAGAAAGAGTTTTAGAGTTCTTCAAAGAATGCATGTTGAAAGTAGTGGATGTTATTTTTCCAGAAAAAATGTAATAATTTTCTGCAATCAGTTTATTGGCAAGAACAGTAACAAGACAAATTGAAGAACAAGTAGCAAGTGTCAGAATTGGCTTGGAGTACATTTTTAAAAATCTGATTATTCCATTGTTATTGATGAAACCACAGATATGACAGATGCTTGTCAACTTGCACTGTTTGTGAGCGGTTAACACCAACATTTGACATTGTGGAAGAATTTGTACAATTAATTCTTATGAAGGACACTAGCATTGGAGAAGATATTTATAAAAGTGTGATAAAATAAATAACTGAAACAAATCTTGATTAATCAAAGCTTATTGGAGTAATCACAGACAGAACACCAATGATGATCAGAGAGAAAAGGGGGTTTGTTGCATTGCTCCAAGAATAATACATTGGTATTGATCACAAAGTAACCAAACTTCATTACATTATCCATCAGGATGTATTATGTGCAAAGTCATTGAATTTTAAGGACATTATGACAGTGATTGTGAAAACAGTGAATTTTATACTGTCAAGAGCATTAAATCATTGCCAGTTTCAAGAATTTCTAAAACAAATTGAAGCACAATATGGTGACCTTACTTATTTTTCAAATGTTCAATGACTTAGACATGGAAAAATGCTGGAATGAGTATATTCATTGAGAGAAAAGATTGCTATGATTTTTGGAGAGCAAAGATCAAGATAATTCTTACTTTCAGGATCCAGAGTGGATTGTCAACTTAGCATTTTTAATGGGCATGATGAGCCACATGAACTCTTTGAATCTTGAGCTTCAAGGAAAGAACAAGGTTATATTTGAGATGTTTGGTCAAATTACTGCTTTTGAAAGAAAACTTCAACCATGGGAATCACAACTTCAGAAAGGTAACTACTCTCATTTTTCAAATCTCCAAAATCACAAGAGAGATATAATACCAGACATCTTTGTGAACTCTATTCAGGATTTAAGAAGCAAGTTTTTCTCCCATTTCACTGACTTCCAGCAATATGGAAATCAACTTAAATTATTTGGTACTACTTACAAAACAGATGTGTAAATGGTAGAAAGATATCAGTTTAAATTAATTGACTTACAATGCAACAAATTTTCTAAAACAAAATCTCATTCTGAATCCACTGCTTACTTCTACAAGAAATATGTTTTACCAAGTGAAAAATATAAAAGCCTGTTGAATAATGCAAAAATGATGGTATTATTTGGAAGCACATATGCTTGTTTTTTTTAAATGAAATATATTAAAAGTTATTGAATTTGATTGGAACAAGGTTGGGTGATGACCACCTGGATGACATTTTGCTCCTGTCATCCACAAATATTTCCCCTGATGTGAAGAAGTTATTGAACAATAAGCAGAAACATGTGTCTCATTAAATAATTTGCCATTTATAACTGTATTTTGTTTATAGTAAGGAATTTGCATTTTTTGCTGATTGTTTTAGTTGTTATCCTGTTATTCCTGCAGTAAAATAAGGAACCTTGTTTAAATAATATAACATTAACTTTGTTGTTTTTTCTTTAGACCTCCAGACCAGTGGTTCCCAACCACCATGCTGCAGCACATTAGTGTGCCGTGGTATGATTACTGGTGTGCTGCAAAGAGATAATACCTAGAAGCCATTTAATTTCATTTTGTTTAATAAAGACATTCAGTTTCTTAATCATGATGACACCGCTCAATTACATTTAAGTAATATTGGTTAGGAATCGGAATCGTTAAAAATTTAGGTATTGTTTTATCACCAGTTTATACCATCTATATATCTCATTCACAATATTTACAGATTCTTTGTAGATATTTTTATTAAATATTTAGGCATTGTAAATTAAAGTTTTAATAAGACAAACAAAAATAAATTAAATATAATAAAAATTCTTTTAGATTTATTTTTTTCAATTTTAGATTCAATTTACCCTTAATTATGGACAAGTTTCTGAAAAGAAAATGCGATGATGACAAGAATAATTCTAAAACATCATTTAAAAAACCAAAAGTTCACCGGTTGTTTAGTGATGATTACTTGAAATTTGGATTTCACTGGACTGGAGATACACAGATTCCTTCTCCGCTATGTGTTGTTTGTGGCCAAATGCTGTCTAATGAAGCAATGCTTCCAAGTAAAATGAAAAGACATCTTACTACTAATCATCCTAGCCTTCAAACTAAAAATGTTAATTATTTTCAATGGTTGTTAGAATCAAATGCATGGCAAAGTCAACTATTTAAAAAAAACAGTAAATGTGTCTGAAAAAGCTCAATTAGCTTCATATGAGGTGGCCGAAATTATTACTCTTAAATCGAAGTCTCATGTTCTTGCAGAATCAGTGATCCTTCCAGTATGCAAAAAGATGGTGAAAATTATGCTTGTTGATAAGGCCGAACAAGAAATTAGCAGGATCCCTCTTTCAAACAATACAATTCAGTGAAGGATTCTTGACTTGTCTGATAATATTGAGGAAAGTGTAATATCCAAATTTCAAAATAGTCTGTTTGCTCTCCAAATTGATGAATCCACTGACAACAGTAATCATGCACAGTTAATTGCATTTGTACGTGTCATTGATGTAGATGCCATAATTAATCAATTTCTATGCTGCAAACAGTTACCCACAACTACAAAAGGTCAAGATATTTTTGATACAATCACAATATGCCTCGAGAAATATAGCTTATCCCGGGATTTATGTGTGGGAATATGTACCGATGGAGAACCATCAATGGTTGGTTCTGTAAAAGGTTTCGCATCTTTAGTAGAAAAACAGAATCCTTACATCATGCGAACTCATTGTTTTTTACACAGAGAGGTATTAGTTTCAAAGATAGCACAAAATGAACTAAAAGAGGTGATGAATCAAGTGATTGAAATGGTAAATTTCATAAAAACTCAGCCTTTGAAGTCCAGAATTTTTGAGTTGCTGGGCAAAGATATGAATTCTCATTATGTTCATTTGCTATTGCACACAGAAGTAAGATGGTTATCGAATGTAAACATGCTATCTCGCATAATTGAGCTTCAGAAAGAACTTTTTATTTTTTTGAAAATGAAAAACTTGATAGATTTTGTAAATACCTTAAAAATGAATTGTGGATGTCTAAAATAGAGTACTTAAATGAGATATTTAGACATCTCAATAGTCTGAACAGCAATATGCAAGGCAGAAATGAAAATATTCTTATGGCAACAGATAAATTAGTTGCTTTTAAGAAAAAAGTTGCAATATGGAAGAAAAGAATGAAGGTAGATGATTTGGATATATTTCCCTTAGTTCGCAAAACCTGCGTTACTGAGATGATTCCCATTATTAGTGAGCATTTGACATGCTTAGAAAATAAAATTGAAGATTATTTTCCCTCAATCAGCATTGAAGAACTTGATTGGATTCGCAATCCATTCCCAGATTTATCAGTCATCAACCTTTTCAATTTTGAGTTATGTGAGGAAGAATTAGCAAGCCTTTCCAGTGATCGTGGTCTCAAATTGAAGTAAGCACAACTGCCATTGGACGCCTTTTGGATTTCTGTTATGGAAGAGTATCCAACTCTAAGTAAAAAAGCCATCAAAATCTTACTGCAATTCTCAACTTCATACCTATTTTTCTGGGATTTTCTTACCTAAACAACATTAAAAATAAAAAACGTGAAAGACTTAAAAATATTGAAGAAGAGTTAAGAGTGTGTCTCTCTCACATTCACCCAAATATTGTAGCAGTAGTCAAGAAGCACCAGGCACAACTGTCCCACTGACATTAACCATTATTATTTTATACCCGATATTGAATACAGGATATGTTGATTTATGTGAATAAAAATTCTTCTTATATAATATTCCTTGTTTTTTAAAATTTTATTGCAAAAAGACTTTATGAGTGGAAAATATTTATTTTTTGTGATAGGTGTGCCACGAAAATTTAAAGAACTAAATTGTGTGCCGACATGTAAAAAAGGTTGGGAACCACTGCTCCAAACCAAGGCAGACTTCTGGATGGAGTGATCTGAGATCGAGACAATTTATTATAGTATATATGATATCATGACCCTCCTCTGAGACACTACATAGCTGTCTGGCACACTTTCTCCTAAAAGTTGCTGACCCCTGATTTAATAGATATATGATGTACTAAAGTAGTTTGAGTAAGATATTAATACAGAAATGATGTTGAATATTTTTCGCCTTATACCCATAAATACTAAATTGTATTTATGCATAGGGTTTTCCAAAATGCAATATTATAGGAAAATAGAGATAGATTCACATCATTGTTTTCTTGATTTGACATATTTTATATTTAGCCTGGTTTTATAATAGAAAATAATTTATTTTAAATGCACTACTTAGCTAATGTATATATGAACTTGCACATCTATGTGATTTTCAAAGTTACTTGAAATGTTTATTTAAAAATCAGGTAATAAGATTTATTTGCCTGAACCAATAGAGTTCATATTTCTGCCCCACTTCAGATGATACTGCATTGAAATAACTATTAATAAGATCATTTTTTTAATCACATTAGGTTATGGTGTCTACTCATATACTAATCCGTTCTTCCAATATGAAGGGGAGTGGATTGATGGAAAGAAACATGGTGAGTAGAATCCTAAATTATCTTTTCTAATTAATACTTCTTGTTTATATATTCATTGATTATTAATTAACTAAAAGTTTGAAACTTGAAATCAATAAATACAGTTGATAAATAGCATCAGATTCTTTTTCTACAATACTATGCCAATTTCAGTTTACTTTGGGTGCAAATTATTATTTTTATCCACTGATAGCAAATGATTTGTAAAATATTCTGTACTAAACCACAAATAAATTCTATTATCTCAAATTTATCTTCAATGTCAATAAGCAAGTGAGAAACAATAAAGCTGTGTGCAATTTGACCACTATTTACCTGACATTTCAATTTCACTCATTCAAGAAGTAAAATGAACTCTCATTTGACCTAATGATTGTTGTCATGACATTACCCATCTCAGATAGACTGTTATAATTTGATGAAATATAAATCATTAAAATCAGCCACCTAATGGCCTTTGTCTTGAAAACAGTGAATTTTGTCATAACACATGTTGGCCAAATGAATTGCTGTATATATTATTACTTGCTGGAAGCTTGCCAATGGACATGATGACATTTTAGCAGTTTCAAATTTTTTAGGATACTGGAATACATAAATAATTGAGTAGTGCTGAAATTAACTATTTTTCTTCTGAATCCATTTTAGTCATCTACAGCTTCTACCTCCAAATTTGATTGTGCATTTTCATTATTCGTCATTGCACCATTATAGCTGTAGTTATTTTATTCTAAAGTCAAAATATTTTTTAATTCAGTGTGGAAATATTCCTGATTTGCTTGTTGAACTTTGTACATTAGGATCTTCTGTTCTGTTATAACCAGTAAGTTTTTGCTTACAAATAGGAAGAGAAGAGACATAGCAGGAACAGAATATAAAGTATTGGTTCAATAAACATTTTGTAAGAAAATAATACAATTTGCTGCTAATTTTGGTGTTCTGTTTGATAATTTGTTATCATAATACAGGTTGAAAATCCTTTATCCAAAATTCTTGAGGCCAGAAGTGCATTGGTTTTCAGTTTTTTTTTTTATTTTGGAATACAGGCTACTTAATTTGTATATAGTATCTATAAAATGAGGCAATTTGAGAATTGAACCCAAGTATAAACACAATATCTCTTTACATTTCATAACACTGCTTATGCATATACCCTGAAAGTAGTTTTATATAAAATTTAATAAATTTTGTGTACATACAGATACAGGTAATGGCACTATTTATGTAATACTCACATAGATTTTTAAGTTGTGAATTTAAGAATTCACGTAAAAATAATGTTTTGTACTTTATGTATGTATACAAAAAAAAACATGATCATGATTTACAAAAAATATTTAAATGCACAAATTTTTTTACATATCTTTACTAAACACAAAACGCCTGGTAAGTAATCCATGAACAAAGGTGTTGCTGTGATGATTGCTAACAAAAAACTGTTGCCAACATAGGCTACATAGCTGGACTAGGGAACCCCCAAATGAAGTCACTTACAACAGCTGCACATCACCTAGGAACCTTCCCAGTGCTTTCTGAAATTTCCCATTTGTGGCAAGTCATGTGATCATCTGAAACCTTTTGGATTTTGGAGATTTTGGAATTTCAGGTAAAGGATACTCAACCTGTACAACGTTTATTTTTGCTTACAAAAGAGATACTTTTTTAAATATAAAGGTTTTAAAGTCAGTTTGTTTTTTATTTTAAAATTATGGAAATAAAACATTTAAAAAGAACAAACCTTTTTGCGAAACTTTTTTGGCATTTAATGAAATTCAAACAAAAAATAAAACTTGGCTATAATATGAAAACGATTATTTTAAGTACAAAACATACTAGCTAAAAAATTGTTTCATACAGCAAATGTATGCATTTAATAAATATATATTATTTACATGAATAAAATGCTGAATAATGCTTTTCACTTATAATAAAATGTGTTATAGTTTGACAACAAAAATGCTTTCAAAGATGATACATCTTTGCACTAAGATGCCTATGTTTATATATGTGTACACAATGAAGCACATATGCAACAATTGTGTTATGCTTTGTTAGTTTCTTAGTAAACTCTTAAATTGATGCTTTCATTTTAATCTAAATTTTCTCACAGTTCTAAACAGAACAGATATGATGTTAAATAAGTTTTTCATCTTTATCAAATCATTATATATATTAGCTATACTTGCAAATTTATAACAATTGTTAAGTTATAGAGTACTTAAAATTTTAAGCATAAATGTTATCATTATCTTGAATTTTGATTTATATCAAACATGAGAATATTATCTAAACTTATAAAAATATTATCTGAAAAAGTGTTATCATTTAGTAATCCATAGCAGCATTAGGATAACATTTTCTCAGTTGGGTATGAGAAGCACAAATTGGTCTTCAATTAACATTTTATTGCAGTTAGAAATTTATTTTAGCAAATTTATTGCTTAAGGATACACACAAATATTGATTTTTAGCTACTTTTTTATGAATAAGGACAATTCATATTTCAGGTAATATTTTAAATCTTAACCATTAAAAATAATAATGCATAATTTCTTTGTGAATTTATGGATTCTGGGAAAATTGTTGTTAATTACATTTAAAAAACTGAGATTAATTATCACTTAATGAAAGCATTGATAGAATGTGCTATTGCTCTAAGAAATTTCAACTCAGTTTAAAAAAGAACTTTTCGGGAATCAAAAGAAAATCTCAACATGTTTTGATTTTAATTCAGTACTCCAAAATAATTTTCATGACTCATTGTATTTTGGCTAATTTTTTACATTTTAGATAATATTTTTAGATTATTTTGTTTGTTTTCATTAATTATTTAACATTAATGAAAAATATTCTAGGTAAAACTTCAAATATGTTTTATTTTGTATGTTTAATTGTCACTAATTGGCTTGAACAATTTTCCTTTTTATTATTTGATATTTAATTAATTCTTTAAATACAACTTCCATGGACAAGGATTCAAGTTTTAATTAATAATCTTCTTAAAGTTGGAAATAGTTTGTGATTTGCAGTTATGAGTTTGTTCTCACTTTTTTCCTTTGTTAATATTTTTTACTTACCAACAAGGCTTATAAAAGGTTTCCAGTTAATGACAATGGTTTCTTTAGACTAGCAACTTTATTTTTATTGTTTTTATCCAGTATTTTAAAGTAACTGGCTGTTAAAGTTCTGTGATCCAGATAGTACTTCATTGTTACACTTAGCATGATGATGTAAGAAATTGTTATCTAAACTTATAAAAATATAATTTATTTTTTATGTCCATAGTTTATACGTAGGTGCTACACGTATTTTTTAGGTGCATTCATTAAAAATGCCATGTGTAACTTTCCATATCACATGGAATATGGTTAAGTACCTTCTTTTAGGAACTCGAAATGAGAAACGCCATTTCACCATTTCAGCCCAGTGGACCATCTTTTTCAAGATCAGTTTTCTGGCTGAACAATGAACTTAAAATCCTTGATTTATTGATACATGGTTTATAAACCAATATTTTAAGCAAATAGACTCCAGTAGCTTCTACAAGAAGCTCTCTTTAATGACATCATTACAGAAAACTGGTAACACAAAAAGTATCAGAAGCTAAACTGATAAATAATGAGAAGTAACTAACACTTTCAAACACAATTGTAACATAATCCAGTGCAGGGTTTAATTTTAAAGACATTATATGTACAACTTAAGAATAGAAATGTTCTGAATTCAAAACTAAAACCAGTTGGTCCTTTAACTATGAACATTATTAATCAATGACAAACTCCAGCTGCAATATATTAAAAAAAAAAATGATGTATGTTCTGTGAAAACATTCATAATACTAATACTTAAGAAAAAAATATTATGATAAGGAATTGAATTATCATTAAGGTTATAGTCTTATAATCTTTCAAATATATTACATAATTAGCAAATATTTTTATTATGTATTATTTATGTATTAGGATATTTACTCTATTATGTAATGGAATATGTGAAAAGCAGTTTGATGTTTAAATTTTTTATTATTCTGTTGCCAACTTTTTGTTTAATAAGTACATCATCAGAACAACTGAAAAAAAATTAGGTAAAATTAGAAATACTGCAATCCTTTTGAAAATTTAACAGTTTTTAAAATTAAAAATAAATATTTGTGATTACAATAAATATCTGTAAACAAATCAATTTGTAGGTAGAAAATGTTAAAATAAATATAAAATATAGTGATTTTGTGTAGGAAAATAAAAGAGTTATGTTTGTTCAAAATGATGTGTGGGTGGTGTAATGAATAATATCTTCAAATGAGAAATCAGAGAACTGAGTTCAAATTCCAGTCAGGTTTTTTACATTCACTTAAGCACAAATACCCTTAGGAAAGGTATAAATCCTTATCCTCTTCCCAGTTATAGGCTAAATAGTAGAACTTGTATGTGGAAAAATCATTGTTATTCTGAAAAAATTGTTAATGCGCTATTCACTTGCTAAGCAAATATTATTTTTACAAACCAAAATATGTCTCATCTTTAAATAACCCACAAAGGGTTGATAAACTCTAAAAAAACAAATAAATCAATAAATGTTTGTTAGATATTTCATATCAATCATTTTTATTAGACTCTATTATGTAATTCAAAGATGATAAAAGCATATATGTATTATGAAGAAAATCCATCAGTCTTACTTTATTTTACTAGATTATTTCTATTTCTGAAAAGATGTATATTTTATTTTGCTTTTACAAGAGATTATTAAAGTCAGAAATAAGATTTGATGAGGTAAGCATTTTGCTTACCAGAGAATGGACAATTGATTTTCTAGTAAATAAAACTCACTAAAAGCTCAGTATAATTCCATGGACCATTTACTTGTTATTTTAATTCCCGTCTAATTTATAGACTTAAGGATTTAGTAAATATATTTCTCCTATGGAAATGATAACTTCATCAAGCCTTCATTTCTTAAATTCTTTTAGATTCTTTCAGCAAAACTGAAGTTTATTCATCTTACTTTTTAATTTTTGTTTCTTAGTTTTTTACAATAGAATTACTTTAATTAGACAATGTAATTTTAAATTACAGTTTTATATAATTACATGACAAATGTTCACTTTAGAATACAATGTAAAATATATAATGCAAAGATAGATTGTGTTATTTTGAATATCATATTATATTGCTTTTCATTTGTTAAAAAATTCACATCACTAAATAATTATTTTTTATTTTCTCATTTGTAAGGTTTAGGAAAATTTTTAATGAATGATGGTAGTTATTACAATGGTGAATTCAAGAATGGGGAAATTGAAGGAAATGGTGTTCGATACTTTGGTCTAAGTGGAAACAAGTACACTGGTAGTTTCTATAAAGGAGAACTTCAAGGACAAGGAATCATGGAATACAAAAATGGCTCAGTATATGAAGGTAGTTGGGAGAATAACAAAAGACAAGGTAAATGTTTCACAACTTTTTACTTTGATGCAAGGCCAAAACATGAATAAGTTTTCTTGATTGATTTACTAGATTTTATGAGAAACCATTTCTAGTAAATAGTCACTTAAATTATCTAATGCTATTTATACATGATATTCCTCGATGACTTTCCTCAATTATTTATATATGAAAATATGTGTTCATTCCCATCTAAATACCTATGATATGCATAACAATTTTAGATTCTCATGAGAACTTCCTGTAAAGAAATCATTAAATTCTGCAAATAGCACTTCACTAAAACATACACATTTTGTTATTACAAGTTACTTTATCACCGACAGATTTATTATTGATGCTACTAGAATAGTGAAAAACACTCTATACAAGTAAATGACAGTAATAAAGACTCAGTGTTAAACTTTTAACAAACGTCAAATTTATTTGCCACAACTCTTATTTAGCTATATAGAACTTGATGTCCTTTTACTACAGCCAAAAGAACAATATAAGATTACTAAATTCATGAAAATATTTATTCCAAGAAATATTATCCTTAGTTGCCTATAAGAAAATTAAAAATAATGTTATTTTATAATTTAATAATTTAAAACTATATATTTTCCATTTTTTTGTAATGAAAATATGTGAATTAACTTTGAAATTTATTCCAAAATTAGAAAGATACACCATGGAATTTCCACAGTTCCTACTTGTTAAAATAAATTTATCTTACATAGCATACAAAAAGTATCTTTTAAGATTTTTTTAATATTGGAAGTCAGTTTTTACTTTCAAAATATTGAAATAATAGTGAAAACAAATAAAAATATAAACAGAAAATAATTATAATCACTGGGTCTTTGATGTTTGAGCATTTGGTCAGATTTTATAAATAAATCAGGTTAAGAATCTTTCAGTGCCCATTGTAGATATGACAGTTAAGAGATAAGAAATATTTTCTATATTCTTTTCAGATCTCACATTTCTCAATATTGGACAACATAGAGTGATAAATATATTTGGTGATTTTTGGACAAATCTTGTTAGCTGAAAACGACTGGAGAATATATTGAAAAGTTTCTAAGGTTACTCATTGCACCATCTAATAATCAGCAGAGATCACACTTATCAGAATGTTATAAACTATAAACTAAGAATCCAAACTTTGCAGAGATCTCATAAATAGTGAAAGTAAACATAATACCTGTTATGCTTGCTATTTTAACATTTGTGGGTTCACCTAATGCCCAGCTCGCATTCTTTCCATGTTTATTGAACAGGAATAGAGGATTATCTTTTGTTCTCAATTTAGGATATCGTTTACTAGTTCTTTCTTTCTTACAAGGCCATAATGATTTAACTGTCTTGACTTTTTGGTGATCTGGCTAATCAGTGGCTGCAACTTTCTGTTATGATGGTACCAGTTTGGCAGTTCACTGGCAGCTACATCCAACTGGTAGTAAGAAGCCCAAACTCTTTGATAGCACTTAGAGAAGCTGCTCTGATCAACAGTCACATAATATCAGGGTGACATGGCATGCATAGGTTGGTCTCCTCGTATGCATTTCCGGTGGGCTACCCTGAGGCCACATTACATTCTAGCCTCAGCCATCTTCTGGCTAGTTTGTATTGCCATTGATGACAGATAGTGATAATTATGTTAGACTTTTTCTTTTTCTTCTTATAACAAATATCCTTATGACAATAACAATGAAAATAAATACAAGAAAACCAGTAAACAAAAAATCACCTACTCTGCCCCATCAACCTTTCTCCAATATTCGTGGATTCTGTTCCACTTCTGCAGCATAGAATCTTTTCTCTTAGAACAGTCACCAGATATCTTTGCACTTTGTGAAACCAATTTAAATTCTTCCATTACTACCAATTAATTCACTGTTCCAGGCTATCTTCCTCTTTGCTGAAAAGATTCTAGCATTCAAATGCATGGCCTTGGTGTTTACATCCAGGGTAATCTTCTAATGTTAAGGGAATTGTTACTTGAGTCCCCTGACAACTCTTTCGTGTACTTTCAACTTTACTTATTACACTCTTTAAGTTATCTCTTTTCCCGTTATCATTCTCCCTCTTCTCAGGACTGCAATAAAATATCAGATAGTATTGAAATGGTGCTCTCTTTTCATTCATCTGCAAATATTTTAGGCTTGGGGATTTTAATGTACATCATGTCAAGTGGCTTAAACATTCTAATGTTACTGATATTGCTGATATTCAGACTTTCACTTTTTCCATTATTCAGTCTCTTACTCAAATCATGGATTTCCCAACTCATTTCCCTAATAAATCTGAACAAAATGCTTCTTTACTTTATTTGTTCCTTACCTCCTCTCCTAGCACTTGTCACACTTTGCAACAGTCATCTTGGCAACTTGGATCATGTTATAATATCTATTGATATTTCATTCCAATCATCTATTAGACAGGAACTTCCTATTCATAAGACTTCTTTCTATTGCCAGTATGTTGATTGGGATTCACTTCATGAGTTTCTTTAAGAACCCCTTGGACTGACACTTTTAACCTTCATATTGAGAATTGCACCACTGAGGTTTCCTCTTGGGTCAAATCCAGAACAGATGCTTAAGAAATAAGTCCTTAAGAAATGTTCTCCTGAACTGGCTCCTGTTCTCTTTAAACTGTATAATAAGTGCATCGCTGCCTCTTGCTTTCCTGTTTGTTGGAAATCCTCATCTGTTGTTCCAGTCTTTAAGAACTCAAGAAAATTGTCCGACCCTTCCAACTATCAGCCTATTAGCCTTCTACCTCTTTTTGAAAAACTACTAGAGACCCTAATCAATGCTAAATTAGTTAAGCATCTCACAACACAGGGCCTTCTTTCAGAGAAGCAATATGGCTTTTGTTTCTCTTGTTCAACTACTGATGTATTAATAATTATTGATTAAAGAGTCTATCAAGCTTTGATAAGAATGGTGAAGCTTGGTCTGTTACTTTGGACATCTCAAAAGCATTTGGCAAACTGGTCTTTCTCACAAGTTGAAAAGTTATGGTGTCTGTGGATGAATTTTTGAATTGATTCAGTTTTTTTTTATCAAATCATGAAATGAAAGTTGTTCTGAACAGCTACTCTTCTAAATTTTTCTGTATTAATGAAGGTGTCCCACAGGGCTCTATCCTTAGTCCCAAATTGTTTTTAATTTTCATTAACAGCCTTACTGATGGAATCAGCTCTCAACTTGGTATCTATGCTGATGAGAAAACCATTTACTCCTGTCTTGATAGTAAAGCTTATCAGTCTGGCAATATCAAATTGGCAGATTATCTCAAAAATGACCTACAGTCTGTTGTTAACTGGGGCAAATAATGGCTTATTAATTTTAATGCCTTTAAAACTAAATTTCTCTCTGTTAATCATCTGAGACACCCCTTTCTGCCTTCCACCAGCATGGCTGATGCTAACCTCCAGGAAAGTGACTCATTGCACCTTCTCAGGTTAACATCCTCAGCTGACATGGAGTGGAAAGACTATATTGGATCCATTGCTTGGTTAGCTGCTAAGGAACTTGCTTCACTGTGTCATGCTAAACAATTTTTCTCTACAGAATCGATCTTACATATTTAAAAGTCACCCATGCTTAGAATATTGCTGCCACATATAGTCCGATGCTATAAATAAAATCCAAAGGAAAATCGGCTATATTATTGGTCCTGATCTGGCATCTTAGCTTAAATTACTTTCCTACCACCATAAAGTTGCTCCCCTCTGCCTTTTCTATAAATACTTTCATGGTAATTGTTTGGATGAGCTCTTCACTATGATACCTACACTTTATGAATTTAAGCACTGTACAAAATTGGCAACAAGGTCTCATCAATTTACAGTTGAAATGGCTAAATGTAACCATAAGTTCTATGCTAACAGTTTCTTTTCTTGCATGTCTCTCTTGTGAAACTCTCTTCCAGGTCCATGCTTTCCGACCAACTTTGATCTTCAAAAATTTAAATGAAATATCAATCATTATCTACTGTCTTCCGGATTACTCTTTTTGGGATAAAAATGCTACCAATATAAATTCAGCTTCTTTTATTAGAGAAGTTAAGTGAAATTATAGATTCACTCATATCTTTCTTTTTTTAATCAAATTTATTCCAAGCATCTAAGTCACAAGGGGTTATCGGGTGTGAAAGAATTAGAAAACAGAAAACATTATGTGGGAGCAAGAACAACAACTGATTTTTTAAGTGCCAATTGTGCATAAACGTATTGATTTCCCTTAATCAAAAGGATAAATTAACAGAATATAACCTTTATATTTAATAAATAAATGCAGCATAAAATTCAATCTAAAATATGTCTTTTATAGGTCATGGTATTTTAAAAGAAAAGGATGGTTCTAGCTATGATGGCAGTTTTCATCAGCATAAAAAACATGGAAGTGGAACTCAAAATTACAAGTGAGTTTAAATTGCCCCTTAAAAATCTAAATGGCTTTCTACTTGAAGAAATCAATTTCTTCTCATTAAAATTTGATTTTGGATATTATTGCTCTAATGCTTGGTAAATGGCTTTATGATTGTTGTTTCAATTGACACAGTATCAGTTTGATGAAATATATCCCTTAGTGATGAGAAATTATGACCTATTAATAGCACAACTGACTTTTACAAAAACGTTGCTTAAAAGCAAAATAAATAATAAAGAAAATTATACAAAGAATAATGTTGAATTTGGTTTCTTTGTTTATTGAATAAAACTTTGTAGCAACTGTCATTTTATTAATGCTAACTTTTTCATTTTTTTTTTACTTTTAATCTTGAAAAAAATTCTCAATTATGTCTATGTTATCTGTATGTATGTGTGTGTCCATTTGGAACAAAAGTTTTTTTTGTTGTTTTGGAATGTCTTTAAGTGAATTTTATGATATTAGATAATTTTAATAATTGATTTCTTTTTAGATCTGTAAGAAAGAAAACTTCATTAATTGTGAATTATGAAAATAAAAGATATCCTATAATTCATATGTGTGAAAACTTAAACTATTACATGTTTACATCTTTAAGGAATGGTGATATCTACACAGGTGATTGGATACAAGGACAAAGACAAGGTCATGGATGTCTTCAAGCTGCTGATGGGACTTATTATAAGGTGAGATGAACATTTTTCATTTCATATCATTTATCTACAATTCATTGCATCAAAATCATTATCTCTACTTTTCTTTTTAGAATTTTCAGGTTTTTATCATATCCTAGTTTGTACAATATCAGGTACATATTCTTTTTAATTTTTCTGATAAACCTTTTTGAAGAAACTGTATATTAAACAATTATACTGCTCCCAAATCAATCCAGTACCAAAAGTATGAAAAAAACTATGCAACTTAGAATTAATCAAATGTTTTCATTAGCTCATTTTTCTTATTTTCTGTGGTCTGCCATATACAACATATATGACAGGCACACAAAGAAATTACTGCATATTCAAACAGTTGTAGTAATGTAGTAAAAGTAAAAAGAAATAAAAACACATTATCATTTTCTGTAAATAAACATATAAGTTTAGCTTATGACAGTTTTGTTTTATTTTGATTTTTCAAATACTGAAACCTGAAGAACACAAGCAGAAATAGTCAAATAAAATTTCTTATGAGATAAAATGGAATTGTAGTTCACTTAGCTTTTTTCTAAAAACCATTTTCATGAAATTAATGTTCTTGCAATGTGATTATGGTATATAGAGATGAAGTAAAAGCCAAATTTACTGTCTATAGTACCATTTATTGTTGAATCCATTTGGTTACAATGTTTAAAATGGTTGACTATCGTCATAGTTCTTTTTCTGATTTGAGAGTTCATACAGGGTTGTTGTGTTCCTTCTGGTTGAAGGAAATTAATTTGTTGCATTAATCCTTTCTTCTTCTTTCTCTTCTGGGGTTGTAAGTCAGGTCAAACTCACAGCTGATGAATCACCAACCCTTGTGTATCGAACTGCTACCTTGCATCAAGTTCCTCTCCATTGCATAATCTCTAGTCTCATACATGGTTTTCTTCTTTTTATTGGGGCTGACACATCCGTGTTTCCCATTTGATTTTTGACGGGACGTGTTGTCATTTGTTGATTTTTTTATAATATTCACTGACCCACATAAACTAAGTCCAGGTTCATTTCCTTTACCAAGGATAGGAACAATGGAAGGAAGGAAAAGAAAGGAAATATACAGAAGAGAGGGAGAGACAGTTTTCTTTGTCACTCACTTAGTGAAGAGGAAAGTGTATATTTTCGTATGGTGTTATTACTACCTAATCCTACTATACAGTCCCCCTTCAGACATGGAGTGAATAAAGTTTTGGTAAAACTCAGTTCTACTACTATAATTGCTAACTTTTCTTTTTTTATTTTTTTTTTTATTTTTACTTAAAATAATAGTACTCATTCTGTTTTTTCCATGTGATACATCTACCTGCTTTAGATGTGTACAATTTGGTATTACTGCTTGTACTATTTTCATCAGACGTACTGGTAGTAAAATTTTTCTCACTGTGTATTTATTTGATTTTGCCTGTAATTTGGCCCTATTTTTACATTCTTGTACAAACGGCTCTATATATGATTTTAGTCTGTCAATTGATACTTGTACATCATTATTTAAATCTATTAAGTAATGCTTCGGTAAATGTTGTAAAACTTTGTAAGGGCCTGTATAAGGTGCTTCCAAAGGTTTTCATACTTGATCTACTCGAAGCCATACTTTATCGCAAGTATGTAAAGAATTTCATATGAAGGTGTTTGTTCATGTAATATGTTTCCTGTCATCATTTAATATGTCTAATTGTGACATAGATTTACACAATTCTTTTATATACTCTTCCTGCACAGGGGCAATGTCTTTAATATTTGCATTGTCAACTAATTGGCAAGGGATCAGTATTAGTGCTCCATTAACTTCCATGAATGGTGCAAAATTAGATTCATTTGGAGTATTACGGGTTCCTAAAAGTACAATGGGTATGGTGGTTAACCAAGATTCCTTTCAAGCTATAATTGCTGTTTTTAATGTGTGATGCACTCTTTCTATCAATCCATTACTTTGTGGATGATATGCCATTGTTATTAATCTATAGAATCCTACTACTTTTGCTAATTCTTAGAATAATTTGCTTTCAAATTGGTGAACATGATCAGTGACAACGTATAATGGTATGCTGAATCGTGATATCCATGCATCAAAAATGAAAGCTTAGGATACTGACACTGCAGTGATCTCTATCATAGGTTGGACACAATCTATACAAGTAAGTAAATATAGATAAGGTCTGATATATTGTTCTGATTCCCTTTGTGTTGGCGGCAACAGTCCGACAATGTCGATATTTACAGTTTGGAATGTTGCGGAGGTAATTCAAAATTCTGCGCAGCAGACTTGGTGTGTCTGTGAATCTTGGATTGTTGACAGACAACACATTCTGTGAAGAATGTCTTTATGGATTTGTCCATTCCAGGCTAAAAATATCTTGCTTTTAATAATTTCAAAGAGGCACTTATTCCAGGGTGTGCTAAGCAATGTAAGCTAGTAAATATTTTTTTACACATACCTCTGATATTTATATATGATATCTATATAAAAAATATATTCAAATTTTATGCTCGTAATATATGAAGCATTTGCTCTTAATTAAAAGAGACATAAACAAATGTTATTTTCTCAATAACTAAGTCTGAAAGCAAAAGATAATTTTTTATTTTTATATTTTATTTTTGAGAATCAGTGATATTTTTAGCTGTTTAGCTTACACTTATCTTTAATTTCTTAAGAATCAATAACCATGAGAGTGTAGAAATATAAGTACTATATGGTCACATTCCTATGGAATTGTTAATTATACTAGATTTAAGATGGAGACAGAACATTACTTGGTATATATTCAAGGTATTGCTGATACTCCCTGAAGAGGGAACAAACAGGTCCGTTCATAAAACTCTCGAGTCAAGATGCTGAAGGTAACATGGATCAACTATATAACAAATTTTACTCATATTAATATATATATATATATATATATATATATATATATATATATAATCTTATTATATTGATTAAAATTGTTTAAAATTTTATTTAATTATTTCTTTGTTTTAATATAGATTTAACTTTATAATCCAATGAAGAAATTAAGTTCTTAATACAGTTTAGGAAGTAAAACCCTACAAAAGCTAAATAACAATAGACTGAAGTAATAAGCCCATAGAAAAACTTCTTGCTGAATTTTTATTAAATACTAGAAATCTATTAAACATGAAACATTACACAGTTCTCTCCAAGACTCAAGATATATGATGTTGATAGAATTAAAGCTGTCATTAATTATAACTATAAAACTTAATATCACTGAACTTCTTCAATAAATTGAATAAAAACTATTACACTAATGTAAAGAAAGCATCCTTTTTGTACTAATATATATTTAAAAATAGGCATGTAAAAACATTAACATTGCTCTTTACTAAAATATTGCTATATTACCAAAATATTATTATATTGGTTAAAATTTTTAAACCTTCCAGTGTCTATTTTATGGATTAAATGCTGACAATTTTGTAAGATTAAGAATAAAAAATTATGATTTTCACAAACTTGTCATAATCCCCACACATTGGTCTGCTAATTAGATATCTGATTCAGCCTATTCAATATAAAGTTTATCTGGATTTTAATGTGAGATATAAATCCCTCTCATCTACAAAGAAAATATATCAGCTCAAGAAAAGATGTTTGTTGAAATTCTTTTCCAGAATATAGACATATTCTTTATTGAAAATGATATTCTGAATCAGCTTGCTGCACAATTCTTCTTTAAAAAGAGGAACAGATTTAGATAAAATGTATATGAAGAGTTATGAATTCTGTACTATCTAAACAATTCTCTTTGGGCTAAATAGTTTGTTTTTTATGCAGAGATGTATAAAGCCACAGTTTAATTTGGATATTAATTTAAAGTAGAAAGAATGCACACACACTTTCAAGATAACCCTTTCCAAATATTTTCATACTAGAGAGACAGCCTCCCTCTCATGCATAAAATGTCATCAAGTATAAATAATTGAATCATCTTGGGTTAACTGGCACTGCATAAAAAATTATAAGCACAGTTTGTTTTGTTTTTTTCTGGCAGAATCTAAAGAAATCTGGATAAATACTGAAGAATTAATTCTATGACAGTTCTGAATATTAATAGTCAAATGTTTACTGGTGGAAAGACAAACTGAATATGCATAGATAGTGCTTGTCTAAAAAGCAAAAAAGTTAGTAATCACACAACTTATTTTATAATCAAGGTGGCCAACAAAGATTGGATCTTTTTTTTTTAATAAGACATCTTTAATATAAAATAAAATAAAAACAACAGTTATTATATAAGGGGGTGCTGAAAAGTTTTGGCTCAACCAAGAAGTGATTCCAAAATAAATTTTGATGTTTGGTCATTTGAGCCTATAAGTTTTCAGCAACCCATAAGTTTTAGCAGCCCCACTTCCCACTCATGTCATTTGTAAACGAATGTAAACTACTTTATTCTTTTTTACTGTTGAACTATAATTTTTTACCAAATGCTCTGTGTATTTTGATATGCTTGTCCAATCTGTATTTTTTCATTTCCCCTAAATTATGTGTAGTATGATCCATTTGCCTCCTGATTGGTGGGTCTGTCCTGACCACATATAGTCAGGAGAACATTACAGTGGGCCTATGACCAGGCAAGAGTACTAGATTAGGAGAACAAAATGCTGAAAATTACAATACATTTGCAGTAACCTCTCCACCTATTTTTGCCCCCACCCCTCATATCACATGAAACACTAGGCTCTCCAAATATATCAGCCTTAACTAAATGCACTTTTTTTGTGGGGGCATGAGACATGCAAGGACATTATGCCCTGCTAGAAGGGACAAATGCTGTACATGCAGCTAAAGTTTGTAAAAGTAAAAAAATGTGTCATGAAACCATATCTTGTTCATCATCATTGGATACACTTGGTTGTTTATCAACTACAACAATAGAAATCTAGGCTAACAAAGAGTGACTAAAAGCACTGATTGACTTGGGGAGAACAAAAAACTTCCTTAATATAAACATTGCAAAAGTAAATTCATGGAAAACTTACCTGTGCGTAAATGAAGTTGTGATGGCTAGCTCATCTCTTTCCATAAAAATATTTGGATACTGTTTAGTTGATTTACAAGTAAAAGGTACTTTATTCCAAGGAGTAAGATATCTGCTAATAAGAGATCTATGTTGTGACTTAATATTATGGTATAACTTCTTGCACTAACATGACAGAAATCTTAAATTATTTATGACAACTGTTAAAAAGTACAAGCTTACATTTAACCAAGACAAAGGTTATTTTAGATGTAAAAATATGAAATTACTTGGGTACATAGATAAAAATAACATAAAACCCAATTCAGAACATCTCAGCCTACCAGTCCCAAAAGATTTATCCACCCTTCTCAGGGCATTGGAAATGTTTGCACACTATGCCTACTGGATACCTTTTTTTTTTTTTTTTCAGACAAAATCCACCCTCTAACAACAGTATTGAAATTCCCATTATCTCCCATAGCAGAAAAAGCGTTTAATGA
Organism: Acanthosepion lycidas; assembly: GCA_963932145.1. Lineage (NCBI taxonomy): Eukaryota > Metazoa > Mollusca > Cephalopoda > Sepiida > Sepiidae > Acanthosepion > Acanthosepion lycidas. Next base: position 115,613,116 of record OZ010574.1, read on the forward strand.
GTTAAAATGGGGAAGAGCGAAAGCAGCCACTACTATGCCCGATTATATACTACCACTGATAACAGAGACAGATGCCTCAGAATGTGCCATAGCCACCTCATTAAAACAATCAGGGTGGCCCATAGTCTTTTTCTCCAGAACCCTGTCTAAATCAGAATGTAGGTGTAGACCCCTTTCTTTTTCTTACCTATCAACCCTAGCAACAGAACAGTCTATATCTTACGCCTACATACGGAAAACTCCAACCAATTAAAACTGTACTAGGCGAATCAACCAATCTCATTGGTTCATCACTGAAAGTTCACGTGCAAAACGAAATTGCGCCAAAGTGAGCTAACTTCGGACTTTCAGGACTTATAAAAATAAATGTTGACCGCCCCAGGCAGTCAGTAACAAACACCAGTCAGATCTACATTCCTTGATCGAGTTGGCAGTGTGTCGGCCTTGACTTTTTGTCTTGATTTCTGACCGTTGAGGACAGCTTTTTATCGCTCGTCTCTTTTTGGAATTTACCCTTTTGCTATTTTGAACTTCATTTTGGTTAAAGTTTGTTTATTTTAATTTTACATTTTTGTGACTGTATTGAAAAAGTTTTTTGAGTTTTCTTTCTTCTCTCCATTTTATTTTTGCCCCCCTCCCACCTTTAATTTTTGCACTTTTTCTTTTTATTCCAGTTTTCCTATTTGATTTTTTACCAGTTTTCCTTTTTTGATTTTCATTTTTACCCCTTTAATTTTTGCAGTTCTTATTTCTACCCACTTTAATTTTTTATTCTAGTCTTCCTTTTTAATTTTCATTCCCTTTTTTTTAAATTCATCTTCGTTTTTCTTTATTCTGTGTTTTCGCTTTATTTTTGATAAATTTATTTATTTCATTGTTTCTTTCCATCCTTTAATTTTTACGTGTTTATTGTTTGTAATCATTTGTATTGTCCAATTTATTTCTTTGCTTTCTTTTGGTTCTACTCGCTTTTCTTAGGGTCGGCCATTTCGATTTTGTGTATCTAGCTTCGGCTATTGTTCCCCGTTTCGTATTTTTTTTGTTGACGTCGGCCATTTTGATTTTTTGTAACTAGCTTCGGCTATTGTCATTTCGTATTTTTTTGTTTATTGACGTCGGCCTTTTTTATTTTTTTTAACTAGTTTCGGTTTTTGTCGAAGTTTTGTATAATCTTTGTTTTCTGTTTTCATTGTCTAACGTTTTTTATTTTATTGTTTATTTTCTTTTACGAGTTTTCTTTTATTGTTTCGACTTTAGGCGATATTTGTTCTTTATTGTTTTTTCTAATTTTTATTGTATTTTTTTTTTAATTTGTTTTACGTATACGTGAACCGTGTTTTTTGTTCTTTTCGTCATGTAATTATTTTTGTGTGTGCATATTTATTTTATTTTGTTCGTTGTTATCTCGCTTTCGGGTAAGTTTGTTTATTTCTTGATTTCATTTATTTAGTTAAATTTTTCCTATAATCTTGTTTAACTATTTCCTACTCCCCTTTTCTTTCACCCCTCCCCTTCTGAAAAAATGGCAAAGAAGGAAAAAAAGGCGCCTTCTTTTTTAGCAATTAAAAGGAAAACGAATTTGTCGGACTACAGGAAAGCCATAAGGAAACATTTATTCCCCCCCCCTCAAAAGACCCCCCCCCCAGATAAAAAAAATTTAGAAGAATACACAACCCTTGATTTAATTTCCCCTAGCGAGGATGTCATCGCTGGGAAAAATGAAAATGCAAATATGGAGGCCAAGAATGGGAAAAAGATAAATGAAAGCACTACGGACGCCAATAATGGCAATAAAACCCAAATTAAAAGGGAAGCCAAAAATGGCTCTCAAGACAAAACTGAAGCCGGGGAATCGCCCCCTTATTGCTCGTCCCCACCGAAATGTATTATCAATCTTGCGGAGTTCTTGGAGCGTGCTAAGAGTTATGCTCACCTTGTCGTAGAAGGTGGACTCTTAGAAGACCCCCCCAAGAATTGAAGAAGATTGAAAAACGAATTGTGTCAGTTTTCGTCGTCGACAAGCATAGCGCAAAATTTGTCGCTCAACGAAAAACACAGTGTTGAAAACACTAGAGTCCTTGGGGTTTAAGACCCTCAAAATAGTTAAGGGTGCAAAATTTTTCATGTGAGACGTACTGTTACCCACACCAGAAGACTGCGTAGCCGCGGCGAGCCGTGAGTTCATAACTAAAGATCTCATCCTACGTGCGTAGTATGAAGGCCGCAGAAGACCATGTATATGAGGTCCCTCCTCTTGTTATCGGGGAACATCTCGCTGCTTTCTTTTACCAGTACGGTGAAATTCTGGGCGCCTCCTGTGATAGCTTGAGCGGAGGGTGGAGCTTTGACATCATGTTGGACGAGAAAGCCTTCCGCTCCATCCCCAACTGTCTGGATGTTGGTAGCTTGAAGTTACCGGTCATAGTAACGGGCCGAAGACCGGTATGCTGGAAGTGTGGAGTGACTGGTCATCTCTCCTCCTCCTGCCCAGAGAAGAAGGCCTCTGGTAGTCAAACTCCAGTTGACCAAGATCCCCCTCTGACCGCGTCTGTACCTTCCGCCTCGCCTGTAATGGGCGTACCAGCTTCCGGGAGCGGGTCGGTTAATCCACCGGTTGGGATATCATCAAAGACCACATTCCCCAAAGAGCCTTCACCCGCTGCTAGTTTAGTTGTGGAGAAGGGGGAGAGGGAATGGCTGGTAGCTGGTAGGGCCAGAGGGAAGCACCGGACAGCGGGTCCTCAGACCCTGAAGCCCCGAGGGCTAAAGACGCGCACAGTCCCACTCCCTCTCGCAATGTTAAGGGCGATGCCCCGGCCAAACAGCTAAATTTCAAAGAACAACAAAAAAAGTACGATCCAGCTTATGAAAAAACGGAAAAAATAAAGGAATTAAAGAAAAAATTGGATAGTGAAAAACCTTCTAATCCCATTCCGTCCACGTCTTCGGCCCGGTCCGCGTCTTCTCCCAAGAAAAAACCTTCCTCTCCGACAACCCCGCCCAAATCTCGAGACCCCAGCCCTTACAAACATAGGTCCTTTTATACTCCCCTTCATACTCCCAGCCCTTCCCCTGTTAAACAAATTTCATCCCACACCCTTTTGCATATTCCAGTCCTTCCCCCGTCAAAAAAGCTGAAATGCCTCCTCCCTCTTCTAAACGGGAGAGAAGCTCCACTCAAGCGTATCATGAAAAAAAGAAAAAAAACACATTTTCAACACAGGGGAAGATATCTGCAAAATTAACACAGCTCAGACAGAGAGAGCCCGGGACTATGGAAACAGGGTTAAAGACCTAAAATATATGCCGATTTGGATGTTGAAATACCCCAAAATTTCCCGCACGCCCAAAGGGTCCTAACGGTTATACGGACAGGACCTGGCTCCAAACCAATTTGGACAATGTTAGAGGAGGCCATTATATCTTTCAAGAGGGCCTTGCCTATAGCCATAGTGCAGAATGAAAACTTAAAGCAGCTGTCAAAACTTTGTGCAGGGAGGGTCCCCGTTTTAGTTCACCCATCCCTGTATAGAGCACTAAAATTGACTTTCCCCTGGGATATCGGCGGAATCTCCCAAGACGGCACCATCAAAAATGAAATGGGCCATCGGTCTATGGGAGAGGCTGTTGGTATCCTTACCCCAGCCATGTTTAATTCAGGTAAACAACCCTAATCGAACTTCTCGATGGCGCTCTGGTTAGCTACTTTAAATGTGCGGGGCCTGGGGTCCGAGTCTCGCAGGGCGAGGCTCTCTCGTGACCTTGAGCGTCTCGGGGTGAATGTTTGTTGTGTGCAAGAGACCCGGTTTTCTTCTCATGACCGTGAGGATATACTGTCTAAGGGGTTCACCCGTTATTCAACATGTTTTGATGGTCGTTCGAGGGGTGTCTCTTGGCTAGTGAGCAGGTCATTGAAGGCTGCATGTACCCTTGTCTTCACAGATCCGGCGGGCAGGCTTTGTGGGCTGGATGCTACCATAAAGGATAAGGCTTTACGTCTCATTGGGGTTTATACGCCCAATAACCATGCTGAGCGGCCTGCTTTGTTTCGGCAGATCGAGCCGTTTTCTCGTCGGGTAGTTTTAGTGGGGGATTGGAATGCCGTCCTTGACCCCGATATAGATCGTATAGGGCAAAGTCCGGGTACTAACAATCCTGATGTGAAGGCATTTCGGGACTTTATCGGCGGGTTTGATCTTGTCGATAAGTTCCGGAATGAGCACCCTCGGGATGTAGCATGGACTTGGACAAATAGTGGCAACTCGGCTCCTGGCACGCTTGCGAGCTACCTGGATTGAGTATTAGTTAAGAGAGTCGATGTAGGGCGCTTAGGGTGTCCAAGTTTCCACTATATAGTTTATACGGATCATAGGCTTGTCCGGGTCCATGTAAACTTAGATAAGCCTATGGTTAGAATGGCTGGTTACTGGAAATTTAACTGTTCAGTATTTGGTGAGCAGAGTTTCCGGGACCAGCTGCTACTAATGATTCAGAGGGAATTGACGGGGGCGGTTGTGGGAAACGCCTGGTGGGATAATTTAAAATGCAAAATTAGAACGTTTGCTGCCGATTTCTCGTCGACTCAATCTAGATAGATTAGCGGCGCAAACGCCTTTAGAAGATAAAGTTGATCGGGCCGTGAAATCCCGTGTTAGTGGGGATATAGCCTTAGCTAAGGCAAAGTTTTCCTCCTTGCTTCTCAAGAAGGATCAAGCTCTGGTAGTTAGGGCTAGGCTAAAAAGAATGTCTTCTGAGGCGATGAACATGGCCGCTGAACTGCGGGCAGAGGAGAATCGGAATGCGTCTAGGCGAAATATAGCGTGCGTCACATTGCCGGATAAGCGGACCGTGAGTACAAACGCGGGCATATGCGAGGCCTTTCGAGATTACTTTCAGGATCTTTTCACCAGGGAGCCCGGTCTGAGCTCTGCTCAGTTCGACGCCTATTTGGCTGACTTTCCCTGACTTGAGGCAGCTGAAGCGGCTAGGTGTGAGGGTCCCATTACAGAGTCGGAAATCTGAGAAGCGCTGAAGCAGGTTGGCCTGGATAAGTCTCCGGGACTAGATGGTCTTCCCTACGAAGTTTACTTGAGGCAGTCGCCCGTTTTTGTTCCTTTGCTGGAACTGATTTTCAACCACTGGATGAAGCAGGGGTCTATACCTCAACGCTTCACCGGGGGTGTGATCAAGTTGCTGCGTAAGGACAAGAACGGTGGGGATGGGTTAGGGAACTTTCGCCCTTTAACCATGTTAAACACAGAGTTAAAGATTTTGGCGAAGATCTTAGCCAACCGTTTGCAGCTTGTCCTGTCTAGTCTGATTGGCCCTGAACAGACTTGTGCTGTGAAGGGTAGGACTATTCAGGATAACCTTCATATGGTAGACTTGATCTTGGAACAAGTCGACAGTGAAGCCGCGCTGATTAATTTAGATCAGTCCAAGGCCTTCGACAGGGTTGACCATCGGTTTCTGGAGGCTGTCCTTTCGGTGGCCGGTTTCGGAGCCGACTTGCGCTCCTGGATCCGACTTTTGTATGCGACCCCCGGTGCGCTGGTGGAAGTGAATGGGGTAAGATCGAAGCCTTTCGTATTGTCTCGCTCCATTCGTCAAGGTTGTCCGCTCTCGCCTTTGCTGTACGTTCTTGCGTTGGAACCATTCCTTCGCAAGTTAAAGGCGAATCCGGTCCTGCGCTGAATTTCCCTGCCTGGGGCTTCCACCTTAGCCAGGTATTCTGCTTATGCTGACGACGTTTCCGTTCTTGTGTCGAGCAGAGCCGAGATTGACGAAGTCAGCAAGGAGATCAGTGGTTATGGGATGGTGACAGGGGCCAAGATCAACCGCGATAAGTCTGTTGGCTTGCGGTTGGGTGCGTGGAAGGGAGTTTCTCTTCCCGGACCTTTCCTCTGGACGGATGGGCCGATCAAGATACTCGGCGTCTGGTTCGATCCTGATCTCCAATTGGAAATGAATTCGTCGGAGTTACAAGGGAAGGCCGAGATCGTGGTTAATCTGTGGTCTCGGAGGAGACTTTCCCTGAAGGGAAGGGCGGAGGTATGTGTTTCACACATCTATCCGATTCTCCTGACCGACTATCTGTACTTCCACTCCCGTATGCCAGATTAATTTTATTAGTATGTGTCTTGTTTTCTTTCTTGTGGAGAGACAAGGCTCCTATGGTATCTCGCGAGATCTGTTGCCTTCATCCCTCTGAGGGCGGTCTGGGTATGCCTAGCATTGAGATTCGTCAACATATGCTTCGCATCACCTTTCTAGACCGAATGTGTCGCGGATCGGATGAGGTGGGCACCTTCTGGAAAGAAGACGTCCGTAAACATGTCCCATCCCTGAGAAGTGTGCGCTCGTGCGAGGAGGAGGCCGGCCGTAGACACCAAGCCGAGTGCTCCTTCTACAGCGAATGTTGTCGTGCTCTGAAGCTCCTCTTTCGGGCTTTGGATGGCCTCTCCAACGCCCAGGCGTTGTCTCGCAAGGCATTGTATCAAGTGTTAGTTAGGGGGGCCGTTCAAGATGATCTAATTGGCGAGCTCGGTCTTACGAAGCAGGAGGCTCGCTCGATATGGCCTTGGGCGCCTGGGTTGAAATGCCTCAATAACGATGAGGCATCACTCACCTGGCTGGTGATTCGTGAAGCCCTATGGGTCGGCAAGAGACTTTGTTCAGCAGGCTTGGAGAAATATCCAAACTGTCATCGCTGTGCGGGGGAAGTCGAGACCATTGGTCACGCCTTCTTTCAGTGCAAGGCGGTAGTGCCGTTGTGCAGGTTTGTTGAAGGCCTCATGGTTCGCATGCTGCAGGGAAAGTTTTTTGTCCTTGAAGCCAGTTCTGTTTGTAGCAATGTGGTGCCGCAGATGACGAAGGCTGAACACTATGTGTTCTGTTGCTTGCTAGGGGTTATGAGAGTCGTGATTTGGACGACGCGTCAGAAGGAATTCTATGAGGGCGAGAAGTTCATTTCTTCCCAACTGATCTTGTTCTTTAAGCATCAGCTTAAAGTCAAGATTAGGACGGAAAGGCGGCGGCTCACATCATCAGATTTTGGCAAAAGGTGGGTGAATCTTGCGCGTATGTGTCGAGTAAAAGGGGCTGACCTTGAGTGGCATTTTGATGCCGGTTAGGCATTAGGATATTGTATTCCTGGGTTGAACATAGGCAACCCATCCCGAAATTAGGTTAGTGTAGGTCTTGTTTTTTGATTTTTAGTTTTTCTTCTTTTCAGTAAACTTAGCTAGGGTGTGCTTGCTCATTGGTCCCTTTTATTTCTGTCCTCATTTTTTTCCTTTAGTTTAACTCCGCATCCCCTCCCTCGTTTAGGTGGTCAGTGATGTCAGTTCTCTGGTGGATGCAGGGCACCTTTCGTTTCGCGTGTGTGCTTTTCGTATTTGTTGTTGTGTATAAATGAGTGTGTGCCTGTGTGAATGCTTGGGAGGAATGAATGTGTTCTTTATTTTCATAGTCCCGCATTGTTTTCGTCCAGTTAACTGATATTTCTGCCACATTTAAAGTTTGTGGGTTTTTTTTATTACTAACACTAATTTTTGTTTGGTTTCTTGTAAATATTTTTGTCATTTTGTATATACTGATAGGGAATCTTTTTAAAAATTGTTGTTTTTGTGCCCCTTCCCCCACAGACAATATTTGTACATAAGGGGAGTATTTAGAATTTGCATTGAGTCAAAGAGGTATTTTGGTGGATGTAGTAAGAAAGGTGTGGATAAATGTGTTGTTTTGGTGAAAGGAATATTGTTTTGTATGATAGGGTCAGTGGTTGTGGCTAGCTAAGTTTTATATTAAGACAAGTGATTGACCGTCCTTTACCCCAACCCCTTTTTTTGGCCTTGTGCCACATTTGTTGTATTTTTTACAATAATAAATATTGTCAGTAACAAACACCCACAGAGAAATTGCCAACATACTCCACGTCACTCGAAATCACGATTTTACCGCGCAAAGATACATCATCGCTGACTCACTCACGATCAAAAAACTCAATCAACTCTGTGGACATCGATTCTCAAAAATTGCTTATCTAAAGTGAATTATATTCGCTACCTATTAAGTAAACATCAATGTGCGAACGACCTTAAAAAACATTACAGTCAAAGGTAGATCACTCCTTAAAAACACCTTCTAAAAAGACACTAATATCGACAATTATTAATATCAATACAAACTTAAAAAGACTGTAAATGAACAAACAATTACAAAGAGAGACATTCTGGAATCTAAAACATTATACACATTTTGCCAACATAACATATACCAATTATCCTGCTTGTATATTGTTTTGAATTGTATATAAGTGTTATATTAGTTTCTAATTGAATATGTCTTGTTCTTAATCGTATTTTAAATTTCGTTTATTTATTTGTTGTGGATGCAGAAAGTCACGCAACCTACACAAATTCCTTCTGATTCTTTCAAGCATAATTAATAAATTCTACACGTCCCCAACATAGGCATTCTGAAATAGAGAAAGCAACCTCTGCAACTGTCAAATCGCTGAGAAAATGGAGGCATTATTTGATCAGGTGATATTTTAAATTATTGCAGACCAAAAATCAGTCTCATTCCTGTTTAATCCGAAGACAACAAGTAAAATTAAAAATGAGATGATAGCCAGTTGGTGGATAGAACTCTTGTGCTACTCGTTTAATGTAACATACCACCCCAGTAAAGAGAACACAGCTGTGGATGCCCTCTCTTGCATATGTAGCTCGGCTGCTTGCAAAGAAGAGTAAAAGAAATTGGATTTGTGTTGTGCCACCCAGGTGTTATGTGATGAAGATCAAAAACCTTCCCTGTTCATTAGGGGATGTGAAGGAAATTACCAACTCATTTAAGACTTGAGCTGAAAATAAACCTAGGTTTTACCATCCTGGAACCAGAAGATCATAAAAGTCATGCAACTATATAAAAGAATTGCATTGGATTTTAAAGGCCCATTTCTGTCAAAAACTCCTAATATATTCTGACAATAATTGACAAATATTTACAGTTTCCTTTCACAATACCCTGCCCCAATGTATCCTCTACATTGGTCATACAAGCACTTTACTCAGATTCAGGCTACTTGTGTATATTCATTTGGACAGAGGAACTTCATTTGTGCTTGAACAGGTAAGGCAATTCCTACAAGTGCAAGGAGTTGCTGTATGTAGAACAACCCCATATAACCCTCAAGGTAATGGTCAGTGCGAGAGGTATAATGGCATTATTTGGAAAACAGTTCAACTAGCAGCTGCTAATAAAGGGGTAACTTTAGAGAATTGGGAACAATTACTCCCAGAGGCCCCGTATGTGATTAGAATACTGTTATGCACAGCCACTAATGCAACACCACATGAACAATTCCTCCTGTTTTGGAAAACAGACTGGAACCTCCCTACCATTTTGGCACTTGAAACTAGGAGTGATATTACTAAAAAGGCACATGCGACTGAATAAGAATGAACCACTGGTGGATCAAGTGGAGCTTCTAGACATCAACCCCCAGTATTCATGTGTCTGCTACCCTGATGGACAGGAAGACATAGTCTCACTAAGAGACTTGGCTCCAGCAGGGGATGAATTGGACCCACAAGCCTAAATGAGGGTTGCCCACAGGACACTTCAACTGACTTTGAAGAAATGGAATCATAGTTTCCTTTTTAAGATTACAAGGAACCCTTGAGTGGTGATGAATGAGTTTCACAGAAGATAGCACACCCACCTGCCAATATTTCAGAGGACAAGCAAAGAACTCATAGAAGATTATGGAAATGTAGCAGGATTAAATCCAGTTCTAGTGTGAAAGAGGAAGAACTTCATCATACTCCTGGTAATCCACCATAGCCTTGAAGACAGCAAAGGATGCCCACTCAATTCAAGGACTTCTTCCCTTTGTAAGAATAAGACAGGGGAGAATATGGTATGATCTATTCTGGAACCAGAGGATTGAATATTTGCCAATATACAGTAGTCACTGGGACTGGTAGATAGAGTTGCATATGGTTTGGTGAAAATCTTTATAATCACCAATATCTGAACAAAGTTGTATTGCCTCTGAGAAAGTGGTCCACCATCCATTTTACTTTATATAATGCAGAGACCATGCTGGACAGTTTAACATAGTTGATGAAAAGTAGTTTTCTTCATAGGCTTAATGCTTTGAATAGATATACCTAGAGTATAGATCTCTTTTGACAATAGTTCTTAAACTTGTGGATTGTTTTCATTGAACCAGTCAGCTTCTTTTTAAGGATTCTGGAATGGTGAATTTTATATGATTCCAGAAAGATTCTTTCAGGCAGCTGACAGCTTTCAGTTTGGATTCTGGTTTCTTTTAGAATTCTGCTCTATTTTCTGATCCCATTCCTCAAAAAGATAACAATTATTTATTGGCTATACTAAAGGAAGATGGAACTTACTATCTATGTTTTCTTCAAATTGAGTTTGTTTCATTCCTGATTGTCTATGTCGTTTTTGGCTCATGTGTCTTGCTGTACACATGTATATATAAATACATATACGTGAGCATAAATGAAATTTATGTTCGACACAAATAGACAAGAAAAGCAAACATACAGTTTTAAATTATTCACTTGAAAAATATAAATTAGATCAATATAATTTAAATAAATTGTTTGAAACTACATCATTGTTTTTAATGCTTATTGAATAAAGTTTACATTTTTTTATGAAATGTCATAGAAAATAACTGGACATTTTGATTACATAATTGAATATTTTGCAGGAAACACAGATTTTTTATATGCTTATTTATTCTAATATTTACTACCAAGAGAAAAAAGTATTGATTTATTTTCATTTAAATTGAAAAGAAATTTAATTTTTTTCATTTGAAATGCATTGAAATTTATAATAGTCACTTGTAGAAGTTTCTTTGTTTCTGCAAACTGTTAGTTTGATTCTCGATTATGCATTGAGATATTTTCACTAATATAGTTTCATATAGATCTATAAAATTGCATTTTGCTCTGCATCTTTCTAAAGTATTAGTACTAAATATTTCCATGGCTAGTATCTTTGGGAAAAATTGTTCTTAGGATTCATTCACAAATACCTGTACCTTTATTACTTATAAAGATTGGATTTTATCCGCATGAATGATATAATAGAATAGGTCTTAGGTCTTAGGATGCAGTTATGAAAGTTTTAGACATATTTTTATTTTGGTACTTTTTAATCCATTTTGTTTGGTTTATGTCCTTCAATTTTCCTTAAATATCAATCTACAATAATAGTACAAATAAATAGTATGAAAAGGTGCTGAAGAGTTTTTTGTTTGCTCTGCTTCCCAAATTCTAACCAAACATATTTTTAAAAATCCTTTCTTGATCAGGCTAGTAACTTACCAGCACCACCATCATACGTTGGATTTCTCTCATCCTCATATTTGGAAGTGATAGGATGAACAAAACATGAAGGAAAAATTGAAAAAAAAAACCAAGAACTAAGATCTATTCTTGTGAACATGTATTTGTGAATGAATCCTAAAAACAATTTTCCTCAAAGATACTAGCCATGGAAATATTTAGTACTAATACTTTAGAAAGATGTAGTTACACTAAAACTTTTACACTAAATTTACACACTTTTATGTGTGAATCTATGTTGAGAAAAATTTCACTTCACTTTTTGCAGAGAAAATTATTGTAAAAACTGTGAACTAATTCTTACATTCAAATACATTCCACACTGATGATTTTCACATTACCACTAAAGATGATTCAAATATCTTAAGGTATTGTAAGACACATCATTGACATTTTATAATTTAGCAAAATAATATCTGTTTATAAGGATAAGAAATTTTAAAAATTACCAATATATTTTCTTCAGCAATTAGCTGTCTTGTGCCAGATATTCTCAAAATAACTGGAATGTGCTAATAAATGAACCTAAACCAAGAGAAAACAACACTTTGAATATAAGTAAAACCAAAAAAATTGTTGATATGCAATGATTTATATGCCAGGTAATATGAATATCTTAGAATCACATTCATGGAGCATTTAAGAATAAAGTCATGTAACAATGATTTGTAAATTAACATGTTAAACATTACTTTACATCGGGCAAGATAATATACACAATAATTTTTTCTGATTTCTATTTCTTATTTCATATATAACATATTTTCTTAATGCTATCTGTCAATATTCAAATGTTTACTCTGATTGATTTGCCTGAACTGAATACGACATTGCTATTTTCAGGGCCAGTGGGCAAATGATGTGATGAGCGGCATGGGCTATATAAAGCATTCCTCCGGAATTATCTATGATGGCCACTGGATAAATGGACTACCTCAATTATTAGCAACTAAACTGGTTTTTGTTTCCAACCAAACAGTTAATTTTATTGACAAAGAAAAACCATTCAACATTGAGATACAATGCCACAATGATGACAAAGAACTAATTCCTGGTAAATATATAAATTCATGCAATTTCAAAACTATAGAACTATATTTGCATATATGCATTACTCCCTTCTTGGTCAGGCCAAGAACTGTTAGACACCCTCTCATATAATACATGTGTATATATATATATATATATATATATATATATATATATATATATAGTCCCTGGAAACAGAAAAACTATTCTCACAAAACATCCTAACACTCCTGAAAATTATATTCTTCATTTATGTGCTGTATCCCTTCAGGACGTAGGCTATCATGGCTCACCACCTTCTCCTATCCTTTGTAGCTCTTAATAAGTTTTGTCTTTTTGTTATTTCTTTTAGACCCTGTTCTGCCATCCACTTGTTCACCCATTAAGCTCAAGCCCATTTCCCCTGTCCCTCTTTCCCTCTATCTCTCCTGTGAGTATCAGATTTTCCAAGCCCTCCTTTCTCATTATGTGTCCCAGAAATGTCAGCTTCTTCTTCCTGATGGGAAATATATGTTTCCTCTTTGTTTCCATTCTCTCCAAAACCTCAACATTGCTCACATGTTCAGCCCATGGTATCCTTAGCATCCTTCTGTAGAACCACACTTTTGTTGCTTCATCACTGAGGAGATTGTCACTGCCATACAGGATGACAGATATCATGTAGCAGTTCAGTATTCTTTTCTTTGTTTCGAATGAAACTTTCCAGTCTTGTAATACTCTGCTTAGCTTTTGAAATGCATCTTTGGCTATCCAAATACATTTTTGGATCTTAGTGTCACACTTTCTGTCCTCTGTCACAACATTTCCTAGATATCTAAATTTCTGTACCTGCTTGTTTTTAGTATCCCCAACCTGTAAATTGCATTTTGGGCTCATCTTTTTGCTGATGATCATGCATTCTGTTTTCTTGTAGTTTATGCTTAGTGCCTTCTAACTTTCCTTTGCTAAATTCTGTAGGAGGTTTTATAGTTTCCTTTCCATGTCTGCTATCAGCACTGTGTCATCTGCATATCTTATATTGTTAAGATTGTGGCCACCAATAATGGATCCAGGCAGAATTTCCATTTCTCTCAAAATTGCCTCGCTGTATAAGTTGAACAAATCCAGTGAGAAGACACACCTTTGCCTTATGCCCCTTTCTATTTTTTATACCTGCTGAGCTCATTTTTTATCTTTATGAAGGTGGTTTACTGCCAGAAGAGGTTTTTGATTATTCTGATGACTTTCCTGAATATGTCAAGGTTGCTGAGCAGCTCTAACAGATCTTTATGGTGTACTTTGTCAAATGCCTTTGCATAGTCTATATAACACAAGTAAACATCCTTCTGCATTTGTATTGCTCTTTCTGATAACATTCTGGCCATAAATACTGCATTCCTTGCTTTGGTGTCTTTAACAAACCTGCATCATTCTTGTTCTATCTCTTGCCTGATTCTGTTGCTCACTCTATTCATCAGAATTTGAATGATGAGTTTTATATGACTCATTAGGCTGATTGTTTGGTGGAGTTCACATTTGTTTGTGCCTGGTTTCTTAAGCAGTGCTATGAAAATAGATCTGCTTAGATCTTCTGGTATATTACCACTGTTGTAGATTTTATTTATTATTCCTGTAATCTTGTCTATGCTGAAATCATCTAAAGCTGCCAGCATCTCTATTACAAATTTCATCTAGCCCTGCCACCCTGTTTCTGTTTAATTTGGCCAGTGCAGCTTCCACTTTGGCTTTTAGTATTCCCAGCACATCAGTATTTCTGTATATTGCAGGTTGTTCTCTTTTGTCATGGAAGAGTTCTCTAATATATTCATTCCAGCACTGGAGAATTTTTTCTTTCTCTAATATGAGCATTCCATCCTTGGATTTTATGCAGCCTGTTGATGAGCATCTCCCCTTCCTTCTTCTTGCCTACTTTAACATTCAGGTCTCCTATGATAATTATAACTTCTTGCGATTTGCAATGAGCCTTGTCATTGTCTAGCGTGGAGTAGAAAGATTCAATTTCGTCTTCTGTACTTTATGCTGTCAGTGCGTACACTATTATAATAGCTATGTTGAAAGGTTTTCCTTTCAGTTTAACTACAAGAATTCTTTCAGATAATTGACAGTATCCCAGGACACATTTCTTGATGCCTTGATCTCTTTTTTTCATTTTTCTCTCCACCTGCATATATAATCCTGTGGTTGTTACTGACAAAATCTCCACTGTTTGGCCACCTAGTTTTTCATGCAGCTAAAATGTTAACATTTAACCTACTCATTTCCTGTCTAACATTTTCCAACTGGCCACAGTTGTTTAAAATTCCATGTCCCAAGAGTTATTTTTTGTTTGATGTGAGCAGTTACTGGGTGATGGTCCAGTGACACCTGTCACACATGTCACTCCTTTCAAGACAAGGGATAAGTTCTGAGGAATTTTATCCCTGTTATGCTGTTTATACTAGCAGTCGCTGGATGACGATTAAGTGACACCTGTTGCACATGTCAGTCCTTACCAGGTGAGGAGTTAATACCCATAGTTTTAACCCCCTTCAAGGCATTAAGTTTCATAATTTATTTGTTAATTGCCATGATATACCTTGGGATTAATAATGGAATGGTTTCCCATTGTCTTCTCCATGGTGGTTTGTGGAGACATCACCTCTAGTTAGCTGGCTGTTGACTCATCAATACTTCTTCTGGCTTTTGTTAGTTCTTATTTTTATTTTTCGTCCTACTGGGTTGCTAACAACCCACCTCACTCACAAAAAATGAAGTTGGGTAGCCAGCTTAGTCACCAACTCGCGAACATTTGAATACTTACCTCATATATGTGTATATATATATATATATATATATATATATATATATATATAATGTGTGTGTGCCTCCAAACAGACATGAATATATACCTGTGTACCAGGGAGTGAAAAAAGCATTTACAAACAAAATCATGACACAAGGCTTTCTAGATTAGTTACAATTGGAATTTCGTAAGATTCTTGGCAAACTTGGTATCAATGGTGAGTTAGTGAAAATTATGGCTGACACTGAAAATGCATCTCAAATTCAGCAGCCAAATATGCTGGGTTGTGGCTAGGGTGGGATAGGGAGAGATGGGGGTGAAGGATCCAAACAAAATGTAGGCACTACCTTGGGATGGGTTTTGAAGGTGAAGTTGGTAGGGGGTTGAAATTGCAATACCAGGCTGGTGAACCATCTTTAAAATGGTGATCTAACTTCATTATTTCTTTTTTCATTTATATTTTTCTGGCCTTTATCAAAAGATTAGAGTCAAGACACTACATTATCAAAAATAAAGTATGCCAGACTACACAGGCTATATATATATATATATATATATATATATATATATATATATATATATATATATATATACATGATTGAAACTATCAGGTTAACTTCAGAAACACAAACCAAAAACACACCAAAAATAACAAAAAATAAGAAAAACAGTATCAGAATACAAAATAATGTATCCTTTGCCTTGTGAAGAAAATAGCAATAATCACCTTTCCAGAACAACATATAATCCTAAACCAAAAATCAGAACACATTTTCAAATGTAGAAACAAAAATAAATTCCTAATGCACCAGCTACAACCACAACAGGCCTCAAATGACTAAATAATATACCATAATCTAAATTTTATTTTCAAGTATCAAAATTTGAACCAAAGAAAGTATATAAAAATCCAAATTACTTGAAAAATAGTCTGTGTAAAAACACTTAAATGTTATTATAAAATACCTTTTTTAAACAAATAATATGAAAATATGCTAAAAAATGCATGGCTTGATTCACTTCCCAAATAACCAAACTTCAGATTTATTTTTAGACAGGCTTCAGATATATATGTCTTATTTTTTTGACTTAGTATGCATATATATATATATATATATATATATATATACACACACACACACACACACACATATATATATATATATATATATATATATATATGTATATATATATACAATCAGACAGACAGATTCAGCTTTCCAGTTAAGTCATATATATATATATATATATATATATATATATATATATATAATTAAAAATGGCAAATTTTTTGTTAAACAGTTTCTGAGAGGTATCTGCCATTTTTAGTTTGAATTTTTAATGGATATTTTGACTTATATTAATTTAAAACTAAAACTTAACAATATTTCCTTTTTTTTCTATTGCCTGGTCTATGCTCGCTTCCTCTTCTCTTAGACAGGAGAAGAAGCTCATCCTTTGTCTCCTGTTTAGGTAAGGGCTCCCAGCTCCTTTCTTTTTCTGAGGCATTAACAGTGATGGCTGCCATGAATTTTTGGTGATATGTTTAGATGGTGTGTACATCTCTTCATATTCAAGGTACCAGGTTGGCAGTTTTCTGGTTGTTGCATCCCGACTGGTAGTTAGAAGCCCAAACTCTTGTTTAGCATTTAGAGAGACTGATCTGATGAACAGTCACATAATATCGGGGTTCATGCATGGAAAAGTGTCCCTGCAAGCACTTCTGGTGGACAACCCCAAGGCCACACTATGCTGCAGTCTGCACCAATGAAATAAAACAAACCAGCTCAACAAAAAACACCTAAACTCCTATTCCTACCAACTTCTGCAGTGTGGAATCGTCCCTATTCAAAAACTCTCTGGACATCCTAGCTATCAATTATTAATCTTAATTCTTCAATCCCCTCCTCTAAATTCTTGATTCCTGGCTGTCTTCCTCTCTTTAGAAAGGACTCTAGTGTCCACATGCATGGCCTGGGAGTTTATGTTCAGGAACATCTCCCACTTGCTAAGGAATTTTCTCTTGAGTTTGCAGACAATTGTTACATGTGTCCCCATACTTCTTTAATAAACTCAGTAAGCTATCTTTTCTTTCTCTATTGTTCCCCTTCGTCTGTTGTGTGCTAGATAGTATTTCTGATAATATAGATAAGGCCCTCTCTCTACATTCGTTTGCAAATATCTTTGTGCTTGGTGATTTAAATTCCCACTATGCTAGGTGGCTTAATAACTCTGTCACTGACCTTGCTGGCATCCAAACCCTGAAGTTCTCTATCACTCAATCTTTCAAGCAAGTGGTGGACTTCTTGATATATTTCTCCAGTAATCCTGACAGACACACTTCTCTTCTTGCTCTCTTCTTCACCTCTACTCTTGACTCACGTCATACTCAGCAGCTCTGCCCTCTTGGCAAATCCAATCATGCGGTAGTATCTATAAATATCTCTTCAATCAGCCATGAACCTCCTACCAACAGAATATTGTGCTCATTGGGACTCATTCTGTGATTTCCTTCACAATGTCCCTTGGAATTGAGTTTTTAAGCATCCTGTTTAAAATTGTATCACTGAGATCTCCTCCTGTGTGAAAGCTGGTTTCAAAGCTTTCATTCCAGCACAGTTCTTACCTGCATGCTCAACTGCTATCGGCCACAGGAATTATTTGTTCTGTCTGTATCAGGGCAACAGGTCTGATTGTAACTGATGCCTCTTTGTCAATGCTCATAATGAGTGCAAGTGTGTCCTCAAAGAAGCAAAGTTACTGTTTGATAGAATAAAACTATGTATAGCATCTCACAAGTTTAGTTCTAGAGATTACTATTGGCTCTGCAAGAGTGTGCCAGGCAACAGTAAATCCTCAGTCCCTCCTCTCTTCAATCAATTTGAAGTTCTGACATCTACTGCAGATAAGGTTGAGTCCTATGCTCAGAAGTACTCTTCCAACTCCACACTCAACTTATTTGGAGTACCCATGCCTGATTTCCCCACAAGAATGGAGGCTCTACTGAGTGATATGTGTATAACCTCGTCACTGGTTTCAGACATGATTTTCAAACAAGACACCCACAAAGCAAGTGAATGTGATAGGATCCCTATCATTGTCCTAAAAAAATGTGCTCTTGAGCTGACTACAGTTCTCTCCAAACTCTACAAAAATTGCCTCACTGCTTCCTGCTGTCCAGCTTGTCAAAAGTCCTCCTCTGTAGTTCCTATTTTTAAGAACTCTGAAGAACACTCTGACCCCTCAAATTATCACTCTGTTAGTCTCTTACTGCTTTTTGGCAAAGTATTTGAGGGTTTAATTAATGCTGAATAGGTTAAGCATCTGACTTCTCATGACCACCTCTCAAATAAACATTTCATTTCACCAGAACATATATCCACATATATACACATTTTACCCCAAGCAAATCTATATTCAATTAAATATACATATTGCAATACATATATATATATATATATATATATATATATATATATATATATAATGTACACATGTACATGCATCATAACGATAAATGTCAGAGTACAATAAACATTACTCTGTGAACATATACAATAACATTAGAGTAATGTCAATACAGATAGGAATTTACACAAACCAAGAGAAAGGGTACTTTTCTGTCTTTTAAGGCAGTGTTTTGCTGTGAGTTCACTTCAAAGGTTAAGTAATTTCTCCTGATTTTTATATTTAATTATAAGTATTTTCTTCAGCAGACAGAGGTTGCAACAGTCCCTGAAGTTCTTAGGAGTTTGAGCTCTGGATATGAATTTCCACTCCAATTGCGGTGTGAGACCTTTGAATGAAATCATAGGGCCTTAAAGATAAACTCCTACTACCTTTATATGGAACTTAAATTCATATCTCTCTGTCACTTCCCACTATCTAAATGAGATAGCGATATTTTCTGATTTTAACCTGGAGTAACTTTTTCCATTTTATTTGTTTGTAAGTCTTGAAGATTGAGAGCTGTTTTTTAAAACTCTCATGAAATAAAAACTGTTACCTATGGGATTTTAAGTCTTTATATATTTATATTCTTTAATTAATAATATATATATATATATATATATATATATATATATATATATATATATATATATGTGTGTGTGTGTATATATATGTATGTATGTATGTATGTATAGTGGATTTCAGTATTTGTTTTCTTTATGCAGACCAAGGACGAATGATTCAACTTATTGCTGGAATACAACATCAAGCTACTGAAAATACATCATCTGAACAATCTGGTAATGCAGAAAGCTTGGAAAATACCCTAATTTCAACTCCTTAGTAAGAACATTTTTTCTTTCTTTCTTTTTTACTTCTCTTTCTAGTAGTCAAGTATTAAGAAAACTGTTTAAATTAATTATAACTGTGCTTCCCCCTGCCCATTTTAATAATGTTTATACATTTTCCCTCTTTTAACACCACATAACTAAACAAATAAACAAACATAGAATACATCCATAGAACATTGCTACAAATTATAATACATTACAAACATAACCTTTTTTCTTTGGAGTTTTTATACTGAATTATTAATTAAAAGGAAACACTTAGGTTGGATGAGATGGAAGTGACACTAATGCATTATGGGAATTCATAAGTATACGTGGGATCCCTCATGGCAGTGAATACTCTATAGAGCTAGTAACTCTATACTTGCAGCTACAATAATTAATGGAATTAGAGTTATCAAAATTCTTGCTTTTTACCTGTTGTTTAACACACTGAAAACCAATAAAACATTTTGTAATAGAGCAAAAATGTTTCTTTCTTGAAGAGAGTTTTAAGTATATATTTGTCTAATCCTCATTAAAATTTCATTTTAAAAAATGTCTAGAAAGACACATAGATAGATATATACGAAGTTAAAATCCAGTGCAAGATCAAATGAAGAAAATCATATTATGTCATACCATGGACTTGACTTTATAACTTTTTGTACCTGACATTCTCAATCTTTTTTTGCTATAAAATGTGGAACTCCATTATCCAATATAAAGTTATTTTTCCCCAGCTTCAGTCATTATTGGACTAAGTCCCACCTGCAAAATGAATATGTACTTTTCTCAATTGATATTTGCTATGCATCAGTAATGTTCAAAAAAGTAAGGTACAAACATTTACTAATCCAAACATGTTTATTACTCCTTCTCCTCCACTTCCTCCTTTAGTCCTTTAGAAACCACTGAGGAGTATGGGACTACAGCATTGCTGCTGTGTTTTTTTTATTAAGCATTTCCCTGGAAGTAAGATTAGAGTGCCACTAGAACACAAGTGGTTACAGAGATTGGGAGAAAGAGTAAAGAGGTGTGATACAGGAAAGGATAAAGAGAAGAACGGGGAATTAGATCAGAGCATCTGAAGATGAGATTGACATTGCATTTGAATAACTGAAGTTTATAGCTATCAGGGAAGCAAGTAAGAAGGAAGGAGTTCCACACACTGAAAGTGTGGGACATAAAGCTATTGGAGTAGAAATGATGGCTTCATTTAACAGTTTTGACAGTTAAAGGGTGGGACTGAGATGCCAACCTAGTAGAATACTTAAATTTATGTATTTTGGGAACTACCAAAAGTAGCTCATTGGAGCAGTTACCATGAAAGTATTTGTAGAAAAGACAGAGGGAGACAACGGCATGTCTGTGAGAGAGCAACTGTAGATAAGATGCTAGATCAGGACCAATCACATTGCATATCTGTCTCTGGATTTTGTCGAGGACCTTGAGATGAACAGCTGGGACTCCAGACCATATACAGCAGCAGTATCCCATGCAAAGGTGAATGGTTGATTTATAGAGTTGAAGGTAGGGCTCAGGTGAGAAAAACTTTCTGGCATGACACATAGAACCAACTTTTCTTTACAGTAGATGAAGCTATTGATTCAATGTATTTGTTACATCTCTGGTCAGCTAACAGTTTGAGACTAAGCAGACACAGAAAGGCGTTCTCGTGGAGTTGAACATCAGACATTCTATTGGGAGGCTGGGAGGTTTCTCTGTGGTGGGTAAAAGAGAGCAGTTTTGTTTTTGAGGCATTCAATTTTACCAGCCATTTCTTGCCCCAGTCAACCACAGATTGGAGGTCCTTTTTGAGACCAACGGTGGATCCTACCACAACAAACTGAGACTCTATTGAACAAATTGCACGGAAACCCATTGATGGTATTGGACATTGTCTCTAAATTAGAATCCCATAAGGATAGTGGTGGAGATGGGATACTAGCTGTTCACTCAGAAAAATTTGAAAGGTGTCGTAAACGAATAACGGTGATTTTAAATTGAAAAAGTTATCTACGAGACACCCGTTAAAAAAAACTGGCCAACTACAAAAACATGCATGGAATTAAAAGGCGCACAAATACACCGTGTTGATTTTGAAAGGTAACGAACTTTCAAAAAATTATTTTTTTTTTGTTTGCTCAACAATATTTTATAGTGACGAATTCACCTCTGATAATAAAAATCAGAGGTTTGTCATTGAAATACGCGAACAGAAGTAATAAAAAAAAAAATATACCAAAGTTGATTATCACGGGCTTGAATGTAAAAGCAAGACAAAATAAAAAAAGTCGTAAGTTGTTTCGATTTTTCTGGTCAGCTTATATTATATCCATAGATACACAAATTAAAGGTATATTCTTTGTTGTATGAACACTATCAGCTAAAGATGGATGAATTATCCAAAGTCATATCTGAATTATTCAAATCCCAGCAGTTGAGTCAGGCTGAATTATTCAAATCCCAGCAGTTGAGTCAGCAACGTCAAAATGAACAGTTTGCCTTATTAATAAGGGAACAACAGATAACACAGCAAAAATATCAAGAAAAGCAAGAGGAAAGACAGCAAAAATATCAAGAAAAGCAAGAGGAAAGACTGGGAAAACAGGAAGAAATGCAGATCAAGGTTTTAGAAATTCAAAAGTTAACATTGGAGAAAAAATTCGGCGTATTTTAAAAATAGACAAGAAAAATTAAATAAGAACGAGGAGGAAAAAAAGGTTCCACCATATAATTGCAGACGTTGCAACGAAAGACACTGGGAGGTAAATTGCCCATATAGAAATAAGAAATGTTTCGTGTGCCACAAGAATGGACACAAAGGATCGTGATGTAAAACGAAAAAATTCAATAGCCGAATTAGTCAAACAAATTCGAATATCAAATCAGATAGAGATTTGAGGAAATATGTGACGACTGAAATATTTAAAAAGAATATCAAATTTCAACTCGATTCGGGTTCAGATTTAACAATAATGAACTATAAAACATGGAAAATTTAAAAAAGGCCTACAATAATGAAGTCAACGAAACGCGCTCGAACGGTAACTGGAAAGGAAATTAACTTCGAAGGCGAGGTTGTACTTCCCATGAAATTTAACGGGATCGTTAAAAAAATAAAGGTTTTCATTCTGAAAAATAGAGAAAACTTGATGGGTACAGATTTTATTGAAACATTCGAATTGTGGGATAAACCGTTAAACTCATTCTGCAGAAAAGTAAAAAGTAATAAGCAAACAAGACATGACAATAAAGATGAATTAAAGAAAAAGTTTCCGGAAACCTTCACACCTGGTCTTGGAAGATGTAACAAATTTGAAGCTAAATTTGAATTAAAGGAAAATACTATGCCAATTTTTAAAAAGAAACGTAACATGCCTTTCGCAAGTGTAGAGAAAATTAACGAAGAACTTGATAGGTTGGAAAAAATGGGAATTATTTCGAAAGTAGAATCTAATTCATGGGCTGCGCCGATTGTGTGCATAAAAAAGAAATCAAACCAAATCAGAGTCTGTGTTGATTTTTCGACAGGGTTGAACTCGGTAATCAAGGACTACCATTACCCGTTACCGAGTCCGGAGGAAATTTTTAACAAGCTAAATGGTGGAGTTATATTTTCAAAAATCGACTTATCAGATGCCTATCTCCAAATTCCCGTCGAAGAGGAATGTTCGAAATTACTAGGCATAAACACGCATAGAGGGTTATTCAAGTACAACAGGCTTCCTTTCGGTATTAAAGTGGCACCAGCCATTTTTCAACAAGCTATGGACGTCATGTTGAATGATTTAGACTTTGCGTGCGCCTACTTAGACGACATCATAGTAAGGAGCGCAACCGTCGACGAACATCGAGAGCATCTCAATCAAGTATTTAAAAACATTCAGGATTTTGGATTTAAAGTCAAAGAGTGAAAGTGCGAATTTGGTTTGGAGGAAATTAAGTATTTAGGTCACATAATCAACAAAAATGGCAAATGTCCAGATCCGGAAAGGTCCATTGTGATTAGAGACATGCCGACGCCCACTAATGTGGCGATGCTACAGAGTTTTCTGGGGCTCGCAAATTATTATCAAGCGTTCATTATTAAAGGAATGTACAATCTAAGAGCTCTGTTGAATGAACTACTAAAAAAAGACAAGGCATGGGAATGGACGGTAGAATGTCAGAAAGCCTTTGATGAAATAAAGAAAATGCTTACATCAGACCTCTTTTTAACCCATTACAATCCAAAACTTGATATTGTGGTGGCAAGTGACGCCAGTTCATACGGTATAGGAGCGTGTATTCAACACATAATGTCAGATGGTTCTAGAAAACCAATTGCACATGCTTCGAGAACTTTACTCCCAGGAGAAAGAAGTTACTCACAAAGAGGCGCTGAGTATCATTTTTGCCATAACAAAATTTCATAGATATATCCACGGCAGACATTTTATGCTAGAAAGGGATCATAAACCTCTGATCACTATTTTTGGTTCAAAGAAAGGGTTACCCATTTATACGGCAAATCGTCTGTTCACGGAACCATTGGACGTGAATCCAAAACGGAAAAATATTAAAATTAAGCGGATGGACATATGCATATGAAGTATGCAAATGGATCTACAAAGAAATAGCCATAATCATCAACCCATATAGGAAGCCAGTTTGAAATCCAAAAGGGATTCCAAGGCTTGGGAGGGGGGTGTTGTGGTAGGATCCACCTAATTTGCATAGTGGAGTACCGACCATATAAATATGGTTGGTACCAGGAAGGAATGAAGAGATTCAACCAGAGACTCTGCCTGACTGAGACTCAGTCAACACACATTCCAGGAACGGTCTTCCCAGGAATATACAAAAGACTATATGTAAATATTGTGTACACTTTCTTGTTTCAATACATTTTGTTCTAAGTACATTTTGTGTTGCATTATTATTCCATGCATTAGTCAAGTTTCAACACAGTTCTAGGGGGAAAATGGGTGTGGGTACACTGGATGAGTTGAGCATTCCATGACAATTAAATTTTTATGGGCTGAAGTTACTAGGGGCTATGCTCAACTAGATTTGTATCCAATTTTTGCTTATTTTAACTGGTGTTCCCAAGCAGTCCCCCATCAAAGGACACTGCTTAACTGCAATGATCAAACAAGAATTGGTGTTTCAGCATAATTTGACCATAAGTCCTGTTTATTACTATACATATGAAGAATGTGTGTCTATGTTGCAAAACTATGCTACTTTTCCACATAGTCACCATCTACAATGTTACATGTGCACAAATGCATAAAAAATGTGTGAAGCAGCTGGAGCAGTTCTTGCACCTCTGCAGCAACAGTGTCATCTATGTTGAGCCATTCATGGATAAATGTCATTTGAGGGGCCCAGGCACATTATTATAAAAGTGTCCAATCTTTCTAACCCCAACAATCATTTCTTGATCAAATGGTGTTAAATCCTATCCATATTCTATAGCTGCCACAGCTACACATTATTTCCTATTATGTAATCTAACTGAGTTAATTTCTACAAGTAGGGGAGAGTGAAACATGCCAGTACAATGTTGTCATTTTGGGGGCATTTCAATATATATATATATATATATATATATATATATATATATATATATATATATATATATGTGTGTGTATATATATATATATATACATGGTGCTTGAAAAGTAACTCCTTATTTTTTGTATGAGTGGCCAGCCACAAGTCCTGATTTAACACCCTGTCACTTTTTTCTTTGGGTTTGGTTAAAGGAGCAAGTCTATGCCAAACCAAGACTTTGGAAGAACCTGAAGGGGGAATACAAGAAGTTATGTCTTCCATACCACAAGAGTTCCTGGGGAAATCAGTTGATATGATTCTTAGGTGGCTTGTGAAGGTGGTAGCCCATATCGAATTTTTAATAAAACCTCATGCTAAACGCATTTCTCTCATATCCATTTCTTGTAAAAATTATAGTTAATAAATAAATTATAAGTATTTTAAAATGGGTAGTTACTTTTCAATCACCCTGCACATATATATATATATATATATATATATATATATATATATATATATATTGTGTGTGAAATGCAGGAAATTTTTTATATGCATCATGTAGGTTGTAAATTAAGTGACAGTATTTTTTAAAAAGTTTTCTTTTATTTCCATACAGACTTATAAGTCAGTCATGTATTTTTACTCTTGAATATTTAATTGCATATATATATATATATATATATATATATATATATATATATATATATATATATATATTAAAAACAGGTTTTAGTAATGACCACACACAAGCTTTGTTCTGATAATTTTCTAATGATTATCTCTTGTTTCTATGTGAGGTAACATTTGGTAATATATAAGGAATATTTTGTAATATTTATTAATATTTTTCAATAAAAGTAGTAAAAATATTAAATAAAAAATGAATGTAGAAAGCATTGTGATAAGCACAAGATTCAGCACAGTTGAAGATAAATTGAAAAGACATTCTATATTTGCTTCTGAAATAAATATCAATTACAACTAATGATTCCAAATAAATTTATTTCTACTTCTATTACTAACATTGCTACAATTGATTATTATTTTATTTAAGTCTAAAAGAAGAATTTACAAGGATAATTTTGCTATCCACTCCCACACTCAGTGCAATACAAAACTAGCATTGCAAGATGACTTATCAATTAATTCTAGAACAGAGAAAAAACAGAAATTCAATATCGATGCATACAAATGGAAAAGATTATTAATAAATCAACTGTGAAAAATGCATTACAAGCTAAAGTAATTGATTTTCTTTTAGCTACACATGCACCAATAAATAACTCCTCCAACAATAAAATCTAATATTGAGTTTAGTATATTTTTCAAGTTTTTAAAAGGTTTTACTATAATCTAAGTAATAATAATAATTCTTATTTGAGGATTTTTTTCAAAAGAACAGGAGAGGAAGACTAATATTTTTGAGAAATATAATTCTCTTCACTAAAGTAAAAAATAAGAAATTGTTGTCTTTTGAGTTCTAAATTATCACTTTAAGCATTAACTCAAATCTCTTCAAAAGTTGTTTATATCATGAAGGTTGCATGAATCTTCAAGTTTTATGATAACTATTTAGATTCAGAACCATTGTGCCAATTAAAAATGAAAATTTTCTCATCTTTCTTAATCTAAAGAAAGAAGCCCCAAGCTGAACATTTTGAATTGAATCTACAACCTCAAAACAATGATGTTACTTCTTTGTCACTGAGTCAAATATATAAACACACAATGGCTACTAACCATTGAAGAATACAACATTCTTTCCAGTTTAAGTTAATATGGTTCAGTAATATATTAATCCTACAGGACTCATTGATTATGCCATTTTCAATGCACTTTCAGTTAAATAAATTATATTCAGTCTTTATTAAAACAATGTTTTCCAGTTAAAAATTGTGATCATGAAGCTTTTGGTGGCACACAAGTGCTTTGAGCATATTGTTTAATTTTGTATATAGATTTTATAAATAAATTTTAAATAGATCTCCTTTTCTTACTAAATTCATACTGAAACAATGTAGGATATATAAGAATATTAAAAATACAAATAAAAAACTTAGTTAAAATCTAATTTCTATAATAAGGGTTAAAGTAAAAAATTAAGCATTCAGACACTTAATGTGAAACATGTTTCATATTACTAATTTAGATTTTGTTCTTGTAAAAGAAAATTATTTTTATGATAATACCTGATTATCAGCAGGTCATGTCAAGGTAAAAATGTTCACAAATTGTCATAAATATTTCTCATTCTGTTAGATTCTTATCTGACACATATGTTCAATTCAGTAGAGTTTTAAGATTGAGCATAGAATCATATGTGGCTTTTCATACCAGCTAATGATTTGCACACTTTATGACACACCCTACATATGTGCTAATGGTTCCTAATGAACAAGTTTTGAACCGGATTACTATCACCATGCACTCTTATATACCATTTGATATCAGTTATAGATTTACAGGTTTTACAACAAGTTTGCCAAATAGCTATTGTGAAAATACCTGTATCAGAATTTAATTATTTGCATAATTTATGTAACTACATATGACAATTGTGTCCTGCTTTCAAGTGGAAAATGAGAATCTTCCAATTCAATATTTTCATGTTTTTGAATAGCTCTCTTGACTGGTGTGTTAAATCCAAGTATCTTCAGGGGATTTAAAGCCAGAGAGAATGTCTTTTCCATTCAATCTTTTCCTTGGGCAAAAATTCCCGTTCAGAAAGACATTGCATTCAGTTAGTAACAAATGGACACAATCCTAAAATCTTAGTTTTGGTCTACCTTTAGGTCATTTTCCTTTCTTTAATTCTCCATAAAAGAGTTGCTTTGGAATACATGAGTTAGCCATGAATACAAGATTTCCAACCCAACTAGATCAATGTGTATTAAGCAGGCACTCAGCACATGCAATAAGGGCACACTGCAAGACTTCAGTATCAAGAATGTATTCTGATCAGTTTATGTTCAGAATGTGTTTCAAAGAACAGTGGTGAAATTCCTTTTGAAGAAGCTTTTGAACATAAAAATGATCTTTACATCATGGAAACTAATTAAGGATGTTAAATAGATGAATTTGTCAATAACCATAAGCCTTTTTCCATCCACTAAAATAAAGGGCTTGATATAAGGTTTACCAAGTGCTGACTGATAAATAACCTCTGCTTTAGTCATGCTTATAGTAAATCCAAAAGATTTGCAAGCTCTGGAGAGACAATTTATATAGTACTGGATGTTCTCTTCAAGATGTGCTACAATGTCACAATCATCAGTTTGCAACAGATCATATATAAGCTGGAGCATGGTACAACAATTTGGATTTAAGTAACTTTAGAAATACTTTCCTGTGGATCTGTTGTGAATATAACTTTTGCAATTACAATTTGAAAATACTTTGATAAAACAACAGCAAGGTACAGAAAAAAACAGAATCGACTCTCATATATCTCATTGCTTGATATGATTATGCACATCTTTTCTAGATATCCTAATTTTCCTAAAACCATCCACAGAGCTCTATGTTTGACTATGTCAAAAGATTTTTGATGATTATCCAGTACAGGAAAACTGTTGTAAATATGGTAAAGACCAAGGTTATACCTCTCTTAAAACACACACACACACATTTTTGTAATCATTTTATCCCAAGCAAAACAATAATGCCATTAGAATGCAGGGCGTTACAGGGAGTGAAAGTGAAAGAGAATGTGACAGCTAAGAATGAGGAGGATTGAGGAAAGAACAAGAAAAGGAACAGGATTCAAGATGTTGATTGACATTGAATTTAAATTTTTGAAGATTGTAGTTATCAGGGAAGCAAGAAATTGGAAGTGAGAGAAAAGAACTGTTAGGGTAGATATGGCAGTTGCATTTAGCTATTTCAACAGTAAAACAGTGAGACCCAGTTGCATGCTCAAATTCATTCATTTGGGGCACCAGGAGAAAAGCTCATTGGTGCAGTTGCCATGAAAATGTTTGTAGAAAAAACAGAGGGAAACCACATTACTTCAGTCAGAAAGTGACTGAAGTCAAGGTGCCTGGTCAGGATAGATTACATTACAGATCCTTCTTTGGATTTTGTCAAGAATCTCTAGATGTACAGTAGGAGTACTAGACCGTATATGGCAACAGTATTCAATGCATGGTTGTAATGTAGATTTATAAATTTACAAGATGGATTCTGACAAGAAAAATTTTCCAGAATCACACAGTGACCCAACTTCTCTTGCAGTAGACTTAGCAATTAATTCAATAAAGTTGCTCCAGTTCATATCAGTGGAAAACGTGAGGCCAAGAAGGTGTGGTGTGTTGCTCTTTTAATTCAACTTTTGCCATATAAGAAGAAAATGAGTAACTACCGACACCAAGGTTCAAGCATGACACACTGGACTTAAGAATATATGTTTTCTGCCAGGCGTATTAATAGTGGTGTCTCAATGTCTGACTGCAGTTATTATTGAGTGACTATTGTCTGGTACTATCTAGTCAAATTAGTGTGAATTATTGTGCATCGATGATTTAGGTTTTGATTTAGAATTTACCAGATGCTGCTAACAAGGTATTCACTGAAATGGTTAATTATCTTTGGTTGACTTTCACTTCTTTTATTCTTGTTAAGTATTTATTTGCAGTTGTAATTAAATACTGTTTTATCTTAACATTGAAGTCTTGAGTTATACTTAATTATTAACGGCCACCGTACATCACAAAAACTTTGTATATTTTACAATTTACCACACTCTTGTATTTATATAATTTTTATTGTATTTTAATGTACAAATTGTTCACTTATATCTGTTCCTCAGCTGAGAAAGGAAGAAAGATATGTTGTTTCCTGACAGACATGATAGGTTAGCACCCCTGTCTCCAAGATCCAAATAAAGAGTAGAAGAATATTAGAAATCATAAGCAATTAATCATTATTTCTTATTACTATAAACATTATATTTAGTGGATACATATGCTTGAGTAGACATATGTTTTTCTTTTTCAAAAATAAAACTGACACCTTCTAGGCTGGGTAATCAAAAGAAAATATACTTCTAAGTGGGAGTCAAATCTACATTCCCATTATTATAGGAGAACCACTTTGAAATTGGATGTGCTTTAGCTGCTCAGCCATAAGAGACCTCACTGCAAATGCTCAGTTAATGGCTATGTATGAGTGCAAAGGAATATTTTTGTGCATAAATGAGTATAAGGATTATAGATAAGGAAAAGTAGTAAAAATATAGCATTTTTTTTTAATTTTCTTTATATACTTATAAATTCAGAAAACAGTAAATTTTTAAAACTCATCTTAAGAACAAATCTTCAAAATTTTGGTGATCTTAAATGATTTTATATAGACAAACATAATCTTTATATATATATATATATATATATATATATATATATATATATATATATATATATATAAAACTCTAATTTATATATTCATAGGATTTTACCTATTTGCATATGTTGGTTATAAGATAAGTAAAGTGTAGAGTAAATGCATACAGTGTTTTGCATCCAAGGCTAGGGCTAAAAATTTGAAAGACAGCAAGGCAAGAAGGGGAGAAAATGAAATAACCAACATCTTCCTAGCTTTAGTAAGTTGTGGAGCTATAATGAAAATTTCTGTGATGGCATACTACCCCCCAAAAATTGGAAGATTTGACTTTCATCAAATTATAAAAAGAAATTTATGACCTAAAAAGAAACTTGTCATAGCAGAAAGAACCAAATTTCCGTCTGTTAAACAGAAAAAATATGAATCAATTATACAATATCTTCACATATTAAGAGAAGCTAGCAGATTCTGTGAACTTGAGAAACTGAGAACTCAAGTTTTGACTATAGAGGATGAATTACAGTTGATTGAAGGTATGGCTGATATATCTCATAAATATAAGATATTCGAACAATTACAATTGTATAATTTGTCTCTAACTGCATGTTTTGAAGTCATACAAATTTAACAGATTTAAAAAAGATACTTGCAAGAAAAGCATTGGAAAAATTTTTTATCCTAAGAAGCTGGTTACTTTTACTG
>OZ010574.1:115661673-115811673 GCA_963932145.1 Acanthosepion lycidas
CTCAAATATGATGTCTCTGACCAAAATAGAGATATGTGCTTTGTAGCTAGTGAAATACTCTAATGAACATATGATAGATATTTGAGGTGTGACAATCTTTAAAGAAAATAAAAGCATAAAAAAACAAAAATATATATATATACATATTATATATATATATATACATAAAACAGAAGATGTCTGTGTGTGTGTGTGTGTGTGCATGTTTGTGAACCTCTTATTAACCCCAGCTTTACAATAAATGTGTGAAGCAGGAGGGAGTGTTCATGCATTTGCACTTGTGTTTGAATCAAGCACTAACACTTCATCCCTGTTTTTGTTTGATTATTAGATTTATGAACAATGACATACTATTTGTTACAGCCATAAGAAATTTACTGAATATCTAAAATATTGAAATAATTTAACCCCAATCAACAACCACAAGGTTCATCGATGGAATTCTTTTATTAAGAACAATCAAACACTTGTGAAAGACATAGCATAAAAAAAATTATGGGGGAAGGGAATAGCTTAGTATATCAATGAATGATGCATGCAAGCGGGGACGTAGGCAGACATTTCTAGACAGTGGGGGGTGTATGTGGCTATATAATTGCAGCCGTGTACATCTTGGCAACGCCAGGTACCTCAGCTAGTGTATATATATATATATATATATAACTCTTATAAAAAGTATATATCTAACTCTTATAAAAAAGATAATAACTCCAAACACCTATCCTCCATACACAGAGAAACCACTAAATTTGCGTTTAAACATAATATTGCTGATAGAATGGGCACTACTCACTTGAAAGATGCCTACCTACTTTTTAAAGACCATAGACCTAACTTTCAAAATAATATACATTCCAGACTAATAAATCCCTCCAAATCAGAGTTAGGAGTACTTTCCAGAAACATTTTTAAAAAATAAAGACATCTATATTAGAAAATTATCCCTTAAACCTTTGGAAAGATTCATCTGACGCCATTAACTGGTTCCAAAATCTAAAATCTAAAAATAAAGCCACTTTCATCCAATTAGACATTATCGACTTCTACCCTTTCATTTCTAAAAATTTATTGGAAAATAGCTTAAATTTTGCTAAAAACTATACTAAGATTACTGATGAGGAAATTAAAATCATAATGGATTCCAGACAATCTGTACTGAGACTTAATGACACTACTTGGTTTAAAAAAAATAAAGAAAATTTCGATGTCCCAATGGGAGCATTTGATTCTGCTCAAATAGCAGACCTAATAGGTACATACATTTTAGATATTCTGAGCAGATTCCTTAACCCGCAAAATGTAGGGCTTTACAGGGATGATGGTCTCATTATTATACCTAACTCTAATGGACCTCTAACATCCCAACTCCAGAAGAAAATAATTAAGGCATTCAAATATATAGGATTTAAAATAGAAATATCCTCTAACCTGAAAATAGTCAATTTTCTAGACGTAACATTTGATCTCGACAATAACACTTACAAACCCTTCAAAAAGGAGAACCAATCGCCCATATACATAAATATCGACTCAAACCACCCTAAAGCAATTATAAAACAGATCCCTAATACTGTAGATACTAGAATAAATAAACCATCTTCTAGTGAAAATATCTTTCATCAAAATAAATCAACATACAATCAAGCCCTATTAAAAAGCAAATTCAAACAAACACTTATATAGATAAATCTATTAACAACACATCTTCTAAATCTAAAAATAGAAAAAGGAAAATTATATGGTTCAACCCACCTTTCTGTAAGCTTTCGAACATTAATATAGGAAAATACTTTCTTAAACTAATAGATAAGCACTTTAAAAAAGATGAACTTTTTAAAAAGATGTTCAATAAAATGAACTTAAAAATTAGTTATTCCTGCATGAGCAACGTAGAAAAAATTATTAGCTCTCACAATAGCAGAATTTTAAATAAATTTAATAATCAACTACAAAAAGATCTTAATACGAGCCAAAAGAACAAATCTACCTGAAACTGCAGAGAAGGATCAGTTTGTCCAGTAGAGGGAATATGTTTGTCTGAAAACGTGATATACGAGGCTACAATTTTCCCCAAGGAAGATATTAAACAGAAGAAGATCTACATGGGGATATCGGCGGGAAATTGAAAGCAACGATTTTATAACCATCGCCAATCCTTCACAAATAAATCAAAGAAACATCAAACTGCACTTTCTAAACATTATTTGGAGTTGTTGGAAAGCAAATTAACCCCACAAGTAAAATGGAGAATCGTCTCAAGAGCTCGGAAAAACCACCTTAATTTAAATAAGTATGTTTAGAAACAACTATATAAAAAGGGAAAATATTAATTTTGTTTTTGAAATGAATATATGAACATATGGATACTATACTTGTTAATATGTACTCTAAAAAGTAGATGAACTTAGACATTTATATGTGAATTTATATATATATATATATATATATGTATATGTATGAACATTTTGAATAAGGCTGCTTATATGAATATATGTACTTGTACAAATTGTTGGCACATATGTATAGAGGTATGTGCGTGTTTATATATATATATATATATGCATGGGAGTATAAATATATATGTATGGGGTATGGTTAGGTACTAGCGTTGTTTTTGTGCTAGATGTCATTATATGTATATATGTGTATGGGTGTATATGTATATGTATATATGTATATATATATATATATATATATATATATATATATATATATATGTGTGTGTGTGTGTGCGTGTGTGTGTGTGTATAAGTGTTTTACATATGTGTGGGTGTATGTGTATATATAAATATATATTTGTGCGTATGTGTATATGTATGTGTATATGTATATTGTATGGATATATATGGATATATATGTGTATGCATGCATTTATATATGTGTAGTATTTTGAATATTAAATTACTTGTAATCTGTATATGTATATAGATGTAAATATCTTAGAATTAATATTTGTAATATATGTGTGAATAGATGTATAACATTGTAATATAAATACATATGCATGTGTGGATAATTATGGGTAGAATTTATTTCATATGCTTTTTTATGTATATAATCGTGTATGTATATGTAGGTATATGTATATATGTGTGTGTATGTGTATATATGGTTGTATATGTATATAAGCGTGTGTGTATATATATATGGGTATATATGTATATGTATATATGTGTGTGTGTGTGTGTGTGTATATATGTATATGTATGTATATATGTATATGGGTGTATATATGTATATATAGATAGAAAGATAGATAGACGGATGCGGATATCTATGTATATATATGTATAGACATATATGTGTGTGTGAACGTGTATTAAATTTTTTTTTTTTTTCAATGGAAGTACATGGGTCATTCTAATGGGGTTTTAAATTTACTCTTTTTAGTATTTAATATCACTTTTTCTTTTAATGTTCTATAATTAGAATTATGAGAGTGTATATTTATCTTCTGGAGAGAGAGTTTCATTTCAAAATTGATAACTTAATTTAAGTTTAAATATACCACTCTTTAACTATTAATAGTAATAATGATATTAACGAAATTCCTTTAATAATGTAGCATTTCAGAAGTCACCTAAAGTTAAATTTTAACTATGAAATCAAACTAAAATCTAAATAAATTTCAAATATTAAAATATAGGTAATGATTGGTAAATGTATATATAGATAAATTATGTATGAAGATAGATGAACATTTGTGTATATTGTTACAGTACACGTATATCTATGTGTGTATTTGCACACATAGATATTTGTGAGATATAAGAAGAAAACAAAATCTTTAATATTACCCTCAAATATTATTCAATAATGAAACCAAGACCCTAATTAAATTTACCCATATAATAATAAAGAAAAATTGCATTCATAAATTAGATTAAAAGTAAAACTAATAAAGATGTTACCGAAAACCTTTTTTACAACATTAAGAAAGTACAATTGGTCGGGTTAATAAACTATGATAATTAATAATATTTCTTTAATATGTTCTAAATGTACTAATAAAAATAGTAGTTAACTTATACTAAGTCTCTAAACTATTTACTTAAAATTTAAATATTTAAATTGATAACAATCATCACTTTTTTTTTTTAAACATCTAAATTTCTATCAAGCATTGAAATCTATCTTTTACATAAATTTGTTATAACACAATTACAGCCTCTTTCGTTTTACTTCCCTCTCTCCTTGCTGTAACACTCAATTGTATATATCTGTATTACTGTCTTCTCTCTCTTTTCCATTTTTCCTTCCCTTTCACCCCACTACCCTCCTATCTCTATATATCATTTCCGTTAAGTTAACCGGTCATGGTCCGGTCACTCCTCCTACCCCAATATAACGCACGCTTAAGAGAGATATGAAATTAACCCCTCCCTATACTCTACCTTGTCTCTTTAACTACCACCCTCAACCCCCACTGTTAAATTACAAATATTACACTACCCATCAATTTTTAATCTCATTTTTCCTTTCATTTCGATGTTGGAAGTGTTACCTGATGATCCGGAGTCCTTTAAAAGGATTTTGGTGAAATAAATTATTGTAATGGTACTTTAAAGTGGTCTGTTTTTCATTAAATATTATCTCTGGATTCGCATTGAGCTCTCAGGATTTCATCCTCCATACGGTTTACCAAGTTCTTCGTACTTAATTATATATATATATATATATATATATATATATATATATATATATATATATATATATATATATAAAGTGAACATAAAAGTCAACACTTAGAGGTGACAGTCTGTTTCATGCTATATACAATCGTCAGGCCACGTGTGCTGTTATTTTTCTCGGCTATTTATATATATACGGGTCAGTGGTGCATTGTGGGTAGTCTATTATGGCGGTTATTTTACCAGAAGTCATTTGTTTATTTATTTGGGTTAAATTATATTGCTTGTTTTTATTTTTATTTTTTGTTTCTTATTTTATTTATTTATTTATTTATTTTTTTTAATCGTTTTTTTTTTAATGTAGTAAAAATTTGTTTATATCACTTATTTAATAGTTTTGTTTAATTAAAGCTATTTGTTCACTTTTGTGGTTGATTGTTGTAGTTTATTCTAACTATTATTTTGGCGGGAACAGTTTTTAATTTGTGTTTATTTGGGTTGATTATCTTTATTTGTTTTTTTCTAATGGTAACTTTATCGGGATTGGTTTGTTTATTTATTTACTTAGATGAATTTAGGTCAATTTATTTTACTTGTATATTTTCTCTTTCCGGTTTTCGATTTTTAAGTGACATAGTATTTATTTATTTATTATTTTTATTTCTATTTTTTTATTTTTATATTTTTACCGTTATATAACGGTTATAGCTATTTTTTCCCGTCCGATTTTTAGGTTTGATTTTTTTAGTCTAACTAATATTTTGTTTTGGTCATAATGGTTTGCTAATTTGTTTATTACTTACTTTATTCATTTAGGTTCGTTTGTTTTTTTTAATTTTTTTGTTATTATTGTTATTATTATTCTATTTCATCTATTCTAACAGGTGTGATTTGGTAATTTGTTTGGATTAATTAATTTTGCTTATTTTTATTGTTATTTTGTTTATTTGTTTATTTATTTGTTTTTATTTTATTTTTATTTTTTCTGTTTTCAATTTTTAAGTAATGTAGTAAAAATTTGTTTTCATGTCTGCATTTTGAGATGAGCTCGGATCTTTTATTTAATAATTTATTTTGGTCTGGGAAAGTAATGATAGCTATTTTTCCTCCAAGCAATGTTTGCAAGTTTTTGATTGGTTGTTGTAGGCTGATGATCTTTTCCTTATCTTCCAAGATATTTTTGGTGTGATGTGCGTTTTGTTTTTAATTTCCCAGATATACTTAGAAAGCATTGTACTATTTGCATATTTACTATTTGTGAAAGATGTTTTGTGTGTATAATTTCTTTGTTTCCAGGGTTCTTCAGTTACTCCTATGTATACTTTTTCTTCATTATCTGGTGATTTTATCGTGGCTTGGTATATTACGTTGTTTTGTAAACATCATCAGCCTAAGGCTAACATTAGGAAAACGGCTGCCATCACCTTTAATAAGTCAGTGAAGAAAGTGGTTATGGCACATAATAAAACTATCATCCATATGGAAGCTGCTTGGGCCATATGGATAGCCAACTACCGAAAGAACAACATAGCCTTGGATACAAACATCATCCAAACAAAGGCTAGGAGCCTGTATGAGACTTTTGCCACTAAGGAACCTGAGAACAACAGTGGCAACCCTGAAGAAGAGGAAGATGATGTAGAAAATCCAGAGTCAGGGACATCCAGTGATTCACAACCTAAAAAATGTATTTTTTCTGTTAGCAAAAAGATGGTTTGTTAAGTTTCAGAAATGCTTCGGCCTAAAAAATGTTTCCTTGCATGGTGAGGCTACTTCTGCTGACATGAGTGCTGCTGAAACATACGTGAATGAAACTTTCAAGAAGATTACCTCCGAAGGTGGATATAAGCCTGAACAAGTTTTTAATATAGACAAGATGGTCTTGTTTTGGAAAAGAATGCCATCACAAACTTTCCTGTACAAACAGAAAGCAAAAGCCTCTAGCTTTAAAGCATACAAGGATTATGTGACCCTCATGGCAATGCTGCAGGATTTTGTTAAAGTCAGGACTTCTTTAGGAGTCTAAAACCCAAGGGCTTTAAAAAACAAAAACAAGAATCTGCTACTTGTACATTGAATGCACAATCCAAAGGCATGGATAATGAAGGTGCTGACCTCCGACTGGTTCCACCAGTGTTTTATCCCACAAGTCAAGGTGTATCTATTAGAGAAAGGCTTGCCATCTGAAATCCTTCTCCTAATGGATAACGCTGGTGGCCACGCGACTGATCTGTCATATGAGGGCATTCAGATTGAGTTACTGCCACCCAACACTATGTCACTTATTCAGCCAATGGACCAGGGGGTTATCAGGGCGTTCAAGGCCCTATACACAAGGAATGTCCTGGTGAACCTGGTTACTTCTGTGGATGCCACCCAAGAAGATGAAAATTTTAACTTGAAGGCATACTGGCGGCAGTACACAATTGCTATATACCTCCAAAATATCCAGAAGACATTGCAAGAAATGAACCCTGCCACCATTAATGCGAGCTGGAAGAATTTGTGGCCCGAGGTTATTTACGATGACAAGGGATTCACACCTGCCGAAATCCAATACTTCGCAGTACAGAAAGCTTTGCAGTTGGCTGCAATCATTGGAGGTGACGGCTTTGCAAACACGACCACAGGAGACATCAACAAATTATTAGACTGCCACTCCCAGCTGATAGCTGATAGCTGACGCAGACCTTGAAGACATGACAAAGTCAGCCAGCAAAGAAGAAGAAGAAGAAGAAGAAGAAGAAATAATGCAGCAAGAAACAGAAGTTGTCAACCAAACTGGCTTGACTTTGGAATGGCTGGCCAAGCTCTGCAACCTGGCTAAAGAATTGAAAGAGGGGTCACAGGAATGGGACAATGATATGGTTTGTTCTGTGCAATTTTGCAACAAGGTCGATGAAGTCATGAATCCCTACAAGATGCTCTTTGAACAGAAAAAGACACAGGAGCAGCAACTTCCTATCACAATGTTTTTGCAGACTCGCAAAAAAGAGCCAGTTCCTACTGCTACTACTATGGTTGCACCTTCAGAAACAATCTTTATTTTTTTAATCTAAATTGTTATTGCTTAAGAGTTGTCCTTGTTATTAATAGAGTACTGGGTAATGGGTGGCTTGTTAACAGTACAGGGAGGGTTTTAAAAGTCCAAATAGACGTTAAATAAATACTGTAAATATAGTGTCCCTACTTCATGGAAATTCAGTTATTGCAGCCGGTCTTGGAACCAATCTACCGCAATAAACGAGGGATCACTGTACCTTTGTTCTTATAATTTTCTTCTTTTCTGGACATAAATTATGTAGAAATTGTCCAAATGTTCTGTATATCCAACTACTTTCATCTATACTTTTAGTCATTATCAAAGATGATTTTATTTTTACTTTTAACTGAATGTATGAATTGTTTTATGTATGTATCTAGAGTTATAGGAATATAACTCTAGATATACTGATATGATCAAAGTTATGGGACATAAGTATTTAAAGATAATGGTGGGTGATGCTAATGTAACTTAATGTCATGGAAATGCTTAAACCTATATCAGTTTTATTCTGACATCTCTTGAGTCAATGGGAACACTTGCTCAGCTGCTTATTGTAAGGTGATATGAATTATTAAATTTCAAGCAGAGCATGATAGTGTGTACCAGAATGATGGGATATTTCACTTCTGAAATTATGGGACATTTGATATTTTTCAATTTACAGTTTCATTTGTATATCAGAAACTGTGAACAGCACAATGGTTAACCACAGGTACTTAATGATTGTGACCTGAAGAGTTAAAATAAAATTGTTTGTCATAAAAGACAAGTGACACTAGCTGAAATCATCAGGTAAATCTTGCGTTGACTTGATGCATCTTCAGAAAATCGTTTCAGTATATTCCCTGGGATATAAGAACAAGATCTACAAGAGTGCCCATGTTAACATTATGGCTCATGGCATTGTTAATTGAAATGGCAATGTGTGGTATGGTCTAGCGTGTTAAGGTTCCAGATGTTTTAGGCTAATTAGATGGTTTGGGTGCAGCACAAATCCCATGCGGGCATGGACTCCAGTTGTGAACAAGACACTATGTAGGTTGGTGGTGGATCTATAATGGTTGTTATAATCAACTTCCCTGATTATCCACTTTTAATGGAACTCTTAAAAAACTCTTAAATTCAAAGATGGTTGCTTGGCACACTACAATAGCAGTAATAATAGTAGTACAATAATGTTGAATAAAGCCGCTATTCAGAGGTAATTCTTGTTGTTGTCAATTTATTACAATTTATTCAACATTACTTTGCATTATCTACATCAAGATGGAGCATATCCTGTGTCCAGACAGACTAACCATAGATCCAAATGCCACCAAAACTGAAAGAGAATATCGGCACTGGGAAATTATGTTTAAAACTTTTATCAATAAATGCCAAGACAAACCCAAAATAAATTGCATTGCCTTGTAAATACATTTCCACCACTATTTATGATCTTATATCAGACTTATTGCAGGAGTATGCTGGTCAAGTGTTTAGTTGGAAAACACATATCTCTTGCTGTCTCCCACAATAAAAATAGCAGACTCGAAATGTAAGTCTGGTTAGTAAAGAAAATCAGACTTACATATGATTCAACATCATCTGCTAGAGAGCCAAGAACTAACACCAAGCCAGGCCTGTGAGACTGCTAGGTTATTTTAACATGTGAACACTATGCCAGGGCAGACACACAGGTAAGTGCTGCTGCTAGAGCTGGGGAAAATGTCCCTCAATTCCAAGATTATGCTGCCCCCTTACAAACTAGCTTTACTTCAAACTAGCTCTACTTCAGTTAATGCTGTCACAGTGAAGAAGTAGTGCTGGTTTTGTGGTGGTAATTTTCAACAGTGTTCCAAATATCCAGTTCAGAATAGTGAATGTAATACTTGTGATAAAACTGGACATTGGGCAAAGTGTGCCATTTCAGATGAAACCAGAAAGTCACTGCTGTTGTCAGTAATAATAATAAGTTATGTGCAGTACTAGCCACTGCCCCATACTGTTTAGCATCTTCTAGTGTCCCTGTCCTAATTACCCAGCCTCAGCAATGATTGACTCAGCCAGTTCTAGTAGCTTTTTCAATTATGAGTTAGCACAAAGGCTTAAATTGAAAATTTAATTTGGTACATGCTACATTACATGTCTTTAAAACAGGCTTCAATTAAGGTTGTATGTCATATTAACATCACCTTGAATAACAAAGATTATAAAAACACTTGTCTGGAAGTACTTGAGGACCTATATGGTAATGTACTTCTAGGTCTTGATTTTCAAAAATAACATGCTGCTGTCACCATTTTACATGGTGGGTCTGACGTCAAAACTACAGTTCACTGCTTTACCTCAAAGTAAACTTATTAACGCTGCTCAACAACTTGAGCACTTTAATGTGGACTTCAAGGGACTCTTACAAGTACATCTAATAAATATCTAATTGCTGCAACAGATGAATTTTTAAGATTTAGTCTTGCAATTTCATGCAATGATACCTCATCTAAGACAATTATACTGTATGGAGTGGCCTCTATCAAGACAAACTCTTTATCATCCTTAAGGCAATGCCCAATTGGAAAGATAGAACATCATATGGAAAACCATTTACATTACACAGAAATCACAGAACATACTCTTACCTCACTGGGAATTGATACTAGCTTCAGTTCTTCACAGCATCAGATCTATTCTTTCCCTGCCACTAATGAGAAAGATTCATTTTCATTCATGATCATCTATGGGTGTATCTCTTCCATTCTGGCTGCTAAAACCTGGACCCGTCTTTCTACAACAATTTGTAAGACACTCAAAAAATGATCCCTAGGTACAAGAAGTTCAACAATTAAGTGCAAATCCAACTTATGTCAGATACAGTCATGGCCATGAATCATCTGTCACTACATGACCTAGCTCCCAGCCCAATGCAGACATTTGTGAGTGAGAAGAGTCTTCATCAATCCATATTTTGTGGAGCCACAGATCCTGTCTCAGTAGCACAACAATAAAGAGCAGTAAAGTTTGCCTGACTCGGTTGACTTTGTTCTGGAAATGCAATCTGATACAGCTGTGCAGCTTCATGTCCATTACCATTCACACAGCCGTATGTAAAAATTATATCTGTTTTGTGATGTCAACAAACACTTGTTCCCACTTTTGTAATGTCATTGAATACTCATTGTCACTTTCAAAATGCTTATTGTAGCAGAAACTTTGTAAGCACAGATATAACTATAGTAATGCCGTTGAATAATACTGGTGTCAGATGCTTTCGAATAACACTCACACTAATAGTAATTGTTTGATAATACTCACTCGAAACATAACCACCGAATAGTGATCTGAATAGTAATCTGTATTGTTGTCACTTAGATGCCATGCTAATTCCCATATATACATTTCCTTTACCATCACATGTTCTACTTATTCAAAATGGGATCACCTGTGTTTGCTCTCTGATGATCTGTGTTCAAACTCCAGTGTCAGCAGAGACACTTTATACCTATATAACAATCTGCCTACTCACAATATGAATACCCTGCCATTATCAAATGGGGAAATTCTCAGTTAACTCACTACTAAATATGTTAAACATTGAAGACAGACCAGCCACAAATGTACATGAATGACAAATGTAACCTAGTCTATATGGCAACACAGCACTATCAACTTTTTTAAAACTTAATAACTAAAAAACCAAGATTTGGGGATATATGTTTATATGGACTTTTGTCCTTGTTTTGGTAGGAGTTTGTAAAGGTAATTTTGATATACCTTGTATATACATATAGATTTAATAGGCCAGTTAATAAAATTTGAGTAATAAAAACCAAAAAATGGTAACAATATTGGGAATAACATTGATTATATTTCTTTTTTTTTTTTTTTGGCTACCTCAATTTCAATTAATTTCCTTTAGTTAACTCAACTCTCCAAGTTTTGGTTCCCTTTGCTGTGACCAGGTATTGAACTCACAACTCTTTGGGCCAAGTCACTTTTTGGATTACTCAACCAATGCTTTTATCCCCTAGGGACATCATTGTGTGGATTTTTGTGACCTATAACTCTAATGTCTTAGTAACTGTTTTTGACCAGAGCACATTTTTTGTTATTGTTGTTTTATGTCTTATAAGTAAAATGAGAACAAATGGAGTATAATTCCACTGTATATAACATTAAATTTAAAAGAAAGCTCAATACAGAGAAGAGCTAAATATTATTTATTTTAGTATATTAAAATGAAAACATGTTAAAAATCACTACTCACTTACAATTATGTTTCAACACTGCAAATGTGTCTCC
Organism: Acanthosepion lycidas; assembly: GCA_963932145.1. Lineage (NCBI taxonomy): Eukaryota > Metazoa > Mollusca > Cephalopoda > Sepiida > Sepiidae > Acanthosepion > Acanthosepion lycidas. Next base: position 115,673,629 of record OZ010574.1, read on the forward strand.
TTGGATAATAAATTTAATTTTTTAATATAGGTCATGATACAAAGAGGTAGGGAGATAATTTAACACAATGCTAACCAGTTATATGCTCATTCAGCTTCTTACATAAAATTTTGTAGTTGATAAATAAAAGGCCCTTTTAAGAAACTAGTAGATAACTGAAAAAAAGATAAAAAATACAGAACTGTTTTGACAAATTAATATTCAACCATTAAATAAAGAGCATCCATATAAAATGTTAGTAATACCAACCAATCAATGTAAGATGTTAATAATATTAACTAAACACCTGTACATCCATATAACATGCTAATAATACTAACTAAACATCAATGCAGCACTATATTAAATCAAAATGAATCTTACAAATAGAATAGTAAGCTATATAAGGTGCACCACAGTTCATCTACTGATTATTACTATAAGAAAAAGTATTATCAAATTCAAAGTTTAAATATGTTGTAAGGTAAAAGATAAACTATGCCTACAATTTAAAGTCAATTCACTTCTTTGATGTAATTTTTATCAGAAAATCTGATAATTTCTAATTTTTCATGTAAGCATAGAAAACAGAGCTTATTTAAATATCTACATGTTCTAGCTTTTTTTAAATTTTCAATTTTATTTTAGGAGTTTTATTAGCTTCTTTTAAATTCCAAAAATATTTAGAAAGTGATGTACTATTTTTATAAGTACTATTGATGAAGGATAAGATATGTTGATACCACCTAGTCCTAAAAGAATTCTTAGTGCTACCAATATAAATTTTTTTCAATTTTTCTCTATTGTAGAAATAGTACTTCATTAACAAGATCTAATGTAACATCAAGAAAATCTACTCATTTAACATTAGTAGTTATCTTAACATTAAGATTTAACCTTTTTAATTCCCTATGAATCATTTTCCTTAATTTGTGAACCTTAATTTTAGTAGAATTTCTTACTACCATAAGACCATTATCTCTGTATAACCCTATATTATCAACATTAACATCATCATAAGTGCTAATATTATATAGGATAAATAAGCCCACTAGGTCAGAAGACTGTAGATTCTAATGATCCCATAGAGATATCAAATTGATCATCAGAGTTTTTAACCCAGTGTAAATTGTTGTTAATGAGAACAGATCTTCTACAGTTCATTATTATATTTAGATCTTTACTGAAAAAATTAGAGTATTCCTTGGCAAATACTAAAGCTAAGGTAGAAAGATATTTGGAAATGGAAAGGTAAAAACCCACGATATCAAATTTGATAAAAGAGAACCTTCTTTTGTTGTTAATTCCTTTGAACCAATTAATGACATCTGCAGTAACAGTCCATTGTAGAAATCCAAATTGTTGTTTAATTTGTTTGTTGACTCTATTCAGGATAACTTTACTTATCCTTCCAATGTCTGATCTGGTAGGGTTTATAATTCTCATAGGTAGTTTGATCTCAAAGTTTGGTTTATTATCTTTAGTTAGGACATATAATTCCTTGGTACAAAGCTTGTGTTAAATTACTTCCCTACCTCTTTTGCTTTTACTTATTAGGAAAGTTGAACACCAGACTTCTATACATCTAATGAAATAATGTAACCACTTGTATCTGTCCATAAAGAAAGTGTTTAGGATTTATATGTAGACAACTTTGTGTGATGACCTATATTAAAAAAAATTTGGGGGTGACTTTCAATTTAGCATAGATCACATTCAATTGGTTATTCACAATAAAGCCGACAGCCTATTTTTATTCTGTTTTTTTTTTCTCAACAAAACAAGAAGTATTCTGCTCATAAAATCAAATTAATCATTCACTGACCTGTAATTTAACATTGCCCAAGGAGACACATTTATAGTGTCAAAACATAATTGTGTAGCGATTTTTAACATCATGTTTTTGTTTTAATATCCTAAAATATACATATATATATATATATGTGTGTGTGTGTGTGTGTGTATATATATATGTGTGTGTGTGTGTGTGTGTGTGTGTGTGTGTGTGTGTGTGTGTGTGTGTATATCTGTTTTGAAAGGAAAAACTATATTAAGTATTATATGATTTTCCTTATTACTAAGCTTCTAGTTGTGTACTGCCATATTGCAATGGCAAAAACTTATATTTGCCATTAAATCTGGATTTGAATTTTTTCTATAGATATTTCTATGTACCTATGACATCTGCCTGAGTGAAAAAAATATTAATTCCCCTCGCCTCCTGCTGGTGTTATTTTAAAATCAGTCGCTGAAAAAAATTTTCTTTTCAGTAATTTTGTTTTATCCCAATGATATATTTCTGGAGATGAGTTGGTGAAATTTTATTTGTTGCAATACTTTTGTATCTTTTTTAATAATAAATTATGATCCCAGTTTTAAAGATTATCATATATATATATATATATATATATATATATATATATATATATATATATATATACACACACACACAAGGTCTGATCAAAAAGTACCAAAACTATTGCTATGGTAACAGAGCTAAAGTATGCAAAGTGAATCTACTTTGCATGGATTGACCTTGGACACTGTCATGCTTGCACACTAAGTTACAACATTCTTGCTCACTTCCATTGTTTATAGCAGTTTTGGGAAGAAAAGCTTGTAGAGTGTGGTCATCTCACCACACCACAGAGGTTCCATTAGTGACCATGGCAGAGAAAATTGAACAGAGAATCTGCATAAAATTTTACCAAAAACCTGGTGATACATGTGCAAAGAACTACACAAAATTACAGAAAGTTTTTAATAAATAAAAACATATTCAAAGAAAAACTAACATGTGACAAAAGAAATAGCAAGCAATGGCTTAGCAAATGTGTCATTATTGTCATTTTAACCACAGATATTTCAAGTGTGATTTCTGTGTAACTATATCAGTGGAATATCTCATTAAACAAGGAGACAAGTCATTGTAATAGAATAGATATTTTAAAAAATGATCTGAAATTCAAATATGAATTTTTATGTCAGCCTAAAAATGTATCATCCATTTTCTCAAGATAAATTTTACTTTTTTAAATTTTTATGGAGTATGCCTTAGAAAATAACTGAGTGATATTTTCCTAATTTTACATCAAAAAATGATACGAAAACAATAGCAAAAGCAGTTAAGGAATGATCTCTTCACAATAAAATTCTATGCCCACTAGCTAAATTGAGAAGCCATATTTTTGTTGGAGGAAGGTTTTGCCAACTTCAGTATTGTTCTTTTTTATGTGCAAAAAAATTATTTTAAAACTGTTCATCAAAATTTTAAGAAAATATTCATTTATTTATTACTGATACCAATCAAAATCTTATAATGAATCAAAAGTAACATTATGTTGAAAATTACATTTTTTTATTATTAATAAGCAGTAATAAATTAACCTAATAAATAAGGATTATTTTTACTTCCATCCAGAACTAAATGAAAATATTATTGTTTAGAAGTGATTATAAGAGAGAACACACACATTAATTGAACATCCCATTAAGTAAATAACTGGCAGTCATTTTCATATCAATCTTAAGGTGATTTGTCAACAGGAGTGCAATAAAATTGGAGCTAATTTCTACTATAAACTTATTTCAAATTATTCTTACATATAATTGCCATCATAGCAAATAACAGGCATAGTATTAAATGTTGAATACAGTTTATTTATATGTAGAGGAAAAGGTGTGCATAAAGCAAAAAATGAAATAATCTTCAAACACAGCTCTACAAATTTTAAATAAATTTTATTATTGGGTACTTGTTTTCTTTCAAGTTGCAAGAAATAAATTACAAATGTCCTCATAAAACAAAGTCTCATAAAATATTTTGTTTTTGTTTTTTCAATGCAACAAAATCATTTGTGTTGGAATGATAGAAGAAGCAGAATGTGTCTTTTAATGAGAGAGTGACATATTTACATTGTTTTATAAATGCATGTAATTTTCCAGAAGTCAGGCAGTCAACTAAAAGGAGCTGTAATATTTCTACTACTAATATGTTTGATGATATAACTCCATTTGTATGTTTTTTGTGTTGCTTAATTTAAAATCACAAGTCTGTTGCAAGAAGTTACTCAATAAATATATCAAATGTTGAGTAATTAATTATATGAAAGGTGTGAATAATCAATTGTGAACCAAACAACAAACCCGGATCAAAGATTTACCAAAATACTGAAAACTGAATACTAACTTTGTGAATTTACACAGTCGCATTTATAACAGAATATAGGCTCCAGGAAGCTAAAAGTTAGATTTACTAAACTCAGAAGTTTATTAGTTAATAAATATTTTTCCCAATTTTGAAATATCTGCTTTTAAGAGGGAAAATATTGTTGATCATTTTCTAGAGTGAACTTTCAAATTTTGCAGCAGACAACATGTTATCATCTGAAATTTGAAGGCTTTATACAAAGCTGTGATAATGTTGCTGATTCATTAATAAATGCAAATGTAGAACTTCAAATCTGGAACTGACTTTGTGCACAAAAATGAGTTGATTTTTACGCTTTCCCAGAATTGAGATATTTAGTGATATTACTGAAATCTACTGAATTTTTCTACAATTTTTAATGCGGTTCCACAAATGTCTATCCAATACTTTTGCTTTGTGGTTTTCTTAATGCTCAATAAATTTGTGCATCGACAAAAAATTCTTTATTTCTTAGATATATAATACCCTAAGCATGCTATTATGTTCAGCTCAATTTTTAGGCTTGTGACCACATTAGAAATTATGTTTTTTCTTAAAAAAACTTTTAAAATTTTATTTGCTTAATACTTTTGCATTGACTTTACATAACACTGTTGAAGGGTTCCTCCATAAACATCAAAGGTGAGCAATATTTGTAACTTGTGGCACCCCCAACATGATGCAGGTGTGTGTTGTAGGCAAAGCCAATCTGCATGCATAACTGAGTATCATTGCATGAATGCAGATCCTGCTCTTAACTTCAACTTTGACAACAATACTAGATCACCTACAATTGTTGTCTAAGTTGAAGTTTGGCTAGAAGCACATGAGCCTATAGTTCTCTTGCTAGTAAACAATCCCAGTTTGTGTTGTCACTCCTGAAGTTATATTTTCTCTGATGCTATACAGTGTGCCAGTACTGCTCTCATAATGCAATGATTTTGATGAGCATTTGTACTCTAGGGCCATCCAAAACCTGGTCCACAGATGTAGGAATGTTCATTTGAACACTATTGCCAACACTGTAGCACCATCAGCACACCATATCAAGATGTACTGAAATTCTCCAAAATGACCATCCAGTCTCTGAAAGCTCAAATCTTCTTAAGCAGTTCTAACTGAACAAATGAACTAGTGTGCATCTCTATGACATGACACCTGATTGCACTAGGATTTTTCACCACATTGTACGTAATCACAGTATGTGTTACCATCTAAAACTTAGACATTGATTGTGTACTGCTATGAGTGTTACAATCTCAGAATGGTCAAACACTGAAAATTTTAAAATAATATATACTCATTTCTAGCCTGCACATTTCCAACCTTGGTAACAAAAAAAAAAAAAAAACGGTATTATCCCTAAAGGTGTTTCAGTTTTATTATCCATATCTTAGATATCCCCCCAAATTCAATAAAAAAAAATAAATAAATTAAAATGACAAAACAAAATAGTAAATTGTAAACATATCCCAATCCAATGTACAAAATGTTATCATTATACATTGTATATTAACAGAAGCAGCAGTCATGCATGTTCATATTTAACATTTATGTTTGTAGATATATCAATAGGTTCATAGACTAACGAGAAATGACATATATATCAATCCTTACATAAAAAGAATAAAGGAGATCATTACTATTTAAGAAACAGCCTTCTATTACATCAGTTTTAGGAAATATGAACACAGCATATTTTCTAGTATTAGTAGTTTTCACTTAAGTGATTTTCAAAGAGTATAAATTAGCATTTCTTTTGCTTCAATTATCTGAGCTATATCTCCTTAATCTATTCTTTGTTTCATCATATATTATTCAGTTGAAATCAACAACTCAAATCACTATAGATGCATACTTGTAAAATCTGCTATACCAAATGATCCATCAATGTACAATTATTATCACTATTTTTTTAATTACTGTAACTATCTGTTTTTATGTATGATTTACTCAGACCTCCTACCACTGATGCACAATATATAATGTAGACATTTGCCCTTTCAGCCAATATTTGCAAATCATTATAAATGTCATCAACCCCAAAATTGTTTTCATACTGTGAAAACTATTTTGGACAATGCATATAAATATTTTCAACCTTAAGATACTGCTGTGGATATTATTGTCCCAAGTGCTTTCAGTCTATTCATGAGCCATTTTCAAGGGGTTCATAGTTAATGTTTGTGTTTTAAGGTGCATTTTGTAAAGCTATTAAAGACATAGCTGTGACTCCATGTTGCAGTGTCTTCCTAAAAACCCACTTACACATCCCACTATTGTTAAATAAATAAAGGCTGATGCATTGCTTTAATATAAACAGCCTCTATATATTTTACTTAAAGCCTGTAATTACATCAGTATAGAATGATGGTGTTAATTTGTTCTAATCATTCAAGGTAGTAAATCTACTAAGACAAAGGGTTACTAAGTGCAAAAGAACATGATAAAAAGAAAAACATGAGTGAGTGAGATGAGAAAAAGAGTAATCAAGACAGTAGATGGCAACTGACATTGTATTTATATTTTTGAACATCAAAGTTGGTTAGAAAGCATGAAGCCAGAACAAAGTTTCACAAACATGAAGTGCAAGAAATTGTTAGCATAGAACTTAGGGCTACATCTAGCCAATTCAACAGTGAATTGAAGAGACTTTTTTTCAATCACCTGCCAATATCACCAAACTGACCAGACCTTATTATCAAGTCAAGAGTAAATTGTTGTGTCATCAGTATAGATATCAAGTTGAGAAATGAAAGTCATTGATGAAAATTAAAAACAAAGTATTAGGTTGGTGCAAAAATAATGTCGTTTTCTCACATAGTAACATATGTGAGAAAACGACATTATTTTTGCACCAACCTAATAGGTGCATGGATAGAGCTTTGGGGGATACCTGCATGATAATTCATCTGAAAAAACCATAGCCTTTCAACTTGTGGAAAAGATCAGTATACCAAACCTTGTCAAATGCTTTTGAAATGTCCAAAGCAACAGCCCAAACTTCACCAGTCATATTTAAAGCTTGATAGACTTGTCATACCTGTCAACACACCACATTTTTTTAAAAACAACCAGAAGAAAAAAAGCAAAAACAGCAATCATTGTAAAACTGATCCAGGTTATAAAAAGGCCTCAATACAATGAAAAAGTATTCTTTGGTATCACAAATGACTGGGATCAATGGTGTAGTATCTGTTCAGATAGCCAGCCCACAGACAGCAGTAGTTCCAGCTTGCCATCAGCCATCTCCAGTAGGCCTCCTGCTTCAACCATCCTTGCCAACAGCAACAATATGCAATAAACTGTCCTTTTCAGGATAATGCTCTTCAGTGACTACAAAACTGTCCTTTTCAGGACAATGCTTTTCAGCGACTACCAAGATTGTCCTTTTTTTTGTATTGAGTGGTATGTATGTGAGTTGCTGAAAATACACTATCTTTTAGGACTGTTTCATAATCTTTTTTGGCTCCATTGAAGATGGTTTCACTGGAAGAATTGTCAGATAACCTGCAGTTTATTGATTGTAGGATCTGCTTGATTATTGATTGTGGGTGTTTGGAAGATGTGTGTATATAGAGTGGTTTGTCATTAGGTTTTCTGTTTGTTTTATATGTATCTTTTCTTAGGTTGAATGTGACATCTAGGAAATCTACTATGTAGACACTGTATCTTTGAGAAAGGCATGAATTCATTTCTTCCTCACTTCCAGTTATAAGTTACATAGCAGAGTAGATTGGACTCTTTAGTCTTGATAAGGTAGTCAAGTAGGATGACACTGAATCTAAATCCCATATCATGGGTCAGCTTGGCAAGGTTTTGTTACTCTCTGTGTCTGATAGATTTGGGGCCTATAATGGGCTTCAGAAAATGGCTGTTATAAATTAATAAATGTATATAAAGTGTTACTTAAAATTTTACCAAATGATCAAACATCAAATTTAAAAAAAAATCAATCTTGATTGGGTTAAAATCTTCCCAGCATACCCATTGTATACTACTTTAATCTAAAACTGACCTCTAGTGAACTCCAGTAACCTTTTAGGTGAGCACCACTCGTGCTATTTTTATCTATCCATATTAACTCTATATATCAGTTTACCTTCAAGAATGTAATTGTTTGGCTGCAATACATAAAGGTCACCTACTAATTCTAATTCCAATGACCTCCTGTGAATTGAAGATTACCATATTATTTGTGTGGTAAAAAAAAATTTCTATACTTCTTAGCAAATATCACACTCCATTTTGCTAGAAATTGTTTTGTTTGGTAAGTGATATGTTGTGCTATGTGGATCTCTGGTGTTTTCAAATGACCTCTAAAGTTAACATCATATAACCAAAGTTATTACTTCAGTTTTGTGATTAACTATGCAAAATCTGAGTCTTTGGGACTTTTCCTTTGACACAGACACATTTTGTCATGTTAATATAGATGTCATCTCGATAAAGCTACTGTTGCTTAGGTAGTTGCAAATTCTTGCATTAAATGCAGTTCTGGTATTTATCTTCTGGATGAACATAAATATTAACAAACAATTTTTATGGAGCAGTGAAAATAATATTGTTATTGAAAAACTGAGATTGCGCTTCTTTTTTACCTTTTTTTAAACATTTATATATATATATATATATATATATATATATATATATATATATATATATATATATATATCATGCTAAAATTTCATTTTAATTTCTAAATTCATTACACATATTGTTGCACATATGTATTATATATACACATACATCTATGATAAAAATATATTTTAAAGTTATGCTATATATATGGGTTAAAATGCTTGATATCAGACAGAGTATATGTAAATATAAAAGTGGATATTGAGGTCAACTCCCAGCAGTGACAATCTGTTTCATGCTTAAATGCAATCCTCAGCTTCATGTCCTGAGGACTGCATTTAAGTATGAAACATATATATTGTAATTATTTTTTTTAAAACTATGATTCCATGACAACACAAAATTGCTATGTTTTGAAACTTGAGTTAAGTCCTGAAAATTTTAAATTTAATATTGAAATTAAACCTTAGGACTTGAGTCAAGTTTTGAAACAAAGTAATTTCTGTATCAAAATGGAATCATATTTTTAAAAAAATAATTATAAATTAAGCTCTACTTCTGTATCAAGCACAGTTTTTTAGAAATAAAAACATATTTATTTTTATTTTTGATAGCACACAGGCTTAATTTAAAAGGTATCATATTTTCAATTATGCTTTTGTTTAAACTCTTCAGACAAACCAGCAGCACCAGAAACACTGAAGCCTTTACTTGAAGCAGTGACAATTCAAAAAACAACTAATGGGAAAGTTGTTTGGGAGAATTTGTTGTCTCCTACTTCATATGTAGAAAAGAAATATTACATGGCTCAAGAAAACAAAAAGAAGACATTAAGTAAACATTCGATCTCTGGTAATATTGCTATAAAATTTTTATTACTTCAGCTTTTTTTTCTATTCAACATACTGAGTTAAAGTTATCCACTATATGGACTAAGTAGAAAAAATGCAGCAAAATTCAATGAATTTAAATATACCTCACAAGCAGTTTAAATTTGTATCATAATTGATGGTGATCTCTGAAAATATTGAAAAATGAATAATGCTTTTATTCCTTACAAAACATTTTTAAAAGGCAAAAGATTGTCAACTAGTATGAAAAAAATAAAATAACAAATCAGATGTAATTCTGTAATTTAATTGCCAATATTGTTTAAGTCTTTTGTCTTAAAATGTATGAGGGGTTGTTCAAAAAATTCTAAGCCTCCCAACTATGTGGAGGAGAGGTGCTAATTTCAGTAGTGCTTATTTTTTAAATTGTAATTTTCTTTCTGAACAATCTTTCATTTAAATCAAGAGGGTATTATATCTTGGTAAAATCATATTTTATTTCAAGATCATCCACCAAGGAAGATCTCCAAGAAGTCCATGACTAGTAATTAAAATTTCTAGTCTTTATTTTTTACATTTCTGGAAAGATAAAGCTGAGAAAAAGATTACTTAAAAAAATAAAAATGTTTCAACACATGAAAAATTTTCCAAAAACTGAAATATTGTTTTTAAAATAAATTTTTATGGCAATCCCATTTATGTTGTGTTGGAATCTTTGTAAAACATTTTTTCAGTGGAGATGGGTTGGCAATTAATCTTTATGGAAATGTAAAAATTTGCAACTTAAGCATTTTTTTCAAGCAAAATTTAGTCATGAAAATATTGGTGGTTATTACAAAAAGAATAACATTTTCTCAGATTTTTTAAAATAAAAAAAACATTCATTATAAAAATAAATAATTAATGTACCGAAATTTTCATTTAAATTGGATGATTCCCTGATTTTCGGTAATTTAAAAAAGTGCAGCCCTTCCTCCCCAATTTTCCTTTTAGAGTTTGTGAAATTGACATGTAGTAGAGAGGGAGGCTCCAAGACCCTAGTGCTGGCTCTGGAAGTCAGATGGAGCTAAGTTTGGTAATTAAGGGGGATGAGGTAGTAATTCAAAACTACTTCAGCTACTGCAACCTGAGCAGTGTGAATGGGCATGTTATCCTGGAGCAAAAATACACCTGCCCTCAGCTTCTCTCTGAACTTCAACTTGATTGCTTCCTTCAGTTGTTTTAATTCTGATGTATAGTACAGTCCATTAATAGTTTTTCCCTTTTCAGAATACAAAAAACAGAAGTCATCACCTTGTCAACAGACATTGCTTGGTTGAATTTCTTTGTGGATGAGAAACCAGTGTTGCCACTGTTTGCTTTGAATCTTTGATTCAGGTTTGAAGTGTTGAACCCAGATTTTATCTTGGTTTACTAATCTGCAGTGGAAATTCTCAGGATCAGCCTGGAAGCAAGTCAGAAGTGTCCTGGAAATGTCAACCCTTTTCAGCTTCTGCTCTGGTGTCAGTATTCTTGGGACACATCTCTGCAGACAGCTTGCTCATCTCAAAGATCTTAGTTAAAATACTATGGATTGAACCAGAACTAATGCCTATGGATTTAGCTATCTGCTAGAGAGTAAGACATCTATCATCCAAAACCAGTCATACAATGAATGGCATCAACTTGTTCACTAATTGTTGAGGTTTTTGGATGGCCTAACCGAGGGTCATCTTCTGTGCTGTCCCTGCCTTGCCTGAATTCCACAGCCCACTTCTTCACAGTTGCATAGGAAGGATCATGGATTTCCTTAGGGGCATACCATTTTTTGCAAATACTTTATTACTGCTTGAACCTCTGTTTTGTCCATTTTTAGATTTTTCGCACACCTCTCACCTTTGTATGGGCCTTAACCTGCACAGAAATCAAGACAGAAATGTGAATTAGTTTTTTCTAGTTTTATAAGAAGTGGTAGTGTGTTGCCATAACAAAAATGTTCAGCTATGGCTCTTCTTTCTGGGTGAGGCTTAGAACTTTTTTAACAACTCTCGTAACTATAAAATCTACAAAATAAAAAATAATTAAAAAAAAGAAATGTAAGTCAAATTTTTTTATTGCATTGGTGCTCTCCCTGTTTTTTAACCTATTACATCTGTCATGTGTGTCTTTTTTAAATTTTCTATTTTTCTCTTTGTTTTTCTTTTCTTGTTTTTGTTTTGTCTTATGGCAGTATAAATCAATTGAAATTTCCTTTAAAACATACTTTTGTTCTAATTTTTAACATTATTTATCTTATTAAATGTCAAAAGAAAAATCTATTCCAAATGACATATACCTAAGATCCAGTCTTTCTTTAAAAATAAAGTAAAAAAGCCTTTCATTATGCTGAAACATCATTTTTTATGTTCACCAGCTTCATTTAATGTTAATCAAAGAACTACTTATAGAAATTAAAATTATTCATTTTTTTTAATTACATGTGTTTATTATTATTAATATTATTATCATTATTATTTAGGAATTTAAAGAAAATGAGATATAGAATAATCTATTGGTTATCTTTAGATTCATTGAATATCAAAAGAAAAAATACCAGTTAAGTTAACCAACAGTTTGATTATTGTTCATAGCAAAAATCTCCAGCTATTTATTAGTATAAATGATGATAATATTGTAAAGCTTTAATAAATATTTTTGAAATTTTCTGTTTCCAACACTAAACGTCTATGAGTAAAGCTGAGTAAAATATTAGATCCCAAGAGATAAATGTATTTTGAAGCAATCAATGGAAATACCATTCATAATCAAAATTTCATGATAAATATTTTGAAATTCCCTATTTTGTATTTGGATATCTAACTTTTATGTTGTTTAAACATAAATTTTTAATATCTAATTTTAAAATGTCTGTGAAGAAAATTTAATGTGAAGTGGAATTCATTAAACATGACCGGAAGGGACACATCACATAGAAGAAGAACCAAAGGGATTAATCTGTGGCTAAGCTGCATCATGATTTGTCAACTGAAGATTATCTTCATCTCACTGAACACACATTGCCACTTTTCCATCTAGTCATCACCATTGGCTATGCATTTTCACCAGTGATGAACAAGAATTCTGCAATCCACACTCAAGTATATAGCCTTCTTACACACATCATTGCTACTTCTGTTGAAAAACATTGCCCAATGCCAAACTGGGTTCACATCCACTGCTTGGTTTCCATAGAAATTCAGAAAATGTCTATAAATACTAATAGATAAAATTCTTTCTCCATGAAGAAATTCAGTGAAACACTTCTGATTTGTACAAACTTAGATATCAGGTACTATTTTGCCAGACTGTAACAAAGCAAACAAAATATGGGCTATTAGCAGAAAGGTTCATCATCTACTGCCATATTACCAATAAAAACTTTTATAAAACTGAAACAATAATAAACAAATTACTTAATTTTTGCCAAAGCTGACTATAAAAATGTTTTTTCTTAAAACTGGGATAAGAGACAAGTAAATTTTAACATGGAAATAATGTTTAATTTTATTGAAAGTGTTATCTACAGCAGCAAGAAAAAGAAAAGTTGTAAGTATTTGACAATTTTCTTTTAGGAGTAAAATCTGTGGTCCTTCAAAACTGTTAGGCAAGTTAATGTGTTCATGGGAATATGCAACAAGGGGAGATACAGAATTGAGCAGATCATGATATTGAAAATAACATATGCAAAACTTATGAGCCACTTGACACCCCTCAAAATTAACATAATTCCAGATTAAGCTACGCATGCAACTAACTCATGTTAAATGATCAAAGATTGAATAAAACTGAAACTTTCAACTTGTCTTTTTAGTGCAGGTGATTTAATTTTCAAAGAGTGAATTTAGAGAAGAATTTGAAAATTATCAAAATGCCACAAAGAATGAGTTAACATGAAATCTTTAAAGAACTTGTAATATAAAATATCCAATCCATTCAGAAATAGCATGCTTGATTTTATCTACTGCTGTGATAAAGATTTATGAAATTTTTTCACTTAGGAGTTTTAGTAACCAGATGTTGCTCATAGATTAAAAAGTATATTATAAACACACTAGTACAGTTTTTTTCATAGCAAATGATGAAGCCATGCTGAAGATCTATCGTAAGTGGTGCTCCATCTGTTGCACAGTTGTAAGAATGTTACTAAGAAGGGTGTCTTTTCTCTTTAGAAAATTCTCAGCAACACAAAATATTTACAGCCCTTTTGTATATGATATGGACAGGACATGCAACACATGCCAGCCATATCAGATAACAGATATTGTGGAGACAGGGGATCATCATATACATTTCACTTGAAATAAAAATTAAAAGATGGTATTGATGGATGGGCACCAAAAAGAATATGTCTATCAAAACTACAGCTTCTTTTAAGAAACAACATGCTGTCACTTCAATGTCCAAAATGACTCTGAAACAAAAAGCAATAACATTTGTTATAACTCTGTGCAACTAGTGCCAATAGTTGCAAAAGTTCAAATCTAGCCATCTAAAACTATTCTTTATTTTCTGTGAACACTTAGTGCCACTATATTAGATACCTAGTTTTTGCATAAAGTAGTAGTAGTAGTAATATTATCTTGAATACAGGCGATCATGGCTCTCCACAACTTCCTATCTTATGTGACTCTTAGCAGTTTTTCATCTTTTGCTAAGGCTTCTTTTGCTTCTCTTTCCTTCAGGGTGTCCTGTAAATGTTAAATTCTGTAAGTCTTCTTATTATACATTCCCAAGATTTCAGCTGTCTCTTTCTAATTGTTGGCAGCCATTCCCTTATAGTTCCTATTGTCCTTAAAACTTCCTTGTCTTTTATTGCACTTCACAGGTAACAGAAAGTATGATAGAAATTTGATGGTGCATAGGAATAGCAAAAATGTTTTTCAGAAACTAAGAGAAGTATTAAAATAAAGGAAAATATCCTTAGAAATTAAAAAAAAAATTAGTGCTGGACTATGTAATATCAACCCTCCACTATGGCAGTAAATAATAGTAGTTGTCCTCACAGCTGAAGAGGAGACTTGAAGCAACAGAGATGTTTTTCTTCAACAGATGTTGAAATTATCATAGACAGAGCTTGTGAATTTTTCTGAATCTGCCATCAACAGATTGTCATCTATATATTGTACCCTGTTATGATTATATCTGCCAATAATAATTCTTGTTTGGTCATCTAGTTCTCTTGGGATCATGTTACTGTATATATTAAACAAATCCAGTAACAAAACAAATCCTTGTCATACTCCTCTTTCTATTTTTGTTTATTCACCAAACTAATTCTATATCTGTATTCATACTGTTTTTAGTACTTAAGATTATGGATTATTGAAATATCTTTCCAGATAAAACAAGTTTTTTATAATATTTCAAGAAGATTTTTGTGTACAACTCTATCAAATGCCTTTGTGTAATCTATGAAATTTTATCTGTAGATCATTCTGCATTTTCATTACTCATTCTGATAGAAGTCAGATGATAAAAATTGCTATTCTTGTTCTAGTATCTTGAACAAAGCCACACGATTCTTACCCTGTTTCCAATCAAATTCTGCTGTAAACTATGTCTATTAGAATCCTAATGGTTAGTTTACTTATGTGGTTCATCAAGCTAATTATTTAATGGAGTTTGTATTCACTTAAACCTGATTTCTTTGGCATTACTATAGACATTAATCCACTGAAGTCTTCTGATATTTTGCCACTGTTATATATTTCCCTTATCATTTCAGTAACCTTATCAATCCTGAAATCATCTAAGGCTGCCAGCATCTCTGTTACAATCTAATCTGGTTCTGTTGCTTTGTACTTCCACATCTTGGCCAGTATTGAACTAACTTCAGATTTTAATACTATAGGGTCCTACATGTTTTTATGTGTTATAGGTTTATCTGTTCTGTTGTCATGGAAGAGTTTGCCAATGTATTTCTTCCAACTCTGTAGTACCTTTTTGTCCATTATGACTGTTCCTTTTTTAAATTTTATTATTATTATCATTTGCTAAATAAGACTAAGAAAAGCAACTTCCATTTTCATCTTAATGACTTCTTTTTATTTCTCTTGCAGGAAGTGGATTGCAGAAATCCAAGAAAGAAAATTTAATCCCAGAAATTGAAGAAAAATGGAGTAACTTTCTTTTTCCTCCTCTCATTTTACATTTATATATTTTTTAAAAATCTGCAGAAAAATCCATTTTCATTTTGAAATAATATACATTGATTAATTAAACTTGGTCATCCTATCCTATGGAAAAAGAAGTAATTTTACATTATGGAATAATCATATAATGGTAATGATGATAAGTGTTGCATGCTCTCTTAGAATCTCTTAACTCCATGATGAAAAAATATCATTTAGAATAGAGGACCTGTGTGAATAAGATTTCCTGCTCATTATTTAGAATTCTTGATTTGGCAAAAGAAACATATTTTGCTTTTTTTCATTAATAATTTTCCCATAAATCTCTTTTTTTTAATATTACCAGTAGTGACTCAAAGTTGATGGTAACCATAATAAAGATAATCTTCTGAACTTGTGAACAAGTGATAATTTATCAAATTTTCTCAGCTTGTTGTTCAAGAAAAAAAACAGATTTTTAAAATCCAAGCAACAAATTGTCACATCTTGAACTTTTCATATCTGTAACACCTTCATCATATAAAGCATATTTAAATTTTGTCACCTGAAGATGTTCAGATAAATAATCAAACAGAACATTATGCATGCAAAAAACAGAGTAATAATTAATGGTGGCATGTTTCTGATTAAAAAATAATTCAAATCGAAGAAATTTATTTAACATTTCCACTTATCTTGCTTATAAAGACCAAAGCTTAATCACTTACCTCTATTTCTTCTTTATATTAAAAACTAGTTAAATAATCGGAAGGAGAATGAAAATTAGATTTTGGCTTTTATTTTTGAGTCTTACGATCTTCCCCCTTCCAACCCTATCGATAGTGGAGGTAGAGGAGGATCGTAATTTGTGTTATATTTTTTTTTTTTTAACTTTTTACATTTTACTCAATTTTCATAAAATATATTTCTTTCCAAGGGTCTCTTTCCGATTGATCAGACACGGCTGAGCAGAATCAGTTAAGGAACAAACACGATAGGTGACAAACAACAATGGAGACAGGAAATATAAATTTTATTAACAAATGTAAAAATGTGAAAAAGGTAAAAAAAAAAAAAAAAACGACCAAAACAAAGATGACAATATGTCAAGTGTAAACATTTAAACATTGTAGACAAAATAGTGGGAGGGGAACATCCTCTTAGGAAGGTGAAACACAAATCATTGTATGGCCTTGTGCCATACTTGCACAAATTTACAGAACATGTGCCATACTTGCACAAATTTACAAAACATCAAAATTTTAAGACAAGTAGAAAGAAAGATGTAATAAAATTGAATCTCATGCTAAACTTGCATGAAAGTACAAACATGAAAAAGAAGTACATTTAAACAAAAATGAAGAACAAGAAAAACAACAAATTTATCTTGTAATAAAAGTTCTTTTCCACTAATGTCACTTATATCTACTTCTTTTTTTTTCTCTTTTTCCTTTTCTATTTTTTTTTATAAGCGTCTCCTTTTGAGGTCTTTTCTTACATCCTTCCTTCTCTTTTCATACTGTCTAGGGTCTTGGCCAACGATTAAGTTGAAAATGCCTTTCCTCTCTCTTTCATCTCAGTGTGGCAGCATTCTCGTTTGAGGTGGTCTTTTCTTTCTTTTCCCTTTCATCCTTTGTTTAAGGGCTTGGTGACAATCAAGTTGAAACTACTATCTTTCTCTTTCTCCTTCATCCTATATGAGATATTTCCTTCCTCTCTTTCCTTTTCCCATAAGTATCTCCTTTTGAGATCTCTTCTCGCTTTCTTCTTTTCTTTTTCTATAAGCTGTCTTCTGTCTCTCTTTCATCCCGATGTAGTGGCATTCCGCATACGTCGTCAAACGGGTCCATCTATTCCACTCGGAGATGAATTCTCCTTGCCATAATTTCACGAACACATCTTTTCAGCTTTTTAGTTTAAAGTGTTTCAACTTTTCCTATCTGGAATCTATCCATGTAAATCATGCTGTCAACACATTGACCAAAAGAGAAAGAAAAGGGGACATTCTGGTTAATCTTTGTCACCACTAAGTCTACCTATCTCTTTGGGCTTACTCTCTTTACATTTCTGCACATACTGGGCTCTTTATTTTAGAATGCTTCTAATATAAGCAATGGTATAGTTTTTATAATAAATTTAGATGGAGGTTCATAACACCCACTTATCTTGCTTATAAAGACCAAAGCTTAATCACTTATTATCAAACTCTATTTCTTCTTTATATTAAAAACTAGTTAAATAATCGGAAGAAGAATGAAAATTAGTTTTTGGCTTATATTTTTGAGTAAGGAACATTTCTGATTGTTTTAAAAATTATTTAATTAATTAATTATTAATTAAGAGCATTTTATATCAATATAATTCTAATCAATTACTTAAATTTCTTTTTGAAACTTTTCATTTAATTTATTTGTGTTAAAACATTAATTAGGCTTTTAACTCATTCTCTTTCAAGAAATAATATCCGTGTACAAGAAAGTCATGCTCTCCATCTTTTTTATATATTTTAACTTTTATTAAAATGCAAACATCCACTGGCAATATTCACCTAGGTAGAGAAAAATATATTTTTTGTTATCATTTAAACAAAAAGGATTGATGCATGTTCTCTCCATTATATTTTTTACAATTATCTTGCTTATAATTTGATGTCCTTTTCCTTGTAGGTTTATATTATTAAATAGTTTGTTACTTAGGCTTCAGAAATACTTCAAATATTTATTTTTGAACAATGAATACAGCTCATCTAGTAAACTTTAATAAATAATTGTAATCATTTTGGTTGTAAAGTGTGCAATTTTGGCATACTTATAATTTTGTGGAATTGGTGAAAATTAATTATATATTTTACATGAGGGCAGACATGAACAATAAATATGAAAGAAAATATTGTAAATTGTGAATACAGCAGCACTGGGTTGCAGTTTTTCATATACATAACAGAGAATGTTTCAATTCTAAAATGAAATTGTTACTATTTTCAATATCAAAGCTGATTTGATCAATATTGATACAAGATTTTTACTGGTTTTTTCTCAATATGCATCTGCACACTTTTATATTATAATGACTGCTCCCTCTATCAAAACAAAGAAACTAACAAAGGACTTCATATTTTTGTTGTATTGGATTACACAAAATATTAAAAATTAAATCAACGAAAGGAAGTCGACTTAAATTAGTAGGAAAAAACTGATGACTAGGAGGTTTTCAGTTTTTTTCAAGCATTCAGTATCAAAATGAAAACTTTTATTATTTTTATTTGCAATTGAGGACCTTATTTTTTGCTATAACTTATTTTGTATTAATAACCATTCCTTTACTTAAAGTATTATTATAAGATTGTTCTTTTATCATATTAAGAATCTTGGTTTCAGAATTTTGTCATTCACAGTGTTACCATAGTTTTATTGCTAGGATTATCTAGATGTATTTTCTCTGACTTATCTGAGCAATTTTGTTCAACACTGATATTGAGTATTTTAATGTGTGTTTCTGTAATATTTTATTTTCAATATAATCTTCTTCTTTCTCAGTAAACTTCATTCAGTAGTGAATATTATTTGCATAGATTGAACAAATTCCTGCTTAATTCAGCTAATAATGACACATCAGTCTTATTGATCCATCTTTATACATACACAGAATATACAACTCAGTAATAGGAGTTTCTATTTTCTCACAATTACTGGCCTGATTAATAACAAAATAAAGCAATAGTCAGCTAAATTATTGCAGCTTTGATTACAAAGTCAGTGTAAAAGTGCTAAGTATGTATGAAAAGTTATAAATCAGCTAGTTTAAATTGTAGCTTTGAGACATATTTTATGTTTTTTATTGTTGATTTAAAAATAAAGATTATTGAAATCATTGTATTATAATAAAATAATTCTATTTCAAATGTTATGCACTCATTTTAAAAAGTTAAATTACTTAGCAAAAAAATCCCTCCATTATTTATATTAAACAAAAATTATTTCAAACATGCAAGATGAAAATAAAGTCGTTGTCAGTGACCAATATTTGATTAATAAGCAAGAAAGGGATCTTGATTTATTTAAAAATATTTTGATTATTTAAATCTGCAGGGAAAATCAGATATTACTTAATTATAAGTATATTTTTTATAATATTATTATAATATTGTTACAGTTCATGCAGAAACTATGCCAGAATGCTAGACACTCTCAACTGGGCCCATGGGACAGAAAGTCTGATGTTATGGAGGCCTAAAACTTTCTATAACCCCAGAATAGATGCCACTGAGGAAGCATTATGGTGCACAATATATGCCTATAAAACAATCATAATTACTTTTATTATTTATATTTTAAAAATTTCTGCCAGACACTTTTTATTTATTGTGATATGATGTTATATTTTTATTAAAAGAAAATATTTGGCAGATGATAATTCTAGGAGGATATACAAATATGATTCATTAATCTAGCTTGAAGCAATAGCAAAATAATAGAAAGTTTTCTGACCTTACAAAATAATATGTTATTGTTATTATTTGTCAAAGATGCACACACACATGCAAACACAGGTATGTATTACAGATTGCAAATGTGTATTTATATCTAAA
The DNA here is from genome assembly GCA_963932145.1 of Acanthosepion lycidas. Classification (NCBI taxonomy): domain Eukaryota; kingdom Metazoa; phylum Mollusca; class Cephalopoda; order Sepiida; family Sepiidae; genus Acanthosepion; species Acanthosepion lycidas. The sequence continues at coordinate 115,693,924 of OZ010574.1, forward strand.
AATATATGTGATTTTGTGTGTAGATGAATGTAATATACTTAATGGTCTTCTGGATATAATTAACCAACAGATACATTTTCTTTAACTAAAATTTAGAAAATTTTGTTCTTTTGCCATAATGACAATAATAAATCATCCACTTTTAACAATTGTGAATTGTAACTATGCACACAAAGTTCTCTCTATTATTTCCTATATTCTCTCATCTAACTTGCAATCCAGAATACACAAGAAATTTCTTTTGTGAAGTTCAAATGCCTGAATAGAACACAGAAGAATGCATAGAAATTAAACTTCTTTGCACTTATTTTATACTGATTTTATTTTATTTGTCATTTGTTTTAATAATGAGATCTTTTTTTGTTATTGTTTTTTTTTATTAAATAATATGTAAATGTATTTTTTTTACCTTGAATTTTTCAGCTGAAGAAATAAATACCGATAAGCCATTTAATAATACACCCAATTCAGGTGTAGAAAAGAAAACTGACATATCAAGTAATATTCATATATACATATATGCACATTTATATTTATATATAGTCAACTTAAATGCTTCTATTTTATTAAAGGGTGCTGGTTAGATTTTTGATAATGAAACGAAATTGGCTATTGCTTGTAAATTATTCAGCTTTTCTCTTGGTATGAATTATCTGGTTACCATTCACCTTCAGCAACAAAAATGCTTTTATATGCTGAACTCCGCTCTGATTTCTATCTTCTTCTAAGTTTTGTTTAGAACAGGTATTTTCCTGTTGTAAGTTGCACCTGTTTTGATATTACCCTTCCTAATTTGTTTGGCTTTTATCCACAAGCAAATCTGCACTATTTTTGTAAAATATGCCTTCGATGTTTTTATTATTTGCTTAAAATGCATTATCTTATTGTCTAACTACTTATGTTCATACCTTACCAGGAAATAGCAGTAGCAGTATTATCTAATATTTAAATTGAATTTTCTGATGATCTTTTTGCAGTACTGTGTGTTCAGTAATTATAATTTTTCAATAATTTTCAAAAGTGGATATATTTCAACATTTTTTAAGAATAAACAGATTTCTTTTTTCTTTTTAACTACTTTGAAATAATTACTGAAAAAATTGATTTTAATGACCATTTGCAGGAAAGCTTCAAAAAATATTCTTCCTTAACATATTTGATATGCTCAAAATATATATGAAAATCTCTTCTTTTATGTCACATGTAGTCAATCATGGCTTTTCACAACTTTTTGCTGTCCTTCCCACTCCCAGATCTGACATCCATTTACACAAGCTTGTTAAATAAATTACTTGCTACTTTGTCTGTCCCTTTCATTTTCACTATGTTCTGTGAGTGTCAAATTCTCCAAGCCCTCTTTTTCATTATGTGTCTGAAAAATTTCAACTCTTTCCAATTTTCATCCTAAGTATAAATGTCCTTAAATCTTCCTTAAATCTTCTTCATTGCTAATATGCTCCATCCACGGTATTCCCAGCATTCTTCAAGTAGATCTACATCTCTGTTGCCTCAAGTCTCTTCTTTATGAAGATGTCCCACATTCACTGCAGAATAAGAGGATTGATATTACATAACAGTACAGTTCATTACACTTTTCTTTGAAATGAAATTTTCCTGTTTCTTAATGCTTTCTTTAAGTGTTGGAAGACATTTTTTTATGATTTCAATGCATCTTCAAATTTTGATGTCACATTGCCCATGTTAAATACATACAGATCATAAATTTAAATTAATCACAGCAATTAATGAAGTTATTCTACATCTAAATAATACATATCAACTGATTAAAACCATAGACAAAATACAGGGTGTCCTCCAAAATTTGACATTATTTAAAATGTGAATATCTGAGTAACTACATGCTCCAGGCAAATGAAATTAAATAGGCTTCATGTTGACCAATAAAATATTTATTTATCAAAATCTGAACAGGATATTCAAAGGGATATAGATTTTATAACTGATTCACAAATGTTCAATATGCACAACACTTTGGCATGAGGAATCTGGGTTTCCATAGATACTCTTCTTACAGACTTTCTGAGGCTTTGTCCAAATGTTTCCCAAATCTGATTGACAATATCTTCCAATACTGGCAATTATCCACATCCCTTTGCCTTGCTCAGACAGCCTTCCTTTTTGAATTTTTTGTCTAAGCCTGCTTTCCAGTTGTTGCATTTTTCTTGAATTTTCTTGAAAATTGTGTGCTGCACACTCTTGTTTGTGTTTGAGCATATTTTCACACACAAAATGCTTTTTCATTTCTAGTGAATGTCATTCTGAAAAAAGGAAAAATGTTAAACATTCGACTAAGTTAATTTTTACACATTTTGTTAAAATTTGAGATCATTTGAACAAGAATTGTCTATGTTATTGAACTACAAAATGATGTCATTGTTTTTGGAACACCCTGTATATTTTTTGATAGTTTATGAAACTAAGAATTCTAGCCATAATTTCAAATATAGTATGAAATAAAAAGAAAATTGATAAAAATAACTGAAAATAATGTGCAGATCCACTGTTTTTAATATTGCCGTGCAAAGCCATTTCTATAGTGATTACAGCATAATGTCTGTTTCTTTAATTTAGTAGAGAAAATGTCAAACCAAGATTTACATTCAAATAAAAAAGCACCAACACATTCCAATGAAATTCATGAAAATGTATATATGTGAACTTTTATAAAATGAATTTCATTTATTGGTTTGAGAAATACATTTTTAAGTTGAGTATGCATATATAAAGATAAAAGTTTTGAAAAATATATTTCAGTGATAATCAATGTTAAACTAACAAACACCAAAAATAAAATGGATGTTTTTCTTCTATTTCATTTACATGTTAATTCTAACTACAGTTTATCATAAACAAAATACAACAATCTGATTATCTAAGAACATTATGTCTTTCTCTGTTACTCATCATTGTTTTGCTGTTCCCTGCCTCTTTAATTTTAACTCAATGACTTATTTTATCCAACTGAAAGTTCTCTCTTTTCTCTCTTTTTTCTCTTACCACTGATTTATCATCTTTCTTCATCTCTTCCATCTTAATTTCCTTCTCTGTTTCTTTCTTTCTTTCCTTTTGCTACCTTTTGTATGTCCTCTCTTATTTTAAATGTCTCTGTATTCTCTCGGTATTTTTATTAAATTCTTACTCACTTTCTCTAATCTCAACAACCATTTTTTCCCTATCTGCAAGTAGAAAATATTGAAAAAAACACAAAATAGCCACCTTGGTAAGTGCTATTTGAAATAACAATTTTGTTCTAAACTAATAATCAACTCAGTTTTAAAACATAGATTAAATATTTCTTTCATGTCTGCTTTTTATCCCAAGGGTTTCAGGATCCACAATTATTCTCTTCTTTTTTATGAAATTATTTCTTTTTTTGTTTCTCATTATACAAACTAATCACTTGGGTAATTTTTTTTATACTTCAATTACTTTTATTTCTAGCTGCTTACATTTTAAATGCTTTCTTTATCTTATTCTGCATCCAATCACAGAATTTACCTTTCTATTAATAGTCCTTGATGAATTAAAAATCAATTAAATATGTATTCATTACAGAAAAACTAAAACATATTTGCAAATCTTCACTATTATTATTTCCTTGATATTCTTACTAGAATCATTTTTATTATTACTGGATTCCACTCCAAACAGTAAAAAATTTATGCAGAGATCCTCAGTACTACCTATTTAAAGTACAAGTAACATAATAAGTCTTTACATTAAATAAGAATCAGAAGCCAACCTCTGTTCTTTTCAAAATTTATGTTTCATATTGTAGTGACATAGGCAAAATGGACTTTCTATTTTGCATAGAGGTGAGCAGCTACTAATAAGTTAGTCTTTACTTGGTACAGTGGTAGAACTTCCATGTCACTAGAAGACCTCACAATGATATGGTATTACCAATAGGCTCACTAACACTATTGGCTGAGCCAGACTTTGTGGAAACATAGATTTGTTGTTTTGCTGTCCTGGCACAGGTCAAGAAGTTAAAAGACCACAAAGATTACAGATCTCTTTGTGGCTTCAGCAGGATGTAAGGCCATCACAAAGATTTTCTGTCATGGTATATCTCAAAGATTTAGAGGATTTGATCATTTCACAAATTTCAGACATTATAAAGAGAAATTTGAGATTGAAAAAGAAATTGGTTATTGCTGAGAGGATAAAATTTCTTAGAAGCAGAGGATAAAGTTTCTCAGAGTTGAACAAAACAATAATACAGTAATGTACACAAGTTATGAGAGGTTTCCAAATTCTGTGAGTTTGAAAAAATTAGAACTGGAGAAATGACTATCGAAAATGAGTTGTGTTATATAGGAATAAAGTGTCGTTTCTGACACTTGAGTTTGAACATAGATCGCCGGTGAGCAAACACAGCCGATCCCATTATTAAATTAAGTAGACCACATGACCATAGAGGAAATGCATATATGTAGGAAGTAACTGACGACTAACGATCGTATTTCTAGTATATCCTTTATTACTATTCAGATTGCTATTTCTACTCTATCCTCTATTATTATACAGATCTCTATTTACTATACTATTTTTCTATTCAGATCACTATTTGAGCAATTATTATTGAACAAGTACTATTAGTGTAAGTGTTATTTGAAGGCATCTGACACCAGCATTGTTCAACAGCGTACTATAGTTGTATCGGTGATTACAAAGTCTCTACTACAATGAACATTACAAAAGTGACAACGAGTATTCATTGGCAACACAAAAGTGGTAACGAGTGTTCATTGATATCACAAAAGTGGGGACAAGATTCGCAAGAATTCATTGAACTTACACGAGGATTCGTTCAGCAGAGTATAGCAAAACGGAAGAACTAAAAGCTATCGTGGTTCAAATGTTGGTGCTACAGAATTAACAGCAAGCTCAACAGTTGCAGCAACAAAAATTACAATGAGAACATTTGCAGCAACAAAAACAACAACAGAAACAGCAATTACAATTGAAACTACAACAACAGAAATTTTTTTGAGTTGTTTACCAAAACCATGGAAGGAAAGACTTCAGATTCATTCACTCCAGATGTCACTGCTAATTCAATCAGTGAATTTGTGTACAATCCAGATGAAGGGATAACTTTTCCGGTTTATTATAGAAGATATAAAGGGATCTTCAAAAGGAATTGTTCACATTGGAATGATGAAAAGAGAGGTCAGTTATTATTAAGAAAATTGTCCCCTGCTCAACATGAAAAATATATGAATTATATTTTGCCAAAAAACCAAGAGAGATAAATTTTGATGAAACTGTTCTTATACTATCAAAAATCTTTGGTGATAGGAGTTCATTATTTAAGACACAATGGCAATATCTTAACTTACTAAAGTCCAGTAATGAAGATTTTGTCACTTATGCAGAAGTTATGAATCAAAAATGTGAGAAGTTTAAGTTAAATGAATTAACTCCTGATTTATTTAAATGTCTGATATTTGTACAGCATTTAACTTCTAATAAGAATGTGGAAATAAGATCCAGGATAGTTGCTAAATTAGAAAGGGATTCCAAATTAACTCTCCAGAAAGTAACAGAAGAATGTCAATGTATTGTGAATTTGAAACTCAATACTGCAAGGATTGAGAAAAAATCAATTCACAAGTATATAGTGTCCAACCACCTAAGAGGAAAAACTACAAACATTTTTCAAATCCTAACAGAACAGTAAAAAAGACGATACCCCACTGTCAATGTCTAATATTTGTCATGGTTGTGGAGGTAAGCATTTTTAAAGTGATTGTTTTTTCAAGAACAAAAAAATGTTACGAATGTGGAAGATTGGGACAGAAAAGTATGTGTTTCGGATACAAAAAAAATGGATAAAAAATAAAATGTCTGTGAACATGATAAATATATGGAGTAACGATAAAATTCTTAAAAGGGAAATTAACAAGACATCTTAAAAGAGGAAATTTGTTTTTGTGCAAATTAATGATATAAAAATAAAATTACAACTAGATACAGTATCTGCTATCACTATCATAAATGAACAGACATGGAGAAAAATGGGTAAACCCAGTTTATTGATGTCTGATAAAGTTGCACATGGAGTCTCAGGAAAGAGATTGAACTTTTTGGGTGAATTCAGCTATACCATTTCTTTTGTGGGAAAAACCAAAAAAGTATTGATGTTTGTATTAAAGAATACTGCTAATTTGTTTGGAACTGACTGGATTGCATTGTTTGATCTTTGGGACCTTCCAATTAACTCTTTTTGCAACAAGATAAACAGCAATTGAAAAATTGAAAAATGAACTGAAAAAAAGTTTTCCAGAAGTTTTCTTAGAATGTCTAGGGACATGCACGAAAGCAAAAGCTAAGTTAAAAAAGAATGTAACACTGACATTTAAGCCAAAAAGGAGTGTACCTTTTGTGGCCTTAGATCCAATTAATAATGAATTGGACAGACTAGAAAAATTGTGTCTTATCACCCAAGATCAAACAGACAAGCAGACCGGTTTGTTGATACTTTTAAAAGGAGATTAAAAAATTCAAAGGGAGAGGAGTCACATGACATAATTGCTACAACAATTTATGATACACCTTAACCAGTTAAAATGGAGATTCACTGATTTAGTAAGTCCATGAAAAGAGGTACAAATGGAAATATTGTATGAAATGTTTGACATACCCACAACACCAGAAATTAGTGAACCAAGGAGGTACACAGCAAACACAGGCAATCCCATTACTGAATTAAGTAGACCAATTGACTATAGAGGAAATGCATATATGTGGGACGTTTCTGATAACTAACAATCGTATTTCTAGTCTATCCTCTGTTACTATTCGGATCACTATTTCTACTCTATCCTCTATTACTATTTGGATTGCTATTCTTTACTATGTTCACTATGCTATTTTTCTGTTCAGATCACTATTCAAGTGACTATTATCAAGCTAGTACTATTAGTGCAAGTGTTATTCAAAGGCATCTGACACTACCATTGTTCAATGGCATACTATAGTTGTATTGGCGATTACAAAGCTTCTACTACACAACAAGCATTACAAAAGTGACAACAAGTATTCATTGGCATCACAAAAGTGAAGTGGCAATGAGTGTTCACTGACATCATAAAAAGTTGATAATTGATATTAATTGAATGTATATGTGATGCTTTGTACAAACATAACATTTTATAATAGTTACAACTGACTAAAATGTCCTTGGATGCATCTATAGAGTTTCTGGAACAGTTAGAGTTAATTGAAAAATTCAGAGCATCCAAGAGCAATGCTGAAGCATACAGCATATTGAATTACCTTGTGCAATGCAAATACTGTGATAAAAAGCATGGACAAGACAAGAAAAAAGTGTTCAGCTTTAGGACATGTATGCTGGAATTGGGAAAAGAAAAAACATTTCCAGTCGATGTGCAAACATAAAAGGAAAATAGAAAGGATAGAAAATTTAACACCCTCTCAGCAAAATACAGCTTTATTTGCAATACAAAGAGATAAAGAGAAAAGTGCCAGAGAAAAATTAAATTAAATGATATAACTTTTCCTATACAAGTAGATACATGGAGTGATGTCACCCTAATCCCAATAAATTTCTGGGAATGAATGGGCAAAGCCAAATTAATGAAAAGTTGACTTAAACTAAGACAGATCAATGGTTTCTTTCATCAAAACGTTAGGTTTTTTAAGATATTTTTGAAACTGACACATCTTTTGAAATTATTCTCATTACAGTAGGACTATCAGGAATAGATATCTTGAAATTGGATGATGATGAACTCTCCCATCGAGTTTGATGTATGAGGTTCCAACAACCATGAACTAATTATCTGCATGCCTATGATGGGCATGACTTTTGAAACCAGCTCGAGAATTGCACAAAAGACCACAAACAGTACAAGAGAATGTATTGTATCCAAGTGCAGCAGGAACAATGTTAGCTGTCTTATTTTGATTTCATGTTTCACGTAGACTGATGCTTACTTCTTGATGGTGCATTATTTCTGAATGGCAGCGAGAAAGATACACTGATCTCTTCATAACTACCTCTTCAAAGTTCTTGAATGGAATGTTGATGCAAGAAAGGTTGCTTTTCAGTTTATCTTTGTAGCTGAGCCAAGGTCTACCAACATTTCTATGATTACTGTGGTGTTCATTGTAAAAAAGAATTTTTGGTATGCGATCATCACTCATCCTCGCCACATGGACAAGCCAACATAGTTGTGATTGCCTTATGAAGGTCTCGATGGTACCAATCTTGCATTTCTCAAAATGGTCAGCATTTGACACTTGATCATCAAATGTTATGCCACAGATTGTACAGAGACAACCTTTATGATAGACAGCTAATCATTTAATGTGCTATCTATAAGGTGTCCAAGTTTCAGAGCCATACAAAAGAGTTGATAAAATGACAGCTCTGTACACTTGGATTTTAGTGCAAAGCTTTACTCTCCTTTCATCCCAAAATCTATGACACTGAACCAAAGGAAGTGCTGGCTTTTGCAATGCAATTAACAATCTCGCCATCAAGTGATGCACTTGAATTTACCATGCTTCCAAAGTATTTGAAAGATTCCACATACTTGAGATTCTTTCCATCAACTTGCAAAGAGACCTCAGGAAACTTACAAACAGGGGGTCTCTGCTTTACACCTCTAATATGCTTCAGTGTCAGGCAAGGTTGATGAACAACTTCAGTTTTCTTAATGACTTAGCTACAAAGGCAGTGTCATCTGCAAAAAGTAGATTGCATATAATACTGGTACATAGAAGTGTTTTGGACTTAAACTGCTGATGGTTAAACAGTCCTCCATTAGTTCAAAAATTAAATTTAATGCCAGTTTTTGTATCCTAAAAAGCATACCTTAGCATCACCGAGAAGAACAGTGCAAACAAAACAGGCACCATGACACAGCCTTGCTTAGTTCCATTAGTGACATCAAATGGATCAGAACACTGACCATCAGATATAACACTAGCTTGCATACCAACATGAAATGATGACATTGAACATGTTGTCAGGAATACCAAGTTCTTTCAGAACTTTCCAGAATGCTGCACTGTTTACAATATCAAAGGCTTTAGTAAGGTCCACAAATACCATAAATAGCTCCTTGTTTCACTCACGAACCTTCTCTGCAACTTGACGTAGGGCAAATATCATGTTGATAGTGCCATGACTGGAGCAGTATCCACACTGAGATTCAGGGTAGGTGGTGTCAACAATGTGTTTTATAATTCTGTTGAGGATGAACCTTGCCAAAATTTTTCCACTGATAAACAAAAGTGAGATGCCCTTATGGTTATCACATACTGTTTTAAGACCTTTTTTCTTGTAGAGGTGTTGCATAGAGGCATTTTTGAAGTCCTGAGGAACATGGCCTGATCTCCAAATTTGAATGAACAGATCATTCAGTAGCTTACAAAATGTATTCCCTCCATGTTTGTAGATTTCAGTAGGGATAGCATCCTTGCCAGGAACTTTTCCTGATTATATCTGCTTGATAGAAACTTGCACTTCCAGGAAAGTGGGTTCCAGAGATAACTCAGGAATTTCAGGATGTTATGTTACAGTAAACAGAGCTTCATCATCTGTGACTGAAGTGCTGTTGAGCACTGTTTCAAAATGATCTCTCCAGTGCTGAAGTATGGCTTGTTTTATCAGTTAGGAGAATTGCAGAGACACTATGTTTTTGGGGACCATACACTGCTTTTAAACCATCATAAAAAGTTTTTGTGTCCTTTTTGTCAACAGCCATTTGGAGTTGGGCAGCCCTGGCTGACCACCAGTTCTCTTTCATTTGTCTGAGTGCACATTGTACTTTTGCTTTACGCTCTTTGTAGTTGGCTTCTTTTGACTGGCAGTTTTTGTCATTTACAAAGATCTTATGATACTTATACATTTCACCAATCAGTTTTTGGACTTCTGTATCATTTTCATCAAACCAATCTTGATGTTTGCACAGTGGAAGTCTGAGAACTTCTAAAGAGGCAGCATGAGTTGCTTTGCACCATGCCTTCCATGATGATTCATCATCAGCACTGATAATAACTGCCCAAAGAGCAGTGTCCAGTTTATCAAAAATATTGGCTTGCACATGATGGTTTTTCAGCAATGAGACATTAAGGCGTTTTGGTATAATGACTTTTGTAACCGTTTATATTTAGGACGAAATATGATTTTGCTTGGTGATGACAAAGTCAATAAGATGCCAATTTTTCAATCTAGGATGCATGCTGTTATGCTGCCAGTCAAAAATATACAAAATCACCTTGGTCAAAATCATCTGTAATGAGCATTAGGCTAATTTTAACAGCCTGAAGTCCAATATTCGTCTTGTTTTATGCTTATATATGTATGATATAAATTCTCTTTTTCTCATATATTGCTTACTGTTTCTTTTCCAATTTAATTATGTTGGCTCTTATACAGCTTCTGAAGTAGTAGTAGTAACAGTAATAGCAGCAGCAGCACCTTCCTTTTTTTCAATCAGAGGAACCAAGAATTTACAACAAAATTATACTAAGGATATATTTAGGAAGGTTATCTACAACTCATTGATCATTGATGGCTGATAAGCAATTCCTGATTCTTTATTATATTTTTCTTTTAATGTTTCAAATACTTGTACAACTACTGGTGTTGCCTTTGTCTTTCTTTTTATGAGCCATATCCTTTCAGGACATAAGCAATCATGCCTCTGTGACACTGTTTAGCACTGGTAAATAATAAGAAGGCTGATGAATAGAATGATTAATATACTGAGAGAATGCTGGTAGATAAAGAAAAGGGTTAATGAATACACCATAAGAAGGATTGAGGATTCCTTTTAAAAAAAAGTCTAATTCTCAAGAAACCAAAAGAATTGCTTAAAGCAATAATTTTACGAGAAGGCCATATGGCAAACTTTTTTTACAATTGATTGGTGACAGTCTCTAAAGGTACTGGTTGCAAAAACACAAATGGATGGAAACAGATAAGAATTGATCTATAATAAAAATTCAGGAATGAAGTTCTTTGTGAAAGGAGCCATGTGGTTTGTGTCTAATTCTGGACAAAAACATAAAACAGATATGGGAAATTTTTTTGCATCAGTGAAAGGTTTGAAATAATAATTCATTGGATTAACGACCTTAAATTTAAGCCAAACCAAGCAGTCAAGAGCCATTTGTTGAGGAGTAGTCAAGTTGGCAACCACAGATGGGACACCGAGGAAGGTGGAGGAGCTATCCACACCCGTTGGGAGGTCTTAGTGGGAGATGCTAATAAGAGAAGGAAGAAGTTATGGGATGGAGCAATACCTGTGACTGCCACCTATGGGAAAAGGGGATCTCCCAAATTGGGAAGTACTTAATTTTCAGAACCCAGACAGCAGAAAGGGGTTCTTTGTGAAAGGCAAAGAAAATACTGAATTCCGCAACCACGTCATGCCCCACACCAGTTTTGGATGAATGTCAATAAATATGAAGGAGTCAAACTGACAAGAAGAGATTGTTCCAGCCACTGAATGAGAAACAGCTCACATGACTGCCTGCCTGAAGAGAACCTCTGACATCAGCCATATGCCAATCTTCACCAAACCAGCAAAGTATCATGTCTAACTTAAGAAGTGAGTTGGGTCAATAAATGTTCGCATACAAACTACTAGATTTTGACAACAAACTAACCAACTATTGTACAAAGAAACATATATAAACATATCTTTTTTATCCAAGTTATTTCCTTTTCTTGGATCTTCATTCCACTTGGATTAGTTCAATATGAAGATACCTGATAACGATTTGATCCTGGCCAACCTAATGACCAAAACTAATCCCAACATGGGATAAGTCAAGGCCTGGATTGAAGTGATCACCTTATTGATCAGCCATGGGTATTGGACATTTGGATGACCAGGAGGGACCTGTGGGTAACATTTGTTGCCATGGTCCAGGATCAGAATCGGAAGATGACAGCTCTCCACTTCCCCCTATCCCTTGTAGATCTCATTAAGTTTCATCCCTCTGCCACCTCCCCCAGACCACATTCTGTCATGCACTTGCTTAGGCTTGCCAAGTATGTCATTCATTACTTTCCTTTGTCTCTCTTTCCCTCTATTCGACTGTGAGTATCAGATTCTCCAGGCCCTCCTTTCGCATTATGTGTCCCAGAAATTTCATCTGCCTCTTCCTGATGTTAAGTATAAGCTTCCTCTTTGTTTGCATCCTCTCCAAAACCTCATTGTTGCTCACACACTCAGTCCATGATATCCTTAGCTTCCTTCTGTAGAACCATATCTCTGTTGCCTTGAGTCTCTTCTTCATCTTTGAGGAGACCATTCAACATTCGCTGTCGTAAAGAAGGACAGATGTAATGTAGCAGATCAGTACTCTTTTCCTTGTTAGCAAAGAAATCCTCCTGTCTCATAATACTCTGTCCAGCTTTTGGAATGCATCTTTGGCCATCCCAATATGTCTCTTCGGATCTCAGCATTGCACTTACTGTCCTCTGTCAAAACACTTCCCAGATATCTAAACTTTTGCACCTGCTTGATTTTAGTGTCCCTGACCTGCAAATCACATTTCAGGCTCATCCTTTTACTGATATCCATACATTCTTGTAGTTTATGCTTAGTCCCTTCTTCTTGCTCTCCTTTGCTACCTTCTATAGAAGGTTTTGTAATTTCTTTTCTATGTCTTCTATCAGTACTGTGTCATCTATGTGTTAAGATTGTGCCTGCCAATGCAGAATCCTGGTAGGATTTCCAATTCTCTCAGAATTGCCTTGCTGTATAAGTTGAATAAGTCCAGTAAGAAGACACATCCTTGCCTTACACTCCTTTCTATTTTTGTATATCTGCTGAACTCATTCTCTATGTGCATGCATGCTGTTTGCTGACAGTATAGGTTCTTGATTATTCTAATACAGAGGTGGGAAATTCCTTATGTTAGTGGTGTTATAAAATAAAATAAGTCATATCTCGGCTGATTTACAGGCAAATACTCAAGAGTGAGAACAGGATGTGAACGGGACAAAGCCCCGTCACAAAATGAACATTATCTTCGTTTACAAATGTTCCCGACACTCGAGTTCCGGTCGAAAAATAAAATAATATTTAAAGTGCTCTATTTTTCGTCGAATAAAAATGCTTCCCTCCTAATTATACTCGCTTCATTTTTCGAGCCTGTTAAGCCATAAAAAACGCTATAAAAGGGGTCACACGGAAGTTCAACAGGCAGTCACAGGTGGCCAGGGAACAGACCTATCATGGTCAGGCCGAGCGGTCAGCAGGGGAGTGCTAGCGTCAACACGTGTGAACTACTATGAGAGATTGACCTAGATCCGAAGCCGGCTTATGAACTTTACCACAAGGGAGCTGTCCCAAACCCTCACGTTCCTGTTGAAATAAACCACGTAAATTTATTTCTGCTGTTGTCGTATTTCTTTCTTGCAACCATACGCTTATCTATAACAGTGGGCTGCATTGTTACTATGGACATGGCTACTGGGTTCAATGCTTTTGAAGACTGTATATTGAAAAATGTAACAGCATGAAACAGTGAAAAATTTTCATGATCAGTTAATTATTAAAAAAACATCTTGCTAGTTGTAAAGTTTAATTACAATTCACTATAATGTAAAAATTGTATTATAGTATAAATAATTGACAAGATGCAAGAAAAATGTATTGTAAGAACAATAGTAGGTATATTATTAATGAGATTGATGTAGTCTGCTGCAGTCATTGACTAGTTTGTTTATATCTGGCTCTAAGTTGCTTGTGCTAATTCTTAATACTACTTGAAGATTTGAATTTGTCAAAAGAGATCTATTTTTGCTTTTGATAATTTTCATACTTGAAAAAGTTTGCTTACATATGTAAGTGGATGCAAACAGAACAATTTTCTTGGAAAGTCTTTCAAATTTTTTAAATGCTCTGGGTGAAGAGATGCATAAAATTCAATTAAAGATTTGTTTTCAAAGCTATACTTCAAAGAATTGTCAGCTATGAGTTCCATTTGTAGTTCATTAGTCACAATTTCAATGTCAGAGGTGAATGGAGACCTCAGCATGTTGAACTGTAGTTCCATTGCTTTGAAATCTGCAAATCTCTTAGTAAATTCTTCCTTCTGTCCACTGTATTTTTGTGCAGATGTATATTCAATAGGCTGATCTTTCAGAAGAGGGAAGTGAGCAAAGTTTTGATCAGGCAGTTGTTTAGCAAAAAGTGTAAGCTTGGTCTGAAAGAATTTTACCTTCACAAATAAATAATGATCAAAAACATTATTACCTTGAAGTTTTTTGATGAGCTCATTCATTTTTTGCATGGTATCTGTAGCAAATGTAAAATCACACACCCACTCTGCATACTTTATTTCAGTAGAGAATCACAAGCCACATTATTTATTTCAAAAAACATGAAAATCTTTTCTTTGAAGTCCCATACTCTTTTCAAAACTTTTCCAAGATTTAGCTACCTTACATCGATTTGATGCAACACATCAGAAAAATCAGACTCCATTTCTTGCAACAAATTTTGAAACTGTCTGTGGTCTAGTCCCCTTGATCTTATTACACGTACTACACATACCACTGGATCAATCACATATTTAAAATCCAGTTTTGCTTTGCAAAGACTTTCTTGGTGAATTATGCATTGAAATGAAAGCAACTTGTGAAGTAGGAAGTTTGACTGAATCTTGTCATTTAGCCATTTGACAAGTTCACAATGTGTCCCAGTTAGTGCAGGTGCCCCATCAGTTGTTATGCTCACAAATTTATCAAGGTATAACTTAAAATTTTCCAAACAATACATAAGACTTTCATACAAATCATTCTTGGTATTAGTGTCTTTGGGATTCTCCATTGACAACAGTTCTTCGTTGATGTTGAAAATTTCATCAATACCACAAATGAAAAGGAGCAACTGAGCAGTATCTACTATGTCTGTGCTCTCATCTAATGTGATTGAGAGCCACTTGAATTTATCTGCAGTATTCAAAAGTTTTCTATACAAGTTTTCAGCAATGGCATCTATTCTTTGAACAATAGTTTTCTGTGACAATGAAATTGCTTCTACTTTTAACTTTACTACTGGACACACTGTATCAATTACATCGATCATACATTCTTTCACAAATTCTGCATCAGAAAATGGCTTGTTATGTTTTGTGATCTTATTTGCCAATATAAAACTTGCCTTTGTTGCAAGCTCTTGTGTAGATGTACATTTAAAAAGGATGCTTTGTTGGCATTTCAGTTTTTTAACTGTGTCCATTGCTTTGTTTTGCAAATCTCGTGTCAAAAAGTTTGCACTGAAGTTTTGACTGAAAATGTCTTTTCAAATTATATTTCTTGAATACTATACACATATCATGGCAAATCAGGCACACAGCTTTTCAATCATTTTCTATGAAGAAATACTTTTCAGTCCATTCCTTCTTAAAAATACGACATTCAGTCAACTTTACGTCTTTTAGAACATTATGTGTGACTGCTTTTTCATTGTTTTAGAATCTAACTTACTAAAAAATAGAATCAAATTTTAAAAACACTGCAAAATGGTGACTCACTAAATCTTGTTTACAAATATCCTGCAAAATGATAGCAGAATTATTACAAATGTTTCTACTGAGTAGTTTTTATACAATTTTTGAATACCTGGAAACTTTTTAATTAAATTTGTAAATATTATAAAAGTAATAGAGAGCCACATTAAAAGCCTTGGTGGGCTGGATGTGGTCCATGGGCTGTAATTTGCCCACCCCTGTTCTAATATCTTTCCCAAATATATCAAGGTTGCTGAGCAGTTCCAACAGATCCTTGTGGCGTACTTTGTCGAACACCTTTGCATAGTCTATAAAACATAGGTACACGTCCTTCTGCATTTTTATTGCTCTTTCTGATAACATTCTGAGTATGAATATTGCATTCCTTGTTCCGGTGTTTTTAATGAACCCTCACGGTTCTTATGCTATTTCTGGCTTGATTCTGCTGCGTGCTCTATTCATCAGAATATGGAGTTTTTGTTACATGGCTCATTAGGCTGATTGTTCATTGGAGCTCACATTCGTTTGTGCCTGGTTTCTTAGGCATAGCTAGGAAAATTGATCTGCTGAGATCTCCTGGTATATCCCCACTGATGTAAATTTCATTTATTATTTCTGTGATCTTGTCTATGCCAAAGTCATCTAAGGCTGTCAGCATTTCTGTTACAATTTCATCTAGCCTGCCACCTTGTTTCTGTTCAATTTGGCCAGTGCAGCTTCTACTTCGGTTTTTAGAATTCCAGGTTCATTGGTAGTTCTGTGTATTACTGGTTGTTCTCTTTCATCGTGGAAGAGTTCTGCAATATACTCATTCCAGCATTGAATAAGTTTTTCTTTCTCTAATATAAATGTTCCATCCTTTGATTTTAAGCAGCCTGTTGATAAGCCTGTCTTCTGTCCTGTTAGTTGCCTTATTTGCTTATGCATATCTCCTTTGTTGGTGGTACTCAGTCTCTCTATTTCTGCACATTTTTTGTTGAGCCACTTTTCTTTAGCCTGACTGCATTTGATTCTTATTTCTTGCATAATTTTTTGTATTCTGTTCTGTATCTTGGCAAAGTTTTCTTTCTCCTTTTCATCATGTCAAGAATCTCATCAGTCATCCATTCATTTTTTTTCTTTATCATCCATTCTTCTTTGGTATAATATTGTTTGCTGATGTCACTAAAGTGTCTCTTAGTGCATCCCATTTTGAGTTTCCATTGTGTCCCTCATGTCTTCTTTTCACTTTGTCCATATATTTTTCTTTCAGTTACAGGTCACTCAGGAGTTTGTCATATTGCAGTTTAGGTGCTGCATTAGGCTTCTTCAGTTTCTACAGTTTCACTCTTAGTTTACATATAACAGGGCGATGATTGCTTCTCCAGTTAGCACTTGGGTAGGTTTTGCAGTGAACCATTGCATTCCTGAATCTTTTATTGATAGTTATGTAGTCAATTTTGTTTTTAGTTTCTCCTCCTGGGATCCTTCATGTCCATAATCATCTCGGATGTTCTTGGAACCATGTGTTGGCTATTACCTGGTCATTGGCTGTGCACCATTAGATCCATTTCTTGTTCATTGTGGGTTCCTAGTCTGAATTTTCAGGCTATATCCTCTGCCCTCTCTCTGCCTACTTTGGCATTTAGGTCTCCTATGATAATGATGACTTCATGTGATTTTTTTTTTTCCTAAGCATTACGCCCCGAGCAAGGCATGAAGCCACTAGGATGCAGGGGGTTGCAGAAGATTTGGAGCAAGAGCAGATAGGAGTGATAGAAGAAAGGATGAGGAGAGGGATAGTGGGTAGATCATGGTAACTGGAGGTGTCAATTGACATTACATTTGAATAGTTGGAGATTATAGCTCTCAGGGAAACAGTAATTGGGAAGGGTGTTCCACAGACAAGAGGTACGAGGTATGAAGCTATTGGAGTAGAAGAGACGGCTACATTTAAAAGTTTCTACAGTGTAAGGGTGGGAGCAGGATGCCAGCCTCATAGGGCGCTTGAATTCATGGAGTCTGGGAACCAGTGAAAGCAGCTCATCAGAGCAATTACCATGAAAGTATTTGTAGAAAAGACAGAGAGAGGTGACAGTGCATCTGTGAGAGAGTGACTGTAGATGAGACGCCATATCAGTGCCAATTATATTACATATCCGTCTCTGGATCTTGTCAAGAACTCCGAGGTAAACAGAAGGTGCCCCAGGTAAAGAGCCTTGGCATTGTCAAACATGGAGTAGAAACCTTTGTGTAGTAGTTCTCAATTCTATTAGTTGTTGCAACAAGATACCACCACTATTTAACCTTCTCATTTTCTTCTAAACTGATACTCATTTCATTTGAGAAAGAAACATTAATCAGTGAGTATGCATATTACTCCATCTTGAACAAGATAATGTCTGTGAAATGAAATCATGATAACTTAGTTTGAATGACATTTAGAATAGTGATGCAGTCATTATTTTTATTATCCTGACCTGGCATCTCGGCTTCAGTCACTTCTTCACAAAACTATTCTGTAAGTTTATCTTTTTAAAAGCTAATTATTTCAGAATATTCATTTCATATATTTTTCCAATAATACTTTTTCTCTTGCCAGGCAGAGACATGAAAGATGTAGGAAATAAATAACTTTGATTGCCTGATTTAATCATATTTATTTCATTTTGCTTTTATACTGTTGATTTTAAAAATTTCATATGGATGGCATGAATGGTGCCAAATTCATTCAGAAATATCTAAACTGTCAGCTGTATACAAACACTTTCTAAGATAAATGGTTAAAATAGCTTTTAAGTGATTGAAGCTTGTGGATTTTGGTGAGGACAATCCTTCTTCAAATATTGTAGACTGACACTACAGAATCACAAAGAACTGTACTAGGTAACAGAGACCACATCACTTAAAGACTTTGAACAACTGCAATAACTAATATGGACAACATATGTAACTCAAAAAGAAAACAATGACATAATCAAGATGCTGACATTGCACACTACTTCAAATAAAAGGCTAGAAAGCACTCATCAATATGATATACAACTACTGGACTTGAGAAACCTATTTTTCTGTAAAATTCTTTTAAGAGAAAGATTTTATAAATTTCAACCAACAACAATAGTGGCTGCTCAATCAATGAATGATAAATGTTTCCTTATAAGGAAACTACTATTATTACTATTACCATTATAATTCATTTACAGTGATTAATTAAAAATTTTGTAGAAAATTTTTTAGTATTTCATAAATTTTAAACTATCTTATACTGATGTGCCCAAATTCATGGGACAGCAGTATATAATCATAATGGATATATGTGGCACTCATTGGTGGACTGGGTAAAAAATTTATACTGGGAAAACTTGTAAAAGGGTTCAGTCAAAAGGACCCACTTAATCCCAAAACACTTCATCAAACAAGGAACTGAGGATAGCTATTATCTACCGAAAGAAATTATATCATCAAAGATGCCTTATTTAAATCTTCCCAGCATCTACACAATATTTTTCTTTTTCTTAGTTTTGATTTTTTCCGGTTATTTCTAAAGTGATGGACCATCACTTTGCAGCCCGCCAGGAAATTTCCTGGTATCCAAGTGGTCCAGTCTACCACTAGTGGCACCATCTTATTTTGACATAGTGGAAATCCCCAGATTTCTAACATTTATACTCTGACATCTAGTGAATCAGTGTGAACACTGACTAAACTGCTCATGGCAAGCTGGTGCAAATGATCAGAATTCAAACAGAGCCTGATAGTGGATGCAAAATAGATGGTATATTCCATTTCTCACTCAGTCTACAGTATCATGTGTTTACTGTCCACTATGGACAGTGCAGAAGCTAAACATGAATGCTTAATCATTGTAACTACAGGTATCTGATTAGAATTGTTTGTGCTTACAGAAAAGCAACACTGGTTCAAATCATGCAATGTAGGAGTTACCAGTCACATTCAATGCAAGATTCATATCCAAGTCAATTCAATGTCCTTTAGCTTCCATAGGATATAGGAGTATAATACTCACCAAGTTACCCCTGTTAAGACCATAACACCAGACACAGTACCTCACCTGGACTCAGGATGTTACTAACTGAACTTTGAGGACTGTCAACATGTAGCATGTTAAATTTATAGTTGTTTCAGTCTAATGATATTAGCTCAGATAGAGTACAAATCTTCATGAGACCAAGATACAATGTAAAACTGGTTGTGGTTCTATAATATTGTGAAGTGTGTTCACATGGCATAGGTTTAGTCCACTAAACAGTGGACACAACATTACATTGTTTCATGATTATTTGTACCTATTCATGGACTCTAGATCCTCACCAACAATGATTGGTTATTACAGCAGGACAATGTACATTTTTACTAACAGACCCAAGTTGTCCAGAATTAAGGAATATTCTGGAAACTTCCAATGAACAGTGGTCACTAAGTTTACCCAGTATGAGCCCAATTAAGTATTTGAGATGTGGTGGAGATGTGTATTTGTACACAAGATCCTACACCTACAAATTCGAGGAAGCTATGGACAACTGTCAAAATAGGTCAACATCTATCCAGAGATCCCCTGATCATTTGTGGAATCAATATGCCAAGTTACTGCACTTTGCCAGGCTACAGGTGGCCCTACACTGGTCTATGCACCTATCCCATAAATTTTGACACATAAGAGTATATATATATATATATATATATATATATATATATATAATGGAATCTCCTGTCATTTTCAAATTATAAGGGTCCAATAGCTCAGTTCTTAGAACCAAACAGCCAAACCCCTTTTACACATAATTTGATTTTAATGGTGATGGCTAGTACAGAACCAACCACACTTTTCAGAAAAACCAAATACAGAGAATTGATGCACATAGTGTACCACAAGGTCTCCAAACAACCCTCCTTAGGTTTTGAATTCAGAGTTTTCCTTCTCCCAGATCTAATAATAGATCATTGCAAAAGTTTGTACCTGATTAGAAAATTTTAAAAAAATGGAAATACTTGTATCATATTTATCCAATTCTTTTTTATGCAGATGATTTTGTGCTGCTTGCAAAAGATGTAACAAATCCTCCATTTATGAATCAAAGACTTGAAACAGCTTTTTTGAAGATAAAATTTTATCAGCAAAAAACAAAAGTTACAAGGTTAGTAATGATTTTTATTAATATTTTTTCTTTCTTTTGTTAATTTTACTGTTCATTTTTGTTTCAAACAAAAGTTAATCAGTTAATTCTTATTATGCCCATGAAGAAATGGAGTTGAGACATCAGGTAGATATCCAGTTATTTAGAATAAAGTCTAAATTGGCAATTCATAAAATAGAATTGAAAACCGAATGTAAATGTTGATCACTTTCATATTGATAATATTGGGGAATATGTCTTGTCACTGGGTCACCATAATGATAAGCAAGAGAAAATGAATGACAGTAATGTTGTACAACTGATATAGAGTATCTAATTTTTTATTTATAATATTTTTAATGTATTTTTTTATATATATTTATAATATTTTGTCATTACTTATTCATAACAACTGACATATGCTAATATTGTTTAATTTTCTTTCTTAGATGAATCCCTCTCTATTAACTATTAATTTATTAACTAGTATTTATTTCATCTTCATTGTAGTTGCTTTTAAAAATATATTTTCATGTAATAGAGATGTAAGGAATGGCTACATAAAGGGGTGCTGAAAAATATTCAGCCTGATCTTCTTCCCTAAATTTGACCAAAATTCAATTTTTTTTTTTGAAAGGGCATCTTGGTTGGGCTGAAGATTTTTCAGTATTTTCTCATATGGTTAAGTTTGAACACAAGTGAAACTATAGTGCATGGGACTTAGGGGTTAAAATAAACAGTTGATTTACCCATACCAGGAAGAATAATGAAGGATGATAATAATGAGGAAATGCATGGATAATTTTAACAAAATATGATATGGGATTTATTCCTGAATTTACATGTTTGAAGTAGTGTCAGTAACTCATTTCAGGAAAATAAATCAAAATTCTTAAAGTCTATAATTTTAAAATATTGTCATGAAGAGGAAATGATTAACTGATTTGACATAAAATAATATTAAAAAGTGTTTAAGGCAAGGGTAAAAAAGTATGTTGCTCACCAAAGGAATATATTGCTGTCATACATTCAAAAGTAATTGAAGGGAGATAGTTTGAAAAACTTAGCTTACCAGGATTGTTGAGAGAAAATTCTTTGAAGTGCCACATGCTGTTTAGAAGCCAACAATAAAATTGGTAAGTAATTTTACACTGGTGAGAACTTCAATGCTGGTCACAATGAACAAAAATGAAACCTGTTGCAGGTGGTATATTGGCCTGCAAACAGATATTGAATGATGGAAGACAACAACAAACAAAATGAAAACTCAAGTAAAAATAAATATATTGCCAAGTTTATTTTCATTAATGAAAATGCATCAACAAAAATAAGGTTACAGTGCACTAGGCAAAAAATATCTCTGCATGTTTATGTAGAGCGTTAGAAGAGTATTATTCTGATAAGGACAGTTTTGTAGTCATTGAAAACTGTTATCCTGAAGAGACAATTTATCACACATCATTGCTGCTGCCAAAGAAGGTTGGCTGGAGCTGGAGGCTGCTGGTGCTGTTGCTGATGACTGGAGCTGGAGCTGCTGATGGCTGGCTGAAACTGCAGGCCAGCTGGATGCTGCTGCTGCTACAGATACTCATCATATATTATTGTTTTTATCTAACATGTAAATACATCTGTGGCACAAGGCCATAGAGGTGAGGAAAGGCTGGTTGTCACTGATTATCCTAAACCTACTTATTCCCAGTAATCACCACCACTAACTCCCACTGCACTAATCTAGTCAGCATGAACCAGAAGTCCTCCTTGTCCAGTAAGGACATGTTAAACTTCCAGTCCACCCAATCTAGCCACAAATGAGTTCTCACTAACATTCTATACAGGTAGCTGGCCACTTAAGAGCCCATGTCCACATCTCACACCAAGAGGGTGTCTTCAACCATTGGTGCAAGTATCTGTACCACAATCATTGGTTGTCAATTCATCCACAGACAATAGATGATGGATTCTGCCATGATGTGTTGACCTAAGTGGCTTCTCATAAAGCACAGTAGCTGAAACGGAGTCTTATCATCTCCAATGATATGGGTAAAAAGTCCATGGAGCAACATCTTTTAACCCAATAACAAAAATAAAATTAAACAAAATATTCAAGTTAAAGTAATAACTGTGTTAATAAGACTTGTCCGCCCCAAAGAAAAACAAGAGTGGCTACTGTATTCTGCTGATAAGTAGAATCAAGTAGCTCACCCACTAAATGCAGGGGAGGCACAAAATAAATTACAGAGTAGGAAAATATCAAAGGCTGATCCAGTTAAGATAAAAAGGCGGGTAAAAACAAATTGGAGAAGTTGGGAATCTTGACAAGGATCATAACAAAAGGGAGTGCTAGGAACAGACTAGGAATGATAATCACTCGCATTAACTAGGTGAACAAAAAAAGCCTAGCTTAAACAAGGATGATGTCTGCCAAGTCCACTCTGAAAGCCACTTCATCTAGAGACAGCATATTCTGGATCAGTTGCCACATAAGTGAAAACTCAAGGTTGCTGAGGTAATCCACCACTGGTACCCAGGACCAGAAAGAATGCAACTCGGTCACCGACACATTGAGCTGCCCACAGAGCAGGTCCAATGCAATCCCCTCCACTAATTCCTGATACAATGTCTTCCTAGGCCATGAAAGGTCACTGGACTGAGGAGTAGCCAGCAAGGCATTTTGATACATGGTGAAAAGTTCAGACTTATTCCAGTGTTTATGACAGCACTCAAGCTGAGAAACAGGAGAAGTGATGGTAACACCTGGGAAGTTATCCCTAACATTTCTCACCCACAGCAAATATTCTGTCAATGCACAGTGTAGGAAAACCAACCTTGAGGCATATTGGTGACTCAACAAGTGTGGCATTCCCAGCCCCACCCCATGACATGGATGCTGGATACAGGCTGTTATGTGGACCTTAGGCTTGCCTCCCCCCACCTACAATAGGGAGAAGGGCAAACATTCAATCACCTTCTGACAGTCCTTGCAGAGAGGGAGTACTGACATTCAGTAAAGGGTGACGGGAAAGATGTATATGCAGTATACCTCACCCCTACCCTTTAAGGACAACTGCTTTTGGATTCAAGTCTGGATCAACACTTCTACCTTTGTGTTATGTAGTGGTTTCACAGTGGAGGCTTGTATTTGTACCGTTGGTCCTAAAATAGGTTCAACGTACAAAACAGGAACTTGATATAATAAGTAATGACACAGTAATCTAGTTGTGGTCACTGATACTTTAATATCCGACTAACGGTCATCTGACATCGACTGACTGACCAACTTTCTGCCGACTGACTTGTTACTCTTACTACTCCTACTTATTATAGGTGGGAGAGTCTATTAACTATAGAATAGGTGTGTTTCACTATAACACTTTGCCAGTCCTTCTGACCAGTTGTTCTCCAGCTGAGGATCTGGCCTGAGCCACACTTCACAAATGCCCTTGTGACTTTCTTGTACTGCAGCATGACATGAAAATGGATATGTCATTGGTACTGTTAGTAAGGAAAGTGATTAAGCATAACATTGATGACATCAGGGTTGGTTTCTTTGTTTGGTTGTTCAAGAGCATAGTTAGGTTCAGAGGATAATTCTAGAGTGGATTAGCTATTGGTGAATTTGACATACATCCTTCTTCATGGTAGAAATCAACACCTGTGAGGTGTTTGATGCCAAGATGTTAAAGGTGAACTGCCTGGTAAAGTGGGTTGGTTAATCAAGGTCACAGTGGGGGGTTGATTTGTTATAAGGTGCATTGGTTGCTGAAGTTATAAAGGTGTTGACAAGGGAGACTGGGAGTGGATAATGAAGGTTGATTGAGTAGAATGTTTCTGATGGATTCTGATCAAATGTGGTATCAACAAAATGAGGTTATGGTAGTGACAAGAGGAGCAGTCATGGCAGTGACAGTGATACCTGCATGCCCACAAGTGGCATTTTGCTCTGCTACTGTGTTTATTGTTTAAGCAGAGCTTTCTTTTAAGCAAATCAAGTAGCACCTAGGATCATCTTTTTCAGCAGAAACGTTTGTGATTAGTTATTGCATTTTATTTCTTGGATTTGTTTTGTAGACCAGATGTGATACTCAGAGCCCCTGCACAGAAAACAATTTTTTTTATTTTGTGTTTTGCTTTTTTAGCATTCACATCCAGCCAACATGTAGAGTCAGTCAGAAAGAGATCTAACTGCAGCAGAGTATAACATGACTTAATACTTAAAAATATTTAAGATATTTATTTAGCAATTTTTGGATTAGATATTTTAAATTTATTAGTCAAATCAAAATAAATTGTTCTATTCCAATAACCTTCATTTTCTTTAACATCTCTTGTTTTAACATTTACTATTTCTAAAATAATAATTCATCATTTTACAAATCTAATTTATTTATTTATAGTGAATTGCACTTATAATATATAATAAACTAAAAAATCTAATGGTTATTAAGGTAAAATTTATATAATTACAATCATTGCCTTAAAAATTGAAAAAATTACAAAAATAAAATAAAAGCTGATATTTCAAAATATTATTTTTCACATGGCTTTAAGTACCAGCACCACTTTTTAAGAAAAGCAAATGTTTTTTAATTTATATTTTAATCTGCTGTTGTGTACATTTGTTTATAAGCAATTTAGAATTTTACCTTAGCTTTTACTGATTTTTGTTGAATTTCACTTGATTTTGAAGAAAATGAAGAAAAATAGAAACCATAATATGCAGGGAGAAGAACATTTCCAGAGGCCATGAAAGTTCAAAAAAGATGATGAGGCAATTATTTCCTGTGATGCACAAATAATTCACTTGGTTGCTAATTTGATTTCAAATTATTTCTACCTTTGTTGATATATTCATATGACACAGGTAAAATATAATTTTAATGATTTTATATTATTTGTTATTATCTTTGCTAACCTTTTTTAAGACAGTTGCTTAAAATAAAAAACACAATATAAAATAGGTACTTTTTCTATTTAATTTGCAATATTTTTAGATGTGATACTATTTCAACTCAATGATTATAACAGTATAGAATATCTAATATGGAAATTGTCAATTATATCATCTTTGATATTTTTATGAAAAGAATTATGAATTATATATATGTACATGTTAATGCAAAGTCACTTAACACAGATCAACTTCAATTCTTTCATTAGTGGTATAAGGAAAAAATAACTTGAAATAATCTAGTAAATAATTTAAACATTTTGGTAAATATGACAGGTGAGAATATTGATTAAAGATATTCCTGAATATATTTTCAATTTGTAGATATTTATGCCTTTTTATTATTACAGGTTTTTACAAGGATAAAAATACATTGATTACAACGACATTTATGTATAAAAGAAATAACCAAATTAAAGCAACCATGCCATGGTTAAACTTCAAATAAACCACTTTTTCTTTGTTTTTAATGACAGAAAAATCTTCTATCCTTCAAGGCAGTTGTGACAAGCTTCATCCTATATGTCAAATTATCATATTTCAGTGTTATCATATACCTTGTTCATCTATTATTAAAGGTTAGATACAAAAGCCAATGCAAAGTTGGTTATGTGAAAATGATATGGAATTTGAAACTAGTGTGTTCACATTTCATGAAAAAAAGTAAAGTTAGTTTTTTGTATTTATTCATGAATTGTGAAGTAAACACCAACAACAATTAATGCTGTTGCATATAATTTCTTTTTAAACAAAACTCTACAAGCAATAATGATTTTTTTTAAAAAAATAGATGTTCATTGAAATGAACAGTAAAAAAAATGATCTTTTGCTTATTTTTAATCCAAGAGAAAAAAATTCTTCTATTTGGAGGAGGACAGGTGAAAATTACCTCTACTTCTATATTCTTTGTTTTAATATACCAGAAAGATTAATTCACTCTCTATTCCACCTGTTCTTCTTTAGCTATCTAATTTTTCTTTCAATCCTAAGAACCATGCCCACTCATTTATTTTTTCTTATTTAAATCTATTAAGTGTGAGTAAGCAGAAGCCAATACTTACTTCCACTGACACTTCAAATTGTTTTTTTTTTTTTTGTAAAAATCACATTGTTTCACAATATAACTTTCCTTGAGTTTTTCTTATGCATATCTGGAGATCAGTACAATCTTTACAAGTTCAATACTGAGTTCTCTAGTTTGAAATAGAAATTCACATCCAAATGTGTGGTAAGTCAATCTCACATTGACCAGATGTCAGTCCTTAAAAGACTCACTTGGACTAATTAAGAATTATGATATTAAAAAGAAAAACTTATTTTTTAGTATGGTATTTTATTTATCCTAAATGAGAAAGGATGAATGATTTTCACCAATCTATCAGGAGGAAATATCAAATTCTCTATCCTATGTAAATGATGCAGCATTTTCACATGAGTCTATATTTATTTCAGAGTTGAAGATATTTACATCTTGAAGATATTATAAATTTGATAAATATTGGACTAAAGAAAAAGATACATTATCTGGCTTTCAAATCAGTTTTCTTTCTCAAAGTAAATTTAAGCTATTAGGATTTTATCAATACAGTATGAGAAGAAAACCTAATACCTAAAAATTTACTGAACTGTACTGTGGAGCTACACCTGAAATTACCTGAACAAAAGTTGTTGTTTGGAATTATCCATTAAAATTTCTTAATGGCATTTTCATCATTGAAAAAATGCCTGTAAGAAGAATATATCTAAAATTAAATTGTTTTCTCTTTTTTTCATGAGTCTTGACAACTAAGCAAATTTAGACTGAATTCAGAATTCAACATTAGACTAAACTGTCTTGAATTTAATCTTGTATTATAAGATTTATATCCTTGAGGTTACGATTATTTTGCATTCATATTTTCCCACAGAGCATTCCTTATTTGTCTTCACCAGTATCAGAATGATTTGATGTAGAATAAAAAAAATGAACATGTTTTTTTGTTTATTTGTTTTTCTGTGTATGCAGGATATAAATTATGCATGTTATTGCATGTATGTGTGCATCCACTTTACTGCAACTTCCTGACTGCCTTTGTGTGAACAATTCTTTATCCACCAATTAAATGAGATTATTAGAGTAATTGATTAATACTGATCACTTTAAAGGATTTCTACTCTTTTTTAACTAAAATAATGAGCCAATAAAATTTTTTTTGTATATTAGATGAGACTGTTTCTGAGGTATATTGGGGTCATTATATTCAAGAAGGACATTGGTTTTATCCTGTTGGCTTTAGTTTTAAAGATATTGCTGAAATACATTTTTTTGTATCTGTACACAATGATACTGATTGGATTACTGTGTTACCAGTGCATTAATATTTCAACAAAACTATATTTATCATACTATTTAGGCTATTGGTAATCAAACAATGTTGAATAAATGTATCACTTTTATTTAAGTTTTCTGATTCTTTATGAATAATTAAAATGTGATATTTACTTAAAACATGCTACTCTTTTAACAATGAACAAAAAAGGGGGCAGGACATTTTCCAGTAGTATCCTCATTTATTACAAAAGATTAATGGAAAATTATAAAATAAAAATATGATTTCCAATCAAATTTCACACCAAAAGTAAACTAGTAAAATATATAATTTAAGCTATTCAGCATAATTTACTTTACTTCATCTGAAGGAAGCTTCCCTGATGACTTCTGTGAGTTTTCTGAGTGCAATCACATATAAGGCTCCAGCTGTAATTGGACATCATGTGAGCATTCCATCAGCCTTGTTATTACTCCTCCATTGTCTTGATGCTTTAGTGGAAATGCTCTCCCTGTTCTTCTCTTACATCACCAAGGTTTTCAGGGAATATGTCTAAATAGCTAAACAGGTAGTGGATTTTGATACTCATTCTTGTTCCTAGATCCTGGAGGTTTTTTACCTTCACTTTGACTAGTTCCTGGTAGTTATCCACTTTCTTTTTGCCCAGGAAGCCTTTCACAATTGTGACAGAAGAATTCTACACAGCAGCCTTAATCTCAGTCATGTGGGAGATAAAATTTTCATTGCAATCAGTTTTCTTATTTGTGTCCCATCAAAATTTCCTGCCTTCAGTTTCTCACTACTCGGACCAGGAAATTCTGAACTTGAGACACAATAGACAAATAAATTTCCTGCATAATTAGTAAATTTATGCACTAGTTGCTTTTGCTTATTCAGCTTAAATAATGGACAGAATTTATGTATAATTTACAACGATTAATAATAAAAGAGCACATGTGACTTGTGAGAAATTCATGTCTATTAACAGAAATTAATCTATCACTTTTTTCCACATTGTCTTTATTACAATATTTCTACAGTTCCATTGTATGCTTTTGCATGGTCTTGTCTGCCAGTTTATAAAAGGCTAAACTAAGTCCATTTATCAATGAACTACAAAAGAAAGCTTTCTGAAAGTCCACTCTTCTTAAGCAAAAAATAATTACTGTTCTGAACTTATGTTATCTCACATACAATAGGCAAAAGTCAAAAGACATTCTTTTAAGATTGACATTTGACTTCTTATGTCAAGCTTGTTCTGTATTGCGAAAATAATCTCATTATTTATTTAATTGAGTTAGCTCAAACATTTATGAATCTATCACACCAACCATCATGGTCCAGCATTAAAGTCAGAATGTCATTAGTGAGGCATTCTGTCATAACATATCTGGTTAATGTAGGTGGTTGCTGGGTAACTAACTCATTTGCTCCATGGCTAGGTGTCATGAGTTCTTGTTTTGTTCACCAGCAGTGTCCCCCAAAGTGTATTGCTTTCTTATAAGATTGTAGAAATGTCAGGGATAAATCTATAGAGCTGTGATTTAGTTGGATGTTGTCTCCAGGAAATGTTAATTATAGCTCTCAGCATCCAAGAGTAGGTCCCATCAAGCTTAGACTCTAGGGTTTTATTTAATATCCAAGCAGTGGTACTATAACACTACCTCTACAATGGCTCAAAAGAATCTGTCTGAGGCTGTCTGGTAGATCAGATTTCCAGATTATATCCATTTTATTCAAGGTGGTCCAGAGCTCACTTCCTAGGTATGTAAAAGATTCGACAGATTTTATTGATTTAGCTGAGACAGTTTGTATTGAGCCTTGCTGTTTTAGAGGCATTGACATAGAGTCCAACATCATTGGCAGCATTTTCTAGATGATGTAGAAGTACTATGGTAATGGTGTTTGCACTGATAGCTAGGTCATCTGCATAATTAACATCTGTCATCTTTTTTGCAAGATATTAGCTTGAGAGTCTTTGTGATAAAGTAAATCCTAGCTGATGATGTTTGTTGAGGGAAGTTCTCAATATGTAATCAAGAGTGATAACAAAGAAAAAAGCTGCAAAGGTGGCACCCTGGAGGACTCCTGCTGTGATGTTTAAGAAGTTAGTGTCACTATCTAGGAATCTAACCAAAGATTTAGTATTTTTGTATAGCATCATTATGGCAGTTACTTTCTTGGGGGTGGGTTGTGGTAGTGGGTGTTAGGGCATATGTCTGAAAAATTTTCCCCCTACATACGGAATCAAAAGCTTTAGAGAAATCCACAAAAAGTAAGTCAGCCTGTAGATTCTTTGTCCTGACACCCTCAATAATTTGCCAAATAGTCAGGATTTTTTCAATATTTGATCATTTTTTTTCAAAAGCCATTTTGATCTTTGTGGAGCACCTTTTCTACTTCCAGTTGTATTCTGTTAAGAAACATTGAATTGTAAATTTTTG
The DNA here is from genome assembly GCA_963932145.1 of Acanthosepion lycidas. Taxonomy (NCBI): domain Eukaryota; kingdom Metazoa; phylum Mollusca; class Cephalopoda; order Sepiida; family Sepiidae; genus Acanthosepion; species Acanthosepion lycidas. Next base: position 115,724,276 of record OZ010574.1, read on the forward strand.
CTGCAATGGAGGTGAGTGTAATTCTTCTATAGTTTTTTTTTTTTTTTTTTTTTTGCTGATCCTAGATCTCCTTTCTTTGGGGAAGGAAGCATTACTAAATTTCTAAATTTAAAAACAGTTATTTCCACAGACATCTATTCATTAATATATAACATAAAATTTAATGACTATATAAAGCATAATCTAAAAAAAAAAGTGTACACAATTCACTTAGTCTAAAAACAGGTATAAAATGAATGAAAAGAAAATTTGCATTTTCATTTGAATTTCTGACAGGAGAAATTATCAGTATTGTACACTGAACTATTGAAACTAATGTCCGCATTTTGGTTGTTATATCTGTAATGATATAATTGTGCAAATTAATGATAAGACGAAATTTAATCTCTCATATTTAATATTACATTTTATTTGATTCCTGACTTCCTCAATTACTCTTGGCCAGTATGTGTATGTGTCCATGTCCAACCAAAATGTGGACCTTACATTCTCATCATTTGTGTCTGAGAGACTGCCCCACCAACCACTGCAGTGGATGTATATATATATATATATATATATATATATATATATATATATAGTGACAGTGTAGGGGGGAACAAATATTTTTACACATACTAATTTTTAATTTATTGTATTTACAACTAATGAATAAACATACTTTTCATATAATTAAATATAAACAGATATATAATAACTAAATATACATAGAAAACAGAAAAAATTTATTTAATAGAAATAATTTCCATTTATCCATTTTAATGGGTGAAAAAAGTATTCGTACAAGGCAAATTTCAGATTTTAAAACATTTAAATTGCTTTAATACTCTAGATTATTCAAGTGTAATATTCTATAGCATTTCAAGTTGGGAATAATCAAGTTCAAGTTGGATTAATCAAATTCAAGTTGGAACTAAACTATTTCAAGTTGGACTAACCACTTTCAAATTGATACTAAACAATTTCAAATTGATACTAAACTATTTCAAGTTGGACTAACCAATTTCAAATTGATACTAAACTATTTCAAGTTGGACTAACCAATTTCAAATTGATACTAAACTATTTCAAGTTGGACTAACCAATTTCAAATTGATACTAAACTATTTCAAGTTGGACTAACCAATTTCAAATTGATACTAAACTATTTCAAGTTGGCAAATATATATTTCAACAAAACAAATGAGGTATAACAATGAAACAGAACTAGCAAATATTTATTGTCACTAACTCATAAATTATGGAATATCAATATACTCGTACATGTCAAAAATTCATATCCTCAAGATCCAAGGCTGGCTGTATAAATCACTGAACATGTGCTAGCAGAGCAGGGTTATTAGAGGTATATTATTAGCAATCATTTGCTCAAGTTGTGCACTGTGAAATTCAGTTTGTTTCATTTCCCCATTTGCAAAAAGAACTGATTGTTAAACTCTGGAAAGAAGCTAAAAGTTACAGGAAAATCTCAAACAACCTGAATATTCCATTTATTATCATTAGTTCATTCATTGCAAGGTATAAAAAACTCAAAACTGTTGAAAATCAAAGAACAGGTGCTCCACAGAAGATTTCTGCAAGATCTTTGAGGAAATTAATGTGTCAAATTAAACAAAATCTAATGGTTACTTGTCAGGAGCTGCAGGATGATTTGCTTTAATCGGGAATCTGTCTCACTAAATGGACAATAAGCAATGAAATTGATAGGAACAATCTAAAATCACACTGCCCTCAGAAAAACTCCACTGCTATTGAAAAGACACTGAGATGGCAGATTGAAATTTGTTTGTGAGCATAAGGATAAGGAAAAATAATATTGGGAAAGAGTATTATGGACAGATGAAACCAAAATTAAGTTAGTTTGGACGTAATTCTAGAAATCATGTATAGAGGAAAGATGGTGATGCCTTCAAACAAAAGAACACAATTCCAACAATGAAATTTGGTAGTGGCAGCATCATGGTTTGGGTATGTTTTTCTGTAAAAGGTACTGGCAACATATCAGTAATAAATGTTAGAATGAATGCCAGAGCATATCAAAATATTTTTTAAACAAATTTAATGATTTCGGTTGAGAATCTTGAACGTCTTCCTGATTGGATCTTCCAACAGGATAATGATCCTAAGCACACTGCAAAATCTATGAAGAAATGGCTTGCTGAAAATAATGTAAATATCCTGAAATGGCCAAGTCAGTCCCCAAATTTAAACCCAATTGAGAATCTATGGTATTATTTGAAAATTCAAATCCAATCAAGAACTCCAACATCTTGGCTCTGAAGACCATATACGAAGAAGAATGGAAAAAACTACCAATTAAAATTTGTAAACATTGAGAATTACAAGAAGAGGTTGGTTGCTGAAGAATTGAATAATGGCTATTCTACAAAGTATTAAATGAAGATTATGTATTCTTTTTTTGTATTGTATGAATATTTCTTTCACCAATTAAAATGTATAAATGGGATTTATTTCTACTAAATCAAATTTTTTTCTGTTTTCTATGTATGTTTAGTTATTATGCATCTGTGTACAGTTAATCATATGAAAAGTATGTTTATTAATTAGTTGGAAATACAATAAATTAAAAAATTTTATGTGTACAAATATTTTTTTCCCTCCACTGTGTATATATATATATATATATATATATATATATATATATATATATCTGTTATCCTTCTCACTCTCATGTTTGCGAATCAGGTTCATCTGTGAGGTTACATGTTTCTGCATGAGGTGACCTCATATTAACCTAATACCTGGCTCCTATGATGATCTGGTGTGATATTGAAAGCAAATTCTATTCTCGCATGATCTAGGATGAGACACATACTACATAGTTGCAATATTTTGAATGAAAATGCTGTACTATCTAGCCTTCTTAAGATGCCTTCTAGTAAACTTTTGGAAGTTTAGAGAAGCTGCAGTTCATACAATGTCAGGCAGTGTGGGTCAGATTATACAGTTCAGTGAAAAAACAAAAACAGCATCACAAGGGTAAATTATTTAATAAAAGTTAATTGATGACTATAGCAACCAAGAAAAGGACATTAGTCCAAACAGCTCTACACACCTTACTGTAAATAAACTTTAGATAAAGTTCTAAAAAACATTTATTTTCTCTTTAAAAATAGTAAAATATGGAGAGTTTGCTCTAAAATCATTTTTATACCAATTAAAACCAATTACATGGCAACATTCATGTTTTTTTGCCATATATACCACAAATATAACTGAATTATTTTTATGTTTTTTTTACTTGTATTATAAAAACGTCTTATTTTATATTTGTTTTTCATAAGTTGTCACAGAGGATTAATGTTGTTAGAAATCTTAAGTAAGACTTATTTACAAACTGGTAACAATAACAATTTTTAAATAATTATATGTTGCTAAATGACAGTGTTCTTATATAATTTTAAATTTGCTTTAAAGAAACCAGGTGTGAAAAAACATGCTTCATAATCTACTAAAATGTTTATTAAAACTAAGCAGAACAAATCAATAATAGTTCAGAAATTATTGTATATTAAAAAATGCAAAAATAAGACTGCATTGAGAGAGACAAATTTAGACAATAAGATTAAAAAGGTACATAAAAGATGTTCCACTATCTGATACCAGAAAAAAAGGTACCAAAGAGAAAAACTCATTAGAACAATTACCATGAAGATATTTAGAAAAAAGGTACAGGAAACTAAATTACAGTGATGGGAAAGTGACTGAAACCTTGATGCTAGGTCAATACTGATAACATTGCAGATTCTTCTTTGGATTTTATCAAGAATCTCTAAATACATAGAACCAGATCAGATGTGACAGCAATATTTAATGCATGGAGGAATAGTAGATTTATAAATGTGTAAGATAGATTCTGGTAAGAAAAATTGCTAAGCATGACACAGTAAACCATCTTTCCTAGCAGCAGACCTAGTAATTAATTCAATGTAATCTTTCCACTTCATATCAGTGAAAAATGAATCTCTTTAGAGGTTAGCATCAGCCAAGTTGATGGAAATCGAAAATGTTCTCTAAGACGATTAAAAGAAAGTTTGTCTGGTTATTATATGCATGATTATATTAAGAACTAGTAATAATTTCAATATTGTATATGTCAAAATGCAAAACTGGTTATTGGCTAGATTCAAACTCCAATGAGGATTTCATAAAATTAATTAAATCAGCACTACAATAACATCTACCTAGACAGAGTGTGTATTAAGTATTGATGTTAATAGAGCTGTACAAAAGCCATGTCAGCAATGATACAAAATCATATTTTTAATAAAATATAACAATTTGAGCTAGACTGGTCTGGACAAATAAATATAAAAAAATTATCAGAGTTAAAGTATTCATTAAGCAAGAACAATGATGTTCTTTAATGAGAAGAACTGTTGAATATTTGATTATGATTAGTGAATAGACAAAAGACAAATGGCCAGTTTACCAGAATTTTTTTTCAATTAATCAAGTAACATGTGTTTTAAAAGTAGGAAGTATACTTGGTTAGATTATTAGAGACTTTGAAGACCATGAAAGGATACAGAACCATCAAGTGAAAAAAAATGCCACAGATTTCATGTGACAAATTTGTTGCTGAGTGGCTTCAGTTAACTTGAATGAAACAGAATCATGACAAAGGATGTCCAATTAAACTTTAGTTATAATTAAGAATCTTAACAATAATTGATAATAAAGTATTGATAATAATAGAAAAATGATAAAGATAGCTGACAACTTTTCAATAATAAAATAGCCATTTTATAGAAGATGTTTATGTTGGGCATTCATGAATAATGGAGGCCCTTAATAGTACTGGTAAATATGAAGGGCAAAAAGAAAAAATAACTTTTTTACAAGTAATTTCCCTTTAGTAAGGAGAATTTCTGCTACTCTTCCCACAGATCTTATCCAAAAAATATAATTTTTAAAATTAAAATTATTAAATTTAAAACCTTCATGAGTTTGCTTGACCAGTTTAGTTTTTCTTTGCTGTTTCTATTTTGAAAACATTTCATTCACTGTTTTATTCTTTGATATGATGATAATAATATCTGTGTTTAATTTGTCAACAGAATTTTAACTAATGGCTATACAATAGATATTATATTCTAAAATCCTATTTAGAGTCAATACAAGTTCATCATAATGGTTGAAAATCTATGCTAGATCTCAGTCTAACACACAGTCCCTCTACCTACTCAGAGCACCTTTTGTCTGAGCCAAGTATCCTTGTCTCCATAGTGACAGCCATGACTCAATCCTGCAGTAACACAGAATTAAATTTACAGTTTGCGTCATCAACATTATTCCTTAGAACAGATGTTCTCAACCAGGGGTAAATTCACCCCTAGGGGATAAAAAATTATATAGTTGGGGGTAAATAATTGAAATACCTGATAATTTTAAAAAAACGCCTGAAAGCCGATGACGATATGAGAGTAGCATTATCAGAAACAACTCCTCGCATAAACAAACTGATTGACTCAATGAATCAGCAGTGTTCCCATTGATAATGCTTCTGGTGTTTCTGTTCATTATTAACTTCATAATTTTCTATTTAGAAAAGGTTTGATTTTCTTCTTTTTTTTTGATACAAATGTATAATACTATTTTTATACAAAACCTAAAGTCCTAAACAATAAAAAGGTTCTTTCTGACCTTCTTGTTTTTCTGTCACATGACATTGATGTACAAATGAATGATGGATTATTAATTTTTTGATCAGAATACTGAATTTTTACTAAATTTAGTATTTGTCAGTATTTTTTATTTCTGTTTTGGTATTTTTACTAATGACTAATTTGCACAATTTTTAGTCACAAATTAGTCAGTACTAATCATAATCATTCATTCAAAAAAAAATTTTTTTTAGTATTTTCCAAAAATTTTTTAAATTACCAAAAACAAAAATACTAAAAAACAATTTTTTTTGAATGAATGATTATGATTAGCATTAATTTGTAGATCTACTAATACAGCGGATAAAATGAATAATTTTTTATTAATGACTACAAACGTTAATAAAAATACTGAATTTTATACAGAGTACTAACTTATACTAAAAAATTAGTAGATTAGTACTAAATAAGAAATCAGTATTTTGAGTGTCGCTTAGTTTTTTTTTTTTTTTAGGCACAGTATTTTGACTAAAAAAAGCCCTTAGTATTTTGAATGAAAAAATTATTCATTCATTTAGTCACGAAATTGTACATCAATGCTTTATGATGGCTATGAATTTTTGTATGGGAGTAGGGTGTAAATGGAGAAATACATAAAGCCAAGGGGGTCAATGATGGAGGAAAGGTTGAGAATGTCTGCCTTAGAATCTAATAAATTATCCTGTCAAATATTGAATAGATCACAAATGCTGTCAACTCCTACCAAACGTGACAAAATGCATAAGTTCAAATCAAATCAGCTGTGTTAACCTGACCATTCATATAGATATCTTCAATAATCTGCCAACAGTTTTGAGTGTTTCTCATAAGTAATTTATAAGTTAGCACCAATATACTATATACTGTATTTTCACTATAGATGCAAATCTTTAGTAGATTAAACTAATTCCTATTTGAATTTCTGGGATAAGGAGTTCTCATTATTTGCATTATTTACAGTCAGACTAATGTCTTCATCATCTGTCTATGTTTCTGAGATGAGGTATTGTAACTATTTATACTATTACATTGTTCAGACTGTTGTCCTCATCTTTACTGTCACATTCACAATGTTTCAGCTGTTGTATGCTCCGGCCTTCTTCAGATGATACATGGCCCAATGGATAAAAGTGTTCGTTGATTGATCCAAAAAGTCACTTTTCCCAAAAGGTGTAAGTTTAATCCCTGGCATCAGTGGAGAACAAAACCTTTGAGAGTCATCAAGGCAAATTAACTAAAACTCAGATCTCCAAAGGCTGGTACATGGAATTAGAACAATCTACCTATATAAAGTGTTTGGTTCAAAATTCCAACAAATATCACCTGAAGGAGGCCAGAGCATACAAAATCCGAAACATTGTGAATGTGACAGTAAAGATGAGGACAAGAGACCAAACAATGTAAACAGTGTAAATAATGTCCTCATTTTTGTTGTAATTATCACATTTCAGCTTGTGTGCACTCCAGGCTTCTTTAGGTATCTATCACAGTAACCATTAGGGAATTTCAAAATGAACCCTGTACTGCTCAGTTATTGCTAGCTCTGTTTCCACTGAGTAAATAACCTAGAAGGTTAAAGCATTGGTTTGTGAATTTGGTAACATTGAAATTGTAAATTCAATCCCTGTTATGTGTATTGCAGACTCTGACTCGGTCTTTTATTTTTCCACTTATTATTGTCATTAGTCTTTTCACTTCCCAGCTTCATAAACAGCTTTGTATAGTCTATCATTCCACCTGATATTATCAGCATACGGGAAATAATTCTAGTACAACAAACAAAAATATACAAATACATATAGCATATTTATATGTATATAATTATGTTGGATGTACTACCACTCATTTTTCAAGATGACTGACTCTACAGCTTGCTGGCCAGAGCTCCATACAGACTCATTTAAACCAGAATGAAAATTCACCAACATCAATACACAACATTCTTGTCAAAGACACATGTGATACCCACCTCCAACAGCAGAAAATATATAAAAACAAAATCTCTTATCATAAAAAACAAAAAAACACTTACCAACATCAACTATGAACCTGGCCGCAATGTATTGACTGTATTCGACAATTAAAAATATGCCTACCATTCAGCAACCTATATACAGTTTACAATTGCGCAACCCAAATCCTTGAAAATGTTTTATAGATTAGTCAAAAGTGTTCAGAATGAACAATTATTTGTACAATTTCTACACACACTAACTCCTCCAAAAAAGAAATTCCTTGTTTGCATACAAGAAAAATACAATAAAAAGATAATGAAACATATTAGGGAGAGATTGCTTCCCAAATACGCAACTGTTATATATATATATATATATATATATATATATATATATATATATATATATATTGATGTGTGTGTGTGTATCCAAATAATATGCTGGGATACAAATGTCAAACCTGATTTTTTGCTTGAGATCAGAATGTAGTATTTGATGCAAGTTTTTAGTTCTGTGGAGAAAACATCATTGACACTAAAATAATATCATCTCAAAAATAAGAAAATGTCAAGGTAAACAATCTAATGGTTACATATCTTATACTGTACTGTTACATATTTGACTACCTCGACAGAAAGTAATAATGTTTCTTTTACTACAGCCAAATCTTTTCAAAATAAGTTACAGGAATAGAATTAAGCAGAAGAGGAAAATGTTTTATCAAAAATATTATCATTCATACATATTCTTGACAATCCAATCTTTTTATTTAGATCATATGAGGAGGTACTAAAAAGTTCTTGACTCAACTAAGAAGCCTTTCCAGAAAATATTTGACATTTGGTCAGGTTTGGGGAAATGGGCCAAGTTATTATTTCAAACTGTAAATATTGTCTCCTTTAAACATAAAGTATTTGTATTTTATACCAAAATAGCAATGATGCAGCATGGAATTTACATGTGTAGATGCTACAAGTCTGAATGATTTTAATATATGTCAGACAGATATCTTCCAAGTAATTCTGAGTTTGCTTAAATGAGCAACTTTTGGTAGAATTGTTAAATATGTGCAAATTCTAAAAACTGCAAGAGGAAAAACCTTTCTGTTTTTGAGGCATATCAATTTCAATCCTAATCAAGTAAAGAAATGAACACTCTTGTTAATCATTATGTAAACAGATCTGTTTAATAGATAAAGTAATATTTTATATTGCATATTTTCCAATAAAATGCTCAACTTATAAAATTCAAGATAATTCATATATTTATAAAAGCTATATAATCAGAACATGAGCCTCTCTATAAAATCTGCATTGAAAGTGTTTAAATTTCATACTGTACAAATAAAACAAAAATCTGTGATCAAAAGATTTGTTTACTTAGAACATCTATTCCCAACTATGAATAACTTTCATGAGGATGACTATGCTGATGACATAGGTATTCATAATTGGGATAAGAAAATCTTGAATAAAAAACCAACATTCACTACCTAGTGTTTCAAAAAGTAGGTCTTAAACAAGACATATCTCTGATTTTTCCAATACAGAGGGTGCATTGGTGGGTTAAAGTTTGATTGAGTGGAATGTCTCTGCTAGATTCAGATTGAATGGGAAATCAATGAAAATGTGGTCATTGTCATGAAAAGAGAGGCCTAGAGCTGGATATTGAAGATATCGATGAGTTGGCTACATTCTGCATGTGAAAAGTCAGGTGAGATTAGTGAAGCTTGGACAGGGTCACTGTGGTGGCAAGAAAAGTAATTATAGCGGTGACATCAGTGCCAACAGGTGGCTTCTCAGCCTACTGCTGTGTCAGTCATTTAAAAGGGTCTTTCTTTTAAACAAATTTGGTGCCCCCCTAAGGTCATCTTTTCTTTATGGGAATGTTTGTGATTGGCTATGACATTTGAGATTTTTGTGGGGATTTGTTTTGTGGACCAGATGTGATACTTGGAACACTTGCACAGAAGACAGTTTTTTTATTTTGTGTTTTGCTTTCTTAGTGCTCACATCCAGCCAACATGTAGTGTGAATCAGAAAGTGATCTAATTGCATCGGAGTATAATATTGACATTCCACATGACTTCAAACTAAAGGTTAGGAAGGAAACTCTCATCAATACTGAAAAAAGCAATCACAGTTAGTGGACTTTAAAAAAACTTATTTTACTGAAAAATTGTTTTGATAGAAAGATTTTATAAATTGCAAATAAAAGTTGCACTGGCTGCTCAGTCAATGAATGCCAAATATTACCTTATAAGGAAACAGCTGATATTACCAGTCCCATTAATATATACTGTTCAGTATGAAGAATATCCAGACTAACCTTGAATTAAATCTGCTGCAATAAATAAAAAGAAAACACTATAATTTTATTTTCTCAATAATCCTTTCTATGTATAAAGCAAAAATAAAATCATAGATTAAACAAAGAATGTCCTCAACAACATTCTAATTTAGGTTTAAGATATTCTTCTTTTATGTGCCTTGTCTGTTCAGGATGTAAGCGATCATAGCCCTCCACCTCCTCCTGTCCCTTGTAGCTCTTATTAAATTTTGTCTTTTTGTTATTTCTCCCATATCCTATTATGCTTAGTCCCTTCTTCTTACTCACCTTCACTTCCTTCTGTAGGAAATTTTGTAATTTCCTTTCCAAGTCTGCTATCAGCAGTGTGTCATCTGCGTATCTTATGTTGCTAAGATTGTGGCCACCAATGATGAATCCTGGTAGGATTTTCTGTTCTCTCAGAATTGCCTCGCTGTATAGGTTGAATAATTCCAATAAGATACATCCTTGCCTTACACCCCTTTCTATTTTTGTATATCTGCTGAACTTGTTTTTTATCTTTATGCAGGTGGTTTGCTGCCAGTAGATGTTTTTGATTATTCTGATGTCTTTCCCGAATATGTCAGTGTTGCTGAGCAGTTCTAACAGAGCTTTGTGGTGTACTTTGTCAAACGCCTTTGCATAGTCTATAAAATACAAGTACACATTCTGCATTTGATAACATCCTGAGCATAAATATTGCATTCCTTGTTCCGGTATCTTTAACAAACCCACACTGTTCTTGACCTATCTCTGGTCTGATTCTTCTGCACAATCTATTCATCATAATCCAGATTATACATTTTGTTATGCAGCTCATTAGGTTGATTGTTCAGTGGAGTTCACATTTGTTTGCACCTGGTTTCTTAGGCAGTGCTATGAAAATAGATCTGCTTAGATCTTCCAGCATATCACCACTCTTGTAGATTTCATTTATTATTTCTGTAATATTATCTATACCAAAATCATCTAAGACTGCCAGCATCTCTATTAGAATTCTGTCTTGCTCTGCCACTTTGTTTCTGTTCAATTTGACCAGTGCAGCTTCTACTTTGGCTTTTCGCATTTCTCTTTAACTGCATTCACATAATCTATAGTCAGTTTCCACTTAATAATATATCATTAAATGCTGTGACACCAATCAATTAAATTAACATTGCATTAGTAAACACATCATTATGGAAGTGTATATATATATATATATATATATATATGTGTGTGTGTGTGTGTGTGTGTGTGTGTGTGTGTGTGTATACATTCAAGCAAAGGTAGGAAGACATTGGAAGAAAAAGAAAGAAAATATTATCTAAATAAAAATGTAAGAAATATAAGAATATCTTTTGAATTGCAAAAAAATACAAAATCTAAATGATATACAAAAATATAGGAAAAAACCATTTGAACTGTAAACCTTTTATGATACACATTAATCATATATATCTGTGCCTGTCTCAAGACAAATTCCTTTGTTTTTGTTGTTCACTGAAATGAATATGAGACAAGAGTTCAGAATTTCAGCTTTTATTTGCTAGTATTTACATTTAAATATGTTAAACAACTTAGGATATTCCACCTCTTGTTTGAACACACTCATTTTTCAAGTGAGCAAAATTATTGAAACATGGGACTGACAGGTGTTTTTGTTGCCTTTTAGATTGATTGTTTAAATATTAAATAGTTCTGAATGACTACTCTTGGTTTTATCCATGAGTTTCACCTGTACAGAATGCATTTCTTGTTAAAAAGAATAATCAACATGAAGATGAGAGAGTTGTTTATTGGAGAAAAGAAAGCCATTTTGAATCTGAGAAAAGAAGGAAAATTGATCAGAGCCATTAGACAAACATTGAGCATAGCAAATACAACAACTTGGAATGTCCTGAAAATTAATGAAACTACTGGCATAGAATAGGTCAGCTAAGGAAAAAACAGCAGTTGATGAGAGAAACATTGTGAAAGTTGTGAAGAAAACCTCAAAACAACAGTCGGTAACATCACAAACAACCTTCACAGTCCAAGGGTGATGGTTTCACAATCCACCATTCGAAGAAGTCTTTGAGAGTTAAAATATAGAGGCCATACCACAAGATGTGAAACACTCATCAGTAATAAGAATCTGAAGGCTAGATTGGAATTTGCAAGGAAGTACAGAGATGAGTGACAAAAGTTCTAGAAGAAAGTTTTATAACCTGATAAAAGCAAGATTAATTTCTACCAAAGTGATGGAAAGGCCAAAATGTGGAGAAAGAAAGGATCTACTTATGATCCAAAGCATACAAGCTCATCTGTGAAGCATGGTGGAGACAGTGTCTTGGCTTGCATGGCTACTTCTGGAACAGGTTTATTCATATTTACTGATGATGTAACTCATGATGGTAACAGCAGAATTAATTCAGAAGTCTACAGAAACATTTTGTGTTCATTGTTGGCTAAACAATATTGTTGAATTATCCTGTTTCACCTACTAATTAAAAATGAGCTCACCCTTTTCCATACTTCTAACAGTTTGCTCAGAGGAAAAAAGATTAATTTGCCTCTGGAATCTATGCTGGTCAATTTCAGAGCTCAAACATTTATTATTTCAAATGTTATAATGTTATTTTTAGTGGATACCCATGTTTGAAATATACAAGTTTTTCTTCTTGCTTTTGTACAGTGTGCATTTCATCTATGATCCTCAACATTCAAGAAAACTTAATAAAAGAAAATATGCTCTCCAGCAGGGTACAAACCTGTGTCCCCTTTGTAGGAAAACCATCATATGATCTGGTGTGCTTCAAACATGCTCTCTGATAATAAAGGGTAAATAAAACCTTGCTGGGTTGTGATGCTATATATATATATATATATATATATATATATATATATATATATATATATACCAAATCAGCCAAGAAATAGTTTCAAAGATCAAAAATGCACTTTATTATACCACAAATATTTTGCTTGTATTATTATTATTATTATTATTATTATTATAAATATTCACTTTTTGCATCATGATGAGTGGATTTCATAATCTGTAAAAATGGTTAGAGACAAATCAACATTTTATTTACTATTGAATATTTTCATTTAATGCTTCCAGCATGTATTTATTATGTGTGTATGCATGTGGTTTTGTACTTACATGAATATTAAAACCAAATGTACAAGTAAATAAGGAATTAACTCATCTTTTATTTATATGCAAACATATATGTGCACCTGTTATTTAATAACATAGAATTAACATGTTAATACACTTGACATTAGGTAGAATGGAGATCAAGCAGCAACAAGGCAAACTGTAAAAAACATGATGAGATATTCTCAGTGAGATATAAAACCAAAACAATTTTATTAAAAGAAAAGAAAATTTTACTAAATATTAGGGGTGTACAAATTTGACAGTTTGTCACCTAGAAAAGCGGGTAATAAATTCCTGGACAAGTAACTTACTTTTTCTAAAATAAGGTTCAATGGTAGTTGTGGGGAAAAGATCAAGTTTACAATCAATATCAATCAAATAATATGCAATATTACAAGAGAAATGCAAGTGAATACAAAACAATGCAAATTACAATGATGAAGGTACAATAAAAGGGTTAAAAGGGCATATTTACCTTAAAGGTATAAAATGCAAATGTTCTTAATAGTTCTTGTGATTTGAGTTGTCAAAGATCATGACAAAATCCATTCATGCCTTCAGAGTTTTCAACATAAAGTGTTGTTTTCAGAACAGTACTTGATATTCTGATGAGGGAACAACTATTTTGTTACAATAGCTGATGTGAAAATAAGACTTAATTCTGTCATGAAAATGATAATTTGGTTGTCAAGACTTTGTTAAGGAGTGGGTTCTTGCAGCTGCTCATTCAGGTCTTCAGACGTTTTTTAGAAGGCAATGTCTCCCACTCCACTGACATGATGTTTACTACTCTCCTATGTTTCATCTTCTAATGCTGGCAATGGTCATATTGCAGGGATTTTTATAGCAAAAGGTTGGCTCCAATTTACCCAACAAATTTTGGCAGTCAGTACAAGTATTTAAGATTTCAATCAGCTTGAGTAGCCATTGGTTAAAAAAATCACATTTATCAAAACAATTTATTGTAGTAGAAAAACACTTCTGTTTTTCTTTCTCTTTTCTTCACCTTCAGTTAACCCCTTCCACTCCTTGATCAAGAATCTTTGCATGCAGGCAGGCAGGCAAGCAGGCAAGATTCAATTTTCAGTAAATTATTTTATTAACTTTATCCCTTCCCCCAAACTACTGTGAACCAAAATTGTCTCAGAAAGAAAAAAATTTTTTCACACTTATTTCCTAAAAGAGAATGTTAACTTTTTAACACCTATTCATACTCTCATGGTTTCATTTTTAGTGATACAGCAAATTCTGGCTCTAGGATAGAAGAAAATGAAAGAATAAGCACAGATGGATTTTAGCACAATTACATTTGAATTCATAGAATGTGGATGTTTTGGTATCTAAACTCCATTGGTGAGGCTACAGAGTTAACAACAGCAACAACAATAACCTTTGAACTCATTATATGTTGATATGATATTAATATTTCTTACTGTTACCCACAAAGTCTACATCTATGCCACAATTTTTCCACCTGATTCTTTTTCTGTACTAACAAACTAAATATTTGTAGTTGTATGAGATAAAATGAAATGCTTAAGGGCTTACTCAATTTTACTTTTTTTACCTAAACATATTTTTAGAAATTTTTAGCACCTAATCTATATTTTGTGCAATGGAAATCATCTAAAGAATGGGGATTAATATGATAAAAAATTAATACAAGTATTACTGACAATACTGAACTGTTATATAAATAATTATGAAGTATTTTATGAAAAGGCATTCTACAAGGTAATATCTCCCAAATAATATACAACAGTCCTCTTCATACTTTTAGAAATTTCAACTAACCTTCTTTAATTGTTGTATACAGTTGTAGCAACTGCTATGCTTTTCCACACCCACAATTCATCTGCGATTGGCTAGTAAATCAATACTGCTTTTCTATAAGACAATTTAGCAATCGCAGTCATCACTTTGAATTTTTTGGTCGTGAACTTGCTCACATGTTTCTTTGATACAAAATCAGTAATTGGTCAAATTTTAACCAATCAAACATTTTAATACTAAATCAATTTTTCCTGCATTTTCGCTGGGAGCCTACAAGCCGCCAGTAGAGTCCAGCTATTTCACCTGTCCACACAAATCTATGACTTTACTCACAACATTTCAAATGCACACACAGACACAGATTTTTGTGACACATTATACATATCTCTCTCTGTGACTCAGCCAAGTTCATGAACCGGAACTCTGTTGATTTCTCTAAACAACACATTTCTTAATTAACTGTATCCTATTCTCACAGCAAACTCTATTCAACATAGAATCCTGAACATTCTTATTCAAGAGAAACTCTTTCGAACATTCAATCGTAAATCAGAATACAGTTGAAGGGGAACAACTTTTTTCTCCTTAATCATTACACTTCATTGCATGATTGTTTTGTATGTTATATTTCAATATATACTTATTTGTTGATCCACAAATGGAATTTAGTTGTTTTTTCTTGAATTGTTAAATGTACAATAGATATATGCGCTAAGAACACGCATCACACTGTCATTACCTCTTACTAACACTCACCATAGACACTACCTCCTATTTCCTAATAACATTAAACAAAGATGTCAATTTCAATAAAGTTTTCACAATAGAGCTATTGTTTTACCTCATTGTTTTATATCATTCTTATTCCTTTATTATTAACATGATAACAAAATACAAAATGGTGTCAGAAGCACAGAACTAATAATTCCCAGAATCCAGGATACACAAAAGAAAAGAAAAGGAATTTCTACCTCATCCAAAAGAAAGGAACTTCACTGCAGAAAACATAGCCCAAATGTGGATAAAATGGCATGATCAATTCATACCTACAAGCTACAGAATTGGATATGAAGGCTGGGAAAATAATCTCAATTCACTTAACTTGTATAAGATCAAGAGGCAGAGATATATACTCAACATTTGTATTTGAGAATGAAGAACAGAGGAACGATCTGCAGGTGGTGATAGAAAAATTTAATACATACTGCCAATAAGGTTGTCATTGATGCAAAAATACTTGAAAAGCTAAAGCTAATAAAAAGAATTTTGAAAAATAAATAAAAAAGACATACTGAGTTTATTACAAGAATATGAAGACTGTTTTGGGGAGATAGGCAAATTACTATTTACGCACAACATAACAGTAAACCCAGAAATAACACCTATTATAAATCATCCAAGAAACATTCCATTTGGTATGAAACCAAAACTAAAAAAGGAACTGGAAATCATGACAAAAGTGGGAATAATAAAACCTGTACAGTGATCTACAGACTGGGGAAACTCCTTAGTAATAGTAGAAAAGGCAAGCGGGAGACTATGATTATGCCTTAGACCCTAGAGACTTGAATAAAGTGATAAAACAAGAGCACCTCAAGCTGCCTACAGTAGAAGAGATATTTGTGGAAATGATTAATCCAAAGTGCTTTACAAAATTAGATGCATCAAATGTATATTGGCACATACTTTGGATGAAGAAAGTTCAAAATTCCTAACATTCAATTCAAGATACTCTTTTATTCATTTGCTATATGGAATACACAATCCAAGTGAGGTATTCCAAGTTCAAATAGTGAAAATAATAGAAGGAATTCCCAAAACGACATAATAATATGGTCAGACACACTTGAGGAGTACATTGAAATATTAAATCAAGTCTTCAGTCAACTACAAAAGTAAGGATTAAAATTAAATAAATTAAAATGCAAGTTTGCAACTAAACAAATAGCATAGGTTACTTAATCACACATGAAGGAATAAAATCAGACCCATAAAAATAAAAGCAATTATGCAAATGATTAACCCTCAAAATAAAAAAGATCTACAAAGATTCTTAGGGATGACAAATTACTTATGTAAATTCATACCTAAATACTCAGAAATAACTACACCATTGTGAAAGCTCCTTCATAATGAAGTGTGTTGGTCATTTGACAAGCTTCAGAAAGAAGCTATAGGAAAACTGAAGCAAATGGTTACAAACAACCCAATCTTACAATTCTGTAATCAAAAATGACTACAGATGCAAGTAAAAAAGGATTAGGCATGGTATTACAACAAAAACATGGTAACATGTGGTTGCCAATATAGTAAGCATCAAGGGTGACAATGACAATTGAACAAAATTATTGTCCTATTGAAACCGAGACATTAAGTATAGTATTTGCTTGTAATAAATGTCACCAATTTGTTTATGTAATACATCTTATCACTGAAAATGATCACAAGCCGTTAAAATAGATATTCAAGAGATCAATCTCAAAGGAATTCAAAGATTTCTATTAGCATTACAGAAATGTGAGTTTGGTCTCAATTATGTGCATCTCTGTCAGATGACACTCAAGAAATAACAGATACAGAAATAAACAGATATATTCATACTACATTAAAACAATATACAATGATCACAAATGCAATAGAAAAGAAACAAGTAAAGATCCTATCTTACAAACTCTAATGTAATATGCAACAACAGCATGACCTACAAAAAATAAAGATGTACGCAACTCAATTTCACCATACGTGCGCCTATTGATGATGAAATATCAGTTACAAAAGGATTAGTATTGAAAAGTACAAGAATAATGTTTCCTCACTCTTTACGAAAGGCAGCATTATAGAAGATCCACACTGGACACTTAAGAATGGAAAAATGCACACCATATGCAAAGGAGGTGATATATTGGCCAAATATAAACAGCCAGGTCAAGGAAATGGTAAGCACACACACACACTGCATAGGCCATCAGAACCAGTAAGCAGCTGAACCATTGATTAACCATAGCTCAATAATCCCTTGGACCAAAGTAGCAACAGACATCTTTCATCTCTATAATAAATCATACATTGTAATTATAGACTATACAAGTAGGTGTTTCAACTAAAAAAAAGTGAGTCAACCACAGTAAACAAGAAGATGAAGAATATTTTCGCCAAATTCAGCATTCTTCAAATAGTCATCAGTGACAACAGTCCAGAATACAAGTCAGCAGATTTTTTTAAATTCACAAAAGAATGGGACTTCAAATACATCATGACAAGTCCAAACTCTTCACAGTCAAATGGATTAGCAGAAAAGAACAGACAGATCATCAAAAAGACACTTTAAGAAAGTATCTTGAAAGTCAGCAAGACCCCTACTTAGTTATGCTAGCTTTAGCTTAAAAACAGCTTCTTTAGAGAACAATTGATCTTCACCAATGAAGAAGACTTTATGCACAAATCTTCCTAATATTAAACATAGACAAACTAAACATAAACTAGACAAACCTCATTCATATTTAGTAGCTACCAAAGAAGGTACACACATAAAGTGCAACAGAAGACATCTAAAAACAAATGAACAATCAACAACCAATACACCAAAAATGCAGTTTGCCTAAGCAAAAACATTTGCAAAATAAATAAACAAGAAAATTTAGTAAAAATATATCAACTAAATTACAAAATACCACAAGAAAAGGAAGGATAATAAAAGTCCCAGCAAGATATAAAATATGACAATAATAAATTTAAAAGGTCTTCAGCATAATTTGTTTTTAAAATTAAAATTCTTTAAAAGACCGGAGATGTTGTATACTGTCATTACCTTTTACTAATACTCACCATAAACACTACCTCCTAATAACATTAAACAAAAAATAACAGTTTAAATAAAGAAATTGTTCAACCCTATTGCTTTTACCTCATTTTTTTATATCATTCCTATTCATTTGTTATTAACATGATAACAAAATACAAAAAAAAATAATACTGTGACATAAACATTTAGATTAATTCCTGTATTAATTTCTGAAATTTTGTTTACTTTTTAAAAAAAGTATAAAAATATCTCACTTTAAAGTGTTTTTTAAAGAAATGCAGGGTGGCCCCAAACTTTTTGTCAGTCATATATAATAACAGTAATATTACTTTCATCATTTTTGTATGATTTAAAGACATTTTAAGAACTCAGATTATGAATTTACAACAACTGGAAATGAACACAATCACTCCTGAATTATAAATGAAAAGAGATCCTTTTTTACCTTTATATATTAAAAAAAACTATCATAGAAACACTGTAATTGTCCAGCCTAAAAATAAATTCAAATAAAATTAAAAATGTTCCAGCTGATCAGAAAAAGGTAGATTACATTTTTGAAAAATGAGAACAGAGTTGTCTGTGTCAGAAAAAATTCTCTGAAGCCTCTTTTGGGAAGTAAAGGAACTGTAAAATCAATTCATCAGAGTACATTGGGAGTACATCTCATGGAATCATCTCACTCAGCAGAAAATTCACATTCTGCAGAATATAACTACAAGTAAGTGAATTTTCAGCATACAACATCATTACCACAAAAAATTAATCATCCAGGGGCATTTTAAATTAATAGAAGCAAACATTCTACTAAATACCTACAAAAACTTTGATTCATTCATTATCCTATTTGGTTATTCAACAATTGCAAAGAAATGAATGTTGTTCAAGATTTTGTCTTATTCAAACATTTCACAAGTTCTGAGTTCATTAAAAACTCTTTATCATTGTATATATATTTTTATAAATCTTTTGCTTGTTATCTGCAAAATGGCTTATTGATTTACTTTTCAACTCTTTTTCTCTTGTTACTATTAGATGTAAAGGAAGAAGCCAAATCATGCAGTAACTAGCCAGTCAAGCAGTCACAAATTCAGAAAACCCACTTGCAGCTTAAACTTGAATTTAAATTAAACACAGATAGAGTTTATTATATATTTGTAGGTATATATTACTTACTAAAGATATTAAGTTTGAAGTCAAACTTAGTTATCAAAAATAGGCAAAATTTATATAATAATGAGTCAATACTACAAATGACAATGTCTATTTTTGAACACTCATTCAACTTAAGTAATCTGCAAAAGTCAATAACTTTTGTTTCTACATGCTGAAACCAGCTTAATGAACATCTTAAAATAAATCTGACCTTTTGCAGGATTTACTTTCTGCTTTTCTCTTTCCTTTGTTAGACCCTTGATATTTCCTGACATGTTTACTGGCTATTTTGCTATCTGACAGAGAACTGAATATTACAATCATATGCACCATTCTGCAATGTTCTTTTTCCAGTCTGGTTTATGCCAATTTGCTCAAACAATAGCCAGTCCTCTGAAGCGTGTACGATCAATACTGGCATTCCCCAAGGCTTTCTCTTCAGTCCTACCCTCTTACTGCTTTATATTAATGATCTGCCTAAGAAACATTCTCAGATCTTTAGTTAAACTATATACAAATAATACCATAATTTTTGGATGCACCCCTAAAAATCTAGAGGACCAGAGCTTGGCAGTTGATCTCACCTATGCTCAATAGGGTGAAGACAGACTTAGATTATTCAATACCTCCAAAACAAAGCTAGTAACATTTCCTCAACACTGAGCAGACCCTAAATTTGTTCCAGTCTTGATGAGTGGTCATACTCTCAATGAGGCTCCTTGCCTTGAACATCTAGTAGAACTTAGATATTCATACCATTTCTAAAAATGCTGGAAGAATGTTTGATTCCTTGTACCACTTCAAAAAGTACCTCACTCCTACTGCCATGTTCTATCTTGACAAGAGTCAGACCAGACAAAAAAATGGAGTATTGCTGCCATATCTGGGCTGGTGCTGCCTAATCCTTATTGTACATCCTTGACATGTTTCAAAAATGGTTATGTGGTCTTGTGGATGGTTAATTATTTTACACCCTGCAATCCCTTTTCCTACAGATGAATTGACGCTAGCGTCTCACTACTCTATCACTATTTCCATGGTAAATATTCAGATGTACTACATTCCTCAGTTTCACAAGTTTATACCTTCACAACTATGATACACCATGACATTCTCCTTCATTCCTCAATCTCTTTGTATTCATTTGATAAGGAGGAAGTTCCATTCAGACAACTTCTCTACCAGAAATGCCACTTTGTGAAAGATGCTTCCCCAACCACTACACTCTTAACCTCTTCAAGTCTAGAATCAGCTGTTATCTATCCTACATATCATAAAATATACTTCTTACCTTCTCTCGTTACACTATTATAACAACCTCAATCAGTAACTCACTAGCTTGGATGGCTCTTGGGCCTTGTATTGAGTAAACAGTAGTATAAAAAAGACCAGTGAAAATAAAATATAATCTTCATTTGGTATATGATGGTTCATATTTTGATTGTGTATTTCATTGTATTCTTTGAAATTTCTGAATAGGTCTTATGAGCAAACTAGATCCTTATGTATCATAAATTTTACACCTTCAAAAAAGGATCTCTATTCAACAAATCTTATAAATTTTACAAGATTTTATTTCTTATAAGCAATATAAATGTCATTTGCTTTCTATTACTCTTGGCAATATTATATTATGTGTGCTGCTTTTTATTTTCAAGTTTTTACTTTTGTTATATAACATAAATATTACATAACATATATTTGCAATACTTAAAAAATAAATTACAATAAATGCATTTGCAATAGAATACAATAATCTACAAACTATATATTAATATAAAATAGATTTGCATTAGATAACAATATAATTTGTATATCTCTGGCATTTAAAATGTTATTAGATTGAATCATAAGTAATTTCCATTTTTGGGAAACCAAATGTAATGACAAATATATCATCATAACTAACTGTTCCTTTAATATATCATAACAGGTGATAAAAAATGGATTACATATGACAATGTTCAATGCAAAAGACAGTGGATGGACAAGGATAATTTCCATAACAAATCCCAAGATCACCACTCCATGGAAGACAGGTAATGTTGTGCATGTGGTGAGATTGTCAGGGTATTATTCATTGAGAGTTCTTAAAATGCATTAAAACACTAAATGCACATTTTGTGCACATGTCTAACAGCTTAAAGTTTGCTTGAAAAGTGCCCTGTGCTCATCAATAGAAAAATAGGGCACATACAGCAAGAATAACATAGAAAAAAATTTGGAACTCAATTGTTCTGTTCTACCCCATCTGCCATATTCACTGTAAACCAACTGATTATTATCTTTTTTGATCATTGCAAATGCTTTGATGGGGAAAATTTCCCTTAATGAAAACCAGATTTGTCAAAACATTTTCACATTAAAACTCCCACCAAATGGAAAAATGTAAGAATGTTGGAAAAACTAAATAAAAAATTAATCAAATTTTCCTTGCCTGTCATATTCAACAAAATATATACAGGGAGTATCAAAAATACTTTTACAAACTATGGGAGAGGGGTCCTCACACCAAAACAAGCACAAAAGTCCATATAAACAAATGTCTGCAAATTCTTTGTTTTTGAGTCATTAAGTTTAAAGAAAGTTTAGGGTAGATGGCACTGTGCTGCTATGTAGACTAAGTTATATTTATTTCCAGACTAGAGACAGCTAAAGTCATCCAACCTTTGTTGCTGCTTATTATCGCATTGTTGATACAGGATCCATGCCACCACAAACTATGGATTGAGGAAGACCAAGCAGCTCATATGCCTGACCATGAAGAACACATTCTACAGGCTGTCAGAGATGATCCAGGTATCAGCACACGTCAAGTGGCCCTAGCATGTCATACATCTCATAGTACAGCATGGAGGCTATTTCAAGAACAGCTCCTGTATCAGTATAATTTGCAATGTGTGCAGAGTGATCCATTGTTTGTCTCTTGAGTCTTATTTATGGATGAGGCAATATTTGGAAGAGATGGAATAACAAATTTACACAACCAACATTTGTGAGTGGATTGGAATCTCCATAGTACAATACAGGCTAGACACCAGCATCAGTATATGATTAATGTGTGAGCTGGAATTGTAGGTGACTATCTTGTAAGTCCATACATTTTTCCAGCATGTCTTACAGGAGCTATCTACAGGGATTTTATTTTGAACACACTTCCAGACCTGCTAGAGGATGTACTCCTGCTAATACAAAGATGTCTGCGGTTCATGCCTGATGAAGCTCCAGAACATTTTAGTCACACTGTTTATGATGCACTGGCTGACAGCTACCATGAAAGATGGATAGATAGGGTGTTATAACTCATCCTAGCAGTTATAACGTTATGTCATGCTTAGGCTACTTGCCATGACGTCATTAGAATTCCATCCGACTGACTCCAACGAACTTTATTTAAGGCATCTTGCCTAGTTCATTTATGTTACCAGGGGTATCTTATTTATTCCACAACATCCCCCTTTTGAAATTTTTTTTCACTAGTAAATATTTTATTTTATTTCTTAATATTCACCTCCCTCCTCTTTCTGGTGTGTTTGCCACGTAATGACCTTTGTATTTCTTTCATTTTGGGTCAACCTCTGTTTTTCTGTACATTTCCTTTTCTGGTAATCCTACTTACATGTTCAATGAATTCTTGTTGTGCTGGTATGTCAAAAGCATCATACAGTACTTGTATAGATTCTTCCTATCTTGCGGGCCTTTCTTCAGTAAACCTTTTCTTTTTTCTAATGCCTTTTGTGTTCACATTTTATTCCTTTTACTGTATATATCATTTTTCCTATTTGTGACCTTATTACACTGTCTTCCCACATTTCTTTTCCATTTTTATATACTCTGAAAAACACTTTTTGCCAATTTTGGAAAATTTTGTGTCCTTTTTGTTTTGCATTCTTATTCTTTTTTGACCTGATAACAATTTGTTGAACACCAATTTAATTTTTCTTGCAAACATCAATTTTGCCAGTGACATGCGCCTGTCTGTGTGTCGGGATTCAGCATTATCTGGTATACCTCAAGAATTTTTGTATGCTTTTTTGCTCACTTTTTCATTATTTGTTTTCTTTCAAAGCTCTCTTAAAGTACCCAGAAACCATTCAGCATGTCTGTTTGACCTTGAGCGATATGGCGGGGTAGTAATATGTTCAATCGAGAACATTTTACAAAATTCTTTAAATCCATAAGTAGTGAATTGTGTACTGAGACTATGGCATCCAGAATGCCATATCTTGCAAAAAGTTCATGTAAAAAAATCACTGTAACCATGGAAATTGATTTTTGCACTTACAAATTTCAGGTCACTTAGTAAAGCTATCTGCTACCACATGATAATTGTTATTGGACATTTATTGAACGTGCAAAATCTATATGTAGTCTTGACCACAAAATATCTGTCTTTGGCCAATATTGTAGTTTTGTGGTAGGTGATTTTGCTGCCAGACCACAACCTCTGCAGGCTTTCACTAATTTTTCAATGCCTTGATCCATTTTGGTCCAATAAACTTAGCTTCTCATAAGAGATTTCATCCTTGAAATTCCCAGATGTCCACTATGAAATTCATTTAATATCCACTTTTTTAATATGAGGTATTACTACTTTTTTCAAAACATAAATTGATAACAGAGATTGATGGTCTGTCTGTAAATGAAAACTCCTTCTATGTATAAATTTGTGAAATTTTTTCACTGCAAATATTATTGCTAATTCCTCTTTTTGAATCTGACTTTATTTTATCAACCAGTAGTAGCAAACACGAAGCATATGCTTTCATGTTACTGTCATTATATTTATGTAGAATTATTACTCCTATACTATAGTCACTAGTATCTGTAGCCAATACAATTTCTGCTTTTGGATTATGGTGAGCTAATGATATTTTTGACTTTAGTATTTTCTTGATTTCTTCAAATTCCTTCTGACACTTATCAGTCCACTTTCACTTTACATCTTTTTTAAGCAAATTATTCAGTGCAGCTTTCAAATTCTGCATATTGGGTATATAGATTTGATAATAATTTTCTATTCACAGAAATGTTCGTAATCTAGTAATGTTTGTTGGTGGAGGCATATTCTTAATTGCACTTTCCCTCAACAGATATATTTAATGACCATTTTTGTCAATGATTTGTCCCAGGTACTTGATTTTAGGCAAAAAGAATTCACACTTTTCCTCAGTGAGTTTTGATCTGTATTCTCGTATTTTTTTCAAAATCTCTTTTCACTTGCCTAATATGCTGTTCCTTAGATAAACTTTTAATTAATATATCATCCAGATAAGCAACTGCAAAATCACAATATGCAAGCATAGTATCCATAGTTTGTTGATATACAGCTGGAGCCAATTTTATCCCAAAAGGGAGTCAGTTGAATTTATACAAACCCTTGTACGTGTTTATAGTTATTAATTTTGAATATTCTACTTCAACCTGTATTTGCAAACATGCTTCAGGAAGATCCAGCTTTGAAAAGAATTTTCCACCATTTAAATTCACAAAAATTTCCTCTGAATTTGGTAATGGGTACTTATGGGATTCTAAACATTTGTTTAACCCTGTCAAAAAATCAGCACAAACACAAATTTTATTATTTTTTCTTTACATGCACTGCTGGTGCTGCCTATTTTGAATGGTCATTCTTTTCAGTTACACCTGTTTTTTCAAGTCTGTCTAATTCTTTATTGACTTGATCCAATGCTGCAAACAGCACACTATGTTTCAGTTTAAACACTGGCGTCAACCCTTTCTTCACTTGAAATTTTGCTTTGACTTTGGAACACCAACCCAACTCATCCAACAGAACATGCAGAAAACATTTTTTCAATTCTTCCTTTATATTTTCACACTGTTTATCTAAATTGATAGCCTGTCCACTTACATTTTTTTTTGCAATAAATATTTATTATTTATAGGTAAATCACACAACTCAAATAATTCCATCCAGTCAGTACCAAATAAGTTTGTAATATTTTTTAGCACATAAGCCTTAGCTTTTACACATGTTAGGAAATGAAATGTTACAAGTCATTTCACTAATAAAAATTGATTTCTTACCTGACACACCATGTGCAATTTTCAAAGTTCTTTTTAATATAGGTTTTCTGTTTGTTTTCCAAGTGGCTTCATTGATTATTGTGGTATCACACAACCATTGTGTCTAGTTGTATTTTTACATCCACATTATTAATTTTCACATACAGAAAACCAAAGAAAATGTACAAAATTTTTTCCATGAGAACTTTTTCTTACTTTAGTTTTACAGTGTGACATTTTATGTCCTAGTTTTCCACACTTGTAGCACTTTTTAAAGTGACAGTCAACTCCAACATGTAACCTTCCACATCTGAAACATGGATTAATTTTCCTTTTTCCACATTTTTCTTTAGCTTGTATGTATGCACATTTTTCTTCAATTTCTTCTCTGATTTAAGGTTCTCTGACATTCATCCAATATTTCTTGTAGTGTTAGTTTTTGATTTTGTTCCAGTTTCATTAGAATTCTAACACATATTTCTGCATTTTTTCCCCATTAACCCTTGAATCAAAATTAAGCATATCTGGAGTCAGTTCATTTAATTTGAATCTTTCACATTCCTTGTTAATGATTCCAGGATATATGACAAAATCTTTGTCTTCTTTTTTCATCAGATTCATACACTTCTAATGAGTATTGAATAACAAGCATTTCTTGTTAAAAGTTTTAGTCAGATTATTTACTGTTTCTTCACAGCAAATTTCTCTTTTTTCTTTTTTTTTCAGTTGTACAAAATTACAGTATTTTTCATGTTCTACCAGTGCTAATTTTCTCAACAAAAGTCTTGTTTATTTCTCATCTTCCCAGTCACTGCATTCTTCTCTAAAAATTTACTTGTATCTCCTAAAATAAGCAGAAAAAGTAATTCCATCATCTGAATTGTATGTGAATTCAGATATAGCATTTACCACCACATTGGAAGTGAAAGGACTTGGGGAAGTTTCAGTTTTCTTCCACATTATTTCAATTAAATTTTGTTATTTCTGGAGTTCCAACAACTGCTGTTGTTGCTGTTGTATTTTTACCACTTGGGCTAATAATTCTTCCATATTTAAAGAATATTTGTTTCTGGTTTTTTCCTTCTTTCTATTTTTATTTTCTTTTTTATACACACCAAAAAGAAAAACATTCAACCAATCTGGTTCTAATCATCACTGTTATCATGTGTGCTGAAGCAAAAAGTACTTTTTCTTACTCCATTTGAGCTTTGATTCTTGGTCACCAGTTATAACTCACTCCTAGTGGTTATAATATTATGTCTTGCTTAGGCTACTTGATGTGATGTCATTAGAATTCTCTCTGACTCCAATGGACTTCCTGTGGCTCACTGTGGTTCTTTATTTATGATGTCTTGCCTAGTTCATTTGTGTTACTGGGAGTGCCTTATTTACTCCACAAAATAGGGGAAGACTGGTTCCATAGCCCGCATGTTCCCCAAATGTTGAATTTTTATCTGTGGGGCCACCTAAAACAAAATTATATGACATAATAGTTCTTTTAGCTGCTGCTGAATGCTTTTGGCAACTTCTGTTTTATCATCAAAATGGTTGTTGTTTATTTTTAGTTTTTTACAAATATTTCTTTTGTCTTCATTTCAGCTGCTTATAATTGCACCTACTCAGACTATCATTTTACAATTTCCAGTAAACAGGAAAAAACTCTCAGCAAAACTTGAAATCTCTTCATTTTTACTTTTGGAAGCCTGTCTATATATGGCAACTACTTTAATATTTGAGTTACTAGAAGCAAAAGTTGCAGATTATTTTGTATTTTTTTTCAATCGCATCTATTTGTTGATATTGTTTGGTTCTTACATACATCAGTAGTATTATTTGTAGTTGTAGTAATATAAAAAGATAAGTGCTGTCAACTCATAGCCATAAGCTTATGGAAATAAGATAAATGTTGTGCACCAATAATAAAGGAAATGCTTGAGTAAGTCACTGTTCATTTTCACAATATACAATCCCCTTTTTTTCTACCACATATTTCCCCATTTTTATGATGTTCAGCAATTGTTTACACTTATCTTAAGCCATGAAAAATATTTTTCAGTCTGTGGCTACTTGAATTAGTCTGGATTTTGCAAAGGACATGTGAGAAACAGGTCAACTGTTTTGCTTCAAGCAATCCTTTATTAAAATTAATGTTCAATGTTAGTCTGCTTGACTATTCCTATTAATTTCAAGGATGATTTTTAAAACATTAACAGCAGGTAGAAGATGCTATTTATATTATTCTGAAGAAATATTTGCAACTGATTTTGATTTCACTACCAGTCAATCAGATGTGGTCTGTTTATTACTGTTAATAAATTTCCTTATACTTGTTTATTTTATATCTTTCAGCAATGATTTGTTTCAAAAA
The DNA here is from genome assembly GCA_963932145.1 of Acanthosepion lycidas. Taxonomy (NCBI): domain Eukaryota; kingdom Metazoa; phylum Mollusca; class Cephalopoda; order Sepiida; family Sepiidae; genus Acanthosepion; species Acanthosepion lycidas. The sequence goes on from OZ010574.1 coordinate 115,752,480, forward strand.
TTAAATCAATTCTAAGTTTATCTCATGTGAAAATTGATAATTTAAAAGACAAATGCATAAAAGCAACCTTGGAAATAATTTAAAATACAAGAAAGTGTCAGCTTCTAAGTGAACTCAAAATATTGTAATGTCAAAATAAGCAAACAGAATAAGGACACTAGTTTCAGTTATTGATTTTTGATTATTGTTCACTTTTTTAAATTTATTGATGTATTATATCAACCATAAGAAATGGGTGATGTACTGACTTTTTCCTTTGATTTGACTAATTTTACATAAAGCAATATAAAAGGTTGCTGTGTATGAAACCCACTTTGTATTTTTTAAGCATATCATCCCAAGCAAGGTGGGAGCACCACTAACACACAAGGGGTTACAGAGAGTGAGAGCAAAAGTATAAAGAGGAGTGTTTGGGGAAAGGATAAAAAGTGGGATGGGGATCAAGATCAAGGCATCTGATGTCAATTGACATTACATTTAAATATTCGAAGATAATAGCTATCAGGGAAGCAAGTAAGATGAAGGGTTTCCACTGACAGGAAGTGTGAGATAAGAAGCTGTTGGAGTAGAAGAGATGACTACATTTAGTTGTTTTGACAGTGAAAGGGTGGGACCAAGATGCCAACCTAGTAGCACACTTAAATTCATGTAGTTTGGAAACCAATGAAAGTAGCTCAACAGAGTAGTTGCCATGAAAATACTTGTGGAAAAGACAAAGGGAAGACACAGCATGTCTGTGAGAAAGTGACTGTAGATAAGATGCCATATCGGGACCTATCACATTGTATATCTGTCTCTGGATTTTGTTGAGGACTCTGACATGAACAGCGAGGACACCAGACCATATATGGCAGCAGTATTCCATGCAAGGACAAATGGTTGATTTGTAAAGGAAGGATGGACTCAGGCAAGAAGAACCTTCTGGTGCGACATAGAGAACCATCTTTCCTTGTGGTAGATGAAGCTATTGATTCAGTGTAGTTCATCCGCTTCAGGTCAGTGGACAATGTGAGACCAAGCAGATGCAGAGAGGCACTCTCATGGAGTTGCGCATCAGCCATTCTGATGGGAGGCAGGGAGGGTTCTCTATGGTGGGTAAATGAGAACAGTTTCATTTTGGAGGCATTAAATTTACAAGCCACTTCTTGCCCTAGTTAACCACAAATTGGAGGTCATTTTCAAGACCTACAGCCAGGTTAGTTTTGTCAGTGATGCCAGATTTACTATTAAGGCAGGAGTAAATATTAGTGTCATATATTTTAAATATTCAGGATAGTTCAAAATTAGTTGACAAAATTAACAAATTTCTATGTTGCAACATTAACCAAGCAACAAGCATTGAATTAAAATGACAAGTTCACTTGTAAGCTTTCTGCTTATTTTCTATACACCATGATTTGTAAGTGTCAATGTCTTTACTAACATTTTATTAGCTTGTTAGTAATGGGAAAGTATATAATTACTTTGTCTTGGTAGTATGTTTAGGCTTAATATACTCATATATATAATTTAATGGAGGTAAATACTTTAATGGAGGTAAATACATCATGTTCAACAGTTAATGGGTGATAATATCACATGTCAGTTAAATGATATCACATTGTGGTCACCAATGTAGTAGGAGAGAGCTATGGAAAAAAGTTTTATTCTCCCATTTGTATTTCACCCATTATGGGCATCATTATATCTGGGATATAACAACACCATATTTCATGGACAGAATGGGATGGCTGAAAGGATAAGAAATGACAAACATGCTTTGTTCTCAGAGAGACTTTTATACCATTAATACATACACAAAACTATACACATGTCCCATGTATAGAATAATATATCACATATATTACACAGTGATAGAGATATTACAAACTTTTTGTTCCATGAAGATGGGTAAGGGGTGACCCTTGACATCTAATGTAGAGTTACAGATAAATTTCATTTTGAAGAGCTGAGCCTTATCTGACAAGGATGAGATAACCTCGGGCTTATTTATGATAGTACATACTGACACTGTTGGGAATTTTGTTTGAGATTTTCCAAACATACAGGAACCAAGTCTTTTGCTTTCAACCTTGGCTTAAACTGATTGTGCATAGCTGTTTCTGTTCAGATAATAAAAAATATATATATATTTGCAGTCATCCATGTCATCATGAAAATTCTGTCTTATTTTTGTTGTCAATATAAAACATATCTTTTCTATACAGTGAGAAAGCTAACAAAATATTTGGAATATTCTAAACTTAACAGCCAGCAAGATTATGTTATCAGCACTGAATGCATTATATGATACTTCTAGTTCAGTATATCATAGGCAGAGAGAAATTATGTTAAAACCTGAACAGGCAGGAAGTGGTCAACCTATATCTTATATTTTATAAGGCGATTGAACTACCAGAGTTTGAGAAAGTAGGATATATAAATAAGTGGACATTGAGGCCAACATTCAGCAGTGACATTTTGTTTCATGTTTAAACAACAGTCTTCAGGCCATGAAGATTGTGTTTAAACATGAAACAAACTGTTGCTGCTGCGTGTTGATATCAATGTCCATTCTTGTACTTGATATTTACATATGTTCTATCCCTGATATTGAGCACTTTAATCCATATATATAGCATACCATAGAACTATATATATATATATATATATATATATATATATATATATATATATATATATATATATATATATTCTTCTTGAATACTGTTAGAATTAGTTAGTTGCCCAGTCAAGTTTATTAAAATCATTTTCTATCTTTGCTTCTCATTAGCTTCAATGTCATCAGACATTTTTCCCCAGTATATAACATAAAGAAAAATCTGTTCTCATTGCTACATTTGTAGGGAAAATATAATATAATTTCCCTGGGGTTGTAAAACTGTTCATTCTTTCACCTACATACACAGAATTATCCATAATAGTACAGGAAGTTATATATTTAATCACATGAAAAATAACAAATGTTATAGAAGCCAACTGTTGTTCACTTAAAAATTAAAAAGTATGAAATATATTTGGAATTTATACAGGATATGAAGTCTATTATACACACAACTCATATAGCTACCTGTCTAAAGAGCTACTAGATGTTATAGCCTCACTATTTCTATAAATATGTGAACACACAGACAATATTTTAATTTATTTTTATTTATTTATTATTATTATGTGCTTTAAAGCCATGCACAGAATTTCAATAATAATCTTTTTGAATTAATGCTTCCAGATTTGATTTACATTTAATGACATCTGCTAATTTTCCATTTATTAGGAGGAACCCACACTTCATTCCAGATTATACAAAGAGGATTCTTTTCCCCAATAAATTTAGCTGAATCCACTCATTCAGTAGAACAATATTACTCAACCCAATGAACAATTTTGAGAAGCAAATCCAGAAAAAAAGTATGGAAGATGAAAAGAATAATACCTATATTGCATATACACATGCATTAGACATGCATGTACACATGCATTAGACGTGCATGTACAATATATATATATATATATATATATATATATATATATATATATATATTACTTCAAATATTACTTTTAGTGGATACCTATATTTGAGTAGAGCTGCATTTTTTAAACAGTGTTTATTACATCTAGCAGGATGTAGGTTTGAATCCTGCCAAAGGGCACATTTTCTTTAAGTTTTGTTGAGTGTGCAGACTGGTAATCAAAATAAGCACCATTTAAAAAAATACTCAAATACAGGTATGCATTAAAATAATGTTTGAAGTAAATGAAATATATTGAATTAAAAAATAAAATCCATTAATATATATATCATCAATAACAAAATGTATTTTGTTACAAATCAGTGAATCAGTGTAATAAGGGAACATAACAAGCAGTCTTGATATTGTAAAGTTATCATGAAGTTAAGAAATCCACAGCTAACCAAAAAGTGTTGAGAAAATCAACAAACTACAGAGGGAAACAAAACATAATAAAAAATATTTATTCTTTTGGGAATATCTTTTTGTGTAGAGAAGATTTCAAGGAATGTTCTTAATTACCTCCAAAAAATTCTTACACTCCAAAAATAGGTTTTGGCTTTAAATAACCTTATAAAGTTTGATAAGCTGTAAAAACAAAGCAATCAATCAATCAAAAAGTAATACTTGTTCTTCTTTAATTACAACAGATTTAATATTATAAGTACACAGTGTATACTAAAAATGAACACAAAAATGTCAAGATTCCAAATTTAGTATTAAGTATATTTTCTTTTCATCTTATGGTGTTCCACATTTGAATGATGGGATGTATATCTGTCTCAAAATTGCTTTCTTAGATGATTATTTACATAAATAATAAAAATCATTTCCTCTTTAATCCAAATTAAGATACATTTTTTAACTTTTTAAAAATGAATAGAAGATATCAATCAGTAAAATATTTTTTAAATTCATTTTTATAAGTGTCCAACTGTAAACATGATTTTTATCCAATAATCCATTTTCCTAAACCTCTAAGACAATAGGAAAAATTCTTGATAAAATGTGGCATTAATTCCTTGTTAGAAACAAAGCCTCATTGAAAATAATCATAAATAAAATGATGTAAATGTTTGCCAAGAACTATTTTTTGAAACTGCTAAGTAAAAAAACATTCATTAAAAATAATGACATGGAAGTTTTCAGTTATGCAAATCAATCATCAAGCTGGTCTATTATTTTTAGAAGACATCAAAACAAATTTTATGTTTTATACAATTTATCATGAATCAGAAAAGCTGATAAAGAAAAACTTACTTTGTCAGTTAAGTTATGGTTAGGTTTAGAGCATGTCTTATGATGTGGACACACCAATATAATCTTGTAAGGTATTGTACAAGAATAAAAGAGAAGCAAGTAGATGGGAGGACAATACCCCAGAATGGACAGCAATGGGACTATTCCCCAAGGTAGTCTTCGATCAGAAAGAGAAAAGGAAGAAGCTAGTTGCCAAGATGTTTGTGGCACCTTCACGGTCAGCCAGACTATGGAGGTATAATAAAAAATTAAATTCAAGTTTTTTCTTTTATTTAAATTTAATAACCTGGTGTACTGGCCTTGTTCAAATTGTTGATCAAAACAGATTATATACTTCCTCGAAGAAACTGTAACTAAGGTCTGCTCAACATAGTTGCAGTATAAACCAAAGGTGGTAGATTTTGAACATATACAAATCTGCCTGATCAAGCATCTGCAACAGGAATTGGCTAACCACCCTAGTGGATGGATATGTTTGGAAATGAGTAGCCAGTCATTATATCATTTGGAAAGAAATATTAAATTTTATGATTAACATACACATTAAAAGTTTATAAATATATGCTTAATTAATGATGTAAAATCTATGTTAAAAGCTGCACAAAAACCTTAAATTCATAGATTTTACCATCACAATAAATTCCAATAACAAATATAAGATTTATATAGAAAAATTTAAAATTGAATATTTCAAAGTTCTATATTTTACATTGTCTTTTCTTATAAATGAGAAATTGAAAAACTGAACAAAAATATTTTTGTTATCTTATAGAAATAAAAGTTTAACTTCATTACTGGATTAGTTTGATAAAATGTCTCCAATCTTTGAACTTTGCATAAAGGATGACTGGGAAAGCTTATTTTCATCATAATGCAAAATTACTTAAGCTACTCCAAAATAAAACCCTTTCTAAATGAAGACAGCACAAGACTCGGTCTTCTCCTTGCCAAGATAATTTTTCTATATATAAGCAATGTAAAATTACTTAATATGTTCTAAAATAAAAACATTTCTAAATGAAGGCGATTGAAACCTTGGTCTTCTTTCCAAGATATTTTTTCCATACATTAGCTGCAGCACACTAATTACATTCCATTTGACAAAGGTTTTATTTTTAAATATCTCAAAATACAGGCTGTTTCAAAAATGTATGACTCCTCATTAATCTTGTCATGGCTTTTCTTTTGCAGGGGAATATTGGCCTTAGATATGGATTATAACAGGCTTACATCTAAATAATAGAATTTATATTAACATGGTACTAGAATTATGAAAGAGTAAATGAAATCAAGAAATATTAACCACCAAAGTATATGTACATGGACAGTATTAACAATCAATGAAGATATTTTTATGTTCTAGAATATATTGCTCATTAAAAATTAGTTACTCCTGTGTTAATTTTATTAAATTTATCTTTATAATCAAGAGTAATTTTACAATAAATATTAGACGTAAAAGTATTGTTTGTTTTATATTTATACCATGTATTATAACAAGTATTCAAAACACATAATAAAATGTGAATTCAATTTTAGAAATTCTGTATATGTGTGTGTGTGTGTGTGTGTGTGCATGTGTGTGTGTGCATGTTTGTGTGTGTGTGTGTGTGTGTGTGTGTAAATGCATATTTTTTATTTGATTTTATGCAAAAGTAATTTCTAGTTAGAGGAAAACAACTCATTATATTTATGTAAAAATTCTTATTGTCTTAGATTTCTACCTTTTTTGCCTAAGGTTTGCCAAAATAACAACAGTTGCATGAAAATATTGCCCTTGAATAATCTAACATAAACAAAAAATAATCAGTTTAGATTATTATATCAAAAGGCAAAATGGTAAAAAATAAGGATAGGAAGATTAAGCAGCATTAGGCTTAAGTCTCTATATTTAATCCAGCAAATTGTCCTATAGGGCCTAGTGGTTTGTGAATTTGGTCACATAGTCGTTATGAGTTCAATCTGGGTTGGGCAATGTGTACTTGCACTCAGTGGAAATGGGTAAGCAATAATTGCACAGTACTAAATAAAATAAGAACTAGATGATATCCCTAGACATGAGCAAGTGGCACAAGAACAGATATTTAATCTGCTTCCAATCAATTAAATCAAAGGTTCATTTTGGAATTCCCTGTGAGTTACCCAGCTCAATATACACCTGATGAAGGTCAGATAAGATGTTTTGATAAAAACAACAAAGATAAGAACAATAGTCCAAATATAATGAGTGTAAATAATGATAAATCCTCATCCCAGAAATTCAGACAAAAATAGATATCTTCTATCAGTGCTATTTCTTTGGGAGAATTAGCTTAATCTAGGAGAGAACTAAAATTGTTGGAAAATCAGTGAGATATGAAACATTGACTTCATTTAAAGTGAATGAAACATATGACAAATGTCAAAAGATATGACACCCACTGAACAGAAAACTTCATCATGCCAAGTTCATTGTACAAAATATTCTCAATTGTCTCACAGGATATCCTAATAGCATTGGCTATTTTATTTATAGTCAATCATCTGACATCCATCACCATGTAGTGAATATGATCAATGTTTTCATCAGTGATGGCAGTCACAGGATATCCAAACCTTGGGTCATCTTCAAGACTCTGTTTTCCCCTCCTAAATTCAGCTGACCATTTTTGCACTGTTGATAAAGCTGGAACATCATTCCCTAATGTAGCAACTATGTCAGCATGAATATCCTTGGGAGCTCAACCCTTTTTATGTAGGTACTTGATAATATCATGATGCCAAATTTGTCCATTTTCAAGAGAAGTTATTACTTGTTACTTTTGAGTCTTTTTTGAACAGTCAGATATCAATTTATCTGGAAAGAAAATGCAGTTTTTAATAAGAAGAGTTGAAATTAATGCATGTAGGATTTCACAGCTCTAACATCACTCCTTCATATCCAGACTATAAATTTTTCAGCCAACCCTCATATTTGATTTTGATGAAAATTAACTTTTAAGAAACATGAGGTGTACTTGTGGGCAATACTATATATGCTTAGGAACTAAATCATGGCAGTAACTTTCTTAAATATGTCTATCTCATTTGTACTATCATTAGAAATCTTCTGTAAAAAATAAGTACAAAATGCAAACATACTCAATATGTAATGCAAACATACATTACATACTGAACTACAATTTTAAAAAAATATTGCTTGATACTGTATATATATTCCATTCACCTAAATTAGATTTATAGCAGATTTTTTCTTTTTTTTCCACCCATCTTTTAAAAAAGAAATTTTGAATTACATAAAAGTTTGCCTGTGTATTCAATAAGTAATAGAAATTTTATCAGAGAATATTCTTTGTTTATTTTAAAATCATTACATAAATTTGTTTTCAAACCCCTGGAGCTGCTGACAAAAATGAATTTTTACATCCAAACAAAAATATTTCTTCTTAGAGATGCACAATTTTAAAGTAGGAAAAGCAATAAAATGTTTAATATTATTGCAGTTTGAAACATTAATCAAATTAAAGTGATGTAAATAAGTGCATAGCTTGAGGGAGTTGCTCAATTTTCCCTATCTTCAATTTACTTATATGTCAGCTTTCTTCAAGGTAAACAGTTAAGCAAACCATTAAAAATGATCTTTCATCTATATTAAAAACACAAGGCAGGAATTATACACAGGATATTATATATAAGAAAACAATCATTTAATGATACTACCTTCTATAAAAAAAAAAGGTAGTGTATTTAAAACATATTTATCTAATTGTTTTTTTCCTTTCTCAAAAAATTTCCTATTTGTTCTCAGTGCATGTTTCAAATATCAGAAATAATCCTAAAATTTTGAAAACCCATTTTCCAATATCTATCCTTATCAGTATCTTTGGGTTACAATACCTATGTTTCTGCTTCCATTCTTTTGGCTTCTTTTATTTGCTTTATTTATAAATTAAATTTGCTAATTGGCATTTAAATAAACATACAATATTGATATAGAAGATAATTATTGAATTGATGGTGAAAAGGAAAATTTTCTGGTTACATACAAAGACTGATGTACATATCAACTGACACAGAGTGTTTATCACTTTTTGAGCAGGACATTACTTGGAACTGAAAATGATTTGAAATTTGAAGAAACATATTTATAAGAGATTGTTAAAAAGACTAGCACATAATGAAATTTTCTAATAAGACACCTTATTTCTCATCAGTTACTTTGAAGTTTTCTGTAACTTCTCCATTACCTTTTGTTTCTTTCCTTCATTTAAGATATGGACATTTTTTTAACTGTATGATTTCCCGAACAACATGATGGTTTAGTTCATTTTCCAGACCTACTCCTTCTTATATACATCTATAGAGATATATCAGTTATGCAATAAGTTTAACAGAAACAGTAGAACAAATATATATATATATATATATATATTGTGTGTATTTAGGCAGCATTTTTTCATTCATACATGTTTCATTAAATAATATAGACAAGTGTTGTCTATTTATTTTATATAAATTCTTTTCATAACATCTGATAAGCTTAATAACATTATCATTAAATGAAGAAAGAAAATCATAATATTGATACATGTATTTTTTTAAAATCCAATCTAAGCTTTCAACTTACATAAGCCATTATCAAAGATGACAATTACAGTAACAATATATTAAGCAATACACGGACAAGAAAGGGATGATAGTCTGTTTCTGTTTACATGGATGATTTCCAAGCAACGATAAACATATGCATATAAGACGCTGGAAGCGAACATCGCACCGCAGCTCATGACATCACACATGACCACACAAGAGTGAATTCGAGAAGTATTAAGTATGGAAAGCCGTTAGTATAAATCAATGGCCTCTGTTACCAATTATAGACATTTAAGGAGATTTGTGGAGATTTCATAGTTTATTTTGTTCAGGTTAGGTTTCAACTGTTTTATGTATATAGCTTCAAGAATTTTCAGTTTTTGTTTATTGTTTTCATGTCTAAGTATAATTGTGTTTTCAACAAGGATTTTATGGAATTGTGTATGCTGCCAGTCATGTTGTTTCAAATGCCTAAAAATGTTAGAGTTTTCATTCAAATATAGTGTCAAGCATCGTGAAAGCAAGTTTGTGATGTGACCAACATAAATATTATTTAATTTGTTGGAGATACAATCTCCCAAAGGGCACTTGATTTTATAAACTATGTTGGTTTTTTGCAAATTGCTAACCGGGGGAGAAGAATCATTGCGAATAATTAAGTTGGCTATACTAGATTTAGTGTAGTGACTTACTTAATTTTTTTGCTAGGATCTGTTGTAGACATATTAGAATTTACTATATTTTTTTAGTATATTTTCATCTTGTTTATAATTAGTATGCATTTGATTACGATATAGGAGATTAATATGTTTGAGATTAGTAGAAGCAGTATTATGTACTATTTGCTTAGTATTGAGATTTCTAAGAAAGCATCTTATTTGTTCATCAACTATATAGTTTGGAAAGCTATTATTAATAAGTGTTTGTTTTATATTGTTTAGTTCATTGTAAAAAATCTGTTTTGTGGATGAATTAGTTTCTGCATGATGTATTAGATTCTTTGTAATTGCTATTTTGTAGTAATATGGGCATTCGCTCTTGTAGTTAAGTGTACATGAATTTATGCTGGTAGGTTTTTTGTATGGCGAAATAGTAAATTTGTTATTTGTGTTTATCAATATGTCAAGGAAGAGAATTTTATTATTAGTATTGAGTTCATATGTGAATTTAAGGACAGAATTATTTTGGAAACGTTTTTGAAGTTTCATTTGTATTTTTAACTAACATGAGAATATCATCAACGTATCTTAGGTAGATGGAAGGTTTTTTAAAATCTGTAAATATCTTATTTTCGAGGTTCGACATGTAGAAATTGCTAAACGTCAGACCCAGTACTGAACCCATGGAGACACCATTATGTTGTATATATATATATTATTATTATGATCGAAGAAAGGGACTCGATTAGTATGAGCTAATAGTAGTTTCCGTAATATATTAGGATTAATTTTCATATTTAATATTTAGTATTCTCATGTTAGTTAAAAAATACATCAATACAATAATTTCTACCCTGTACAAGGCTTAAGAGTCACTTGAGATAGAGGGTTACAGAGTATGAGCTAAGAGGCACAGTTTATGGGGTTATGTGGTAGATAACAGTTGACCCTAGACATGAACAGGTTAAGATTGTAAGGATTGCAGGACCATCATCTTGGGAATTAGTTCCATAAAGTTACAGTTAATGAGAAGAAACTGTTTGAGTGGAACCAATGGAATATGAAGGGAATGAGGGTCTGTAGGACAGCACATGATTGCAACAATAATGGATTATTTGTAAGATGAAACTCATGAGTAAATAAGACACATATATATCATCAGGGGGTATCAGCAATATATATATTTTTGATAAGAAATAAATGTTAAATGTTATTGATCTGGAGAAACAATCCTATGCATGCAGCATCATTGACAAGTGGCAGAAAATCACATTGATTGACCCAAGCCTTATGATGAGGTAGATGGAATTGTTTAAAAGCCATTGATGATTGTGCTAGCATGATGTCACAAATCATCATAACCGTGGGTTTTAGTCTACTGACCATGTTCAAACTGTTGATTATAACAGATTATGTGTTCTCTCTCAGAAACTGTAACTAAGGTCTGCTCAGCATAGTTACAGTATAAACCACAGGTAGGTTCTGTGGGTGTTGAACAAACACAAATGTGCCTAATCAGGCATCGCAACAGGGATTGGTTAACCATTCTAGCAGACAGGTGGGCTCAGAAATGAGTAATTGGTCATTATTTCTTATTTATGAGATGTTACTCCAAAATCTTAGAAATATGAACAGTACATGCAAATAAAATAAACCACAAACTTTGCTACTATTCTTTGTGTGTAGTGCTTTTTCATGAGACCACTGTTTACATTCTCAAAGAGGCTACATTAAAGATGATGATGGAAACTAGATGTTTTGAGTCACTTTTTTCATAGATAACTTGTCCAAACATCTGAATTTTGAGTAGGATATACTTCAGATCTGTCTGCAAAGTATCTATCTATTGTGAATATCTCAAGAACCAGTTTTTCAATCTATAATTTGGCAACCATTCAGTTGACCTTACTGCACATATGCTAACATTCTCTTGCCAATTTACTCAGTTGGTATTGAGTTGTATTGTGTGTCTATCAAGTTTTATATGAAACGTGAACATTCATCTATGGAAACTATTAAAAACATTAAGCAAGCTGTCAGGAATGATTTCATAAGAGAAACAAATGTTAAAGTTTAGTATCAATACCTCAAACTTAGTCAAGAATCTGTTGAAAGGTATTTAGAGTCTTGAAAACCTTCAACAAGCAGGTCACCCAAAAATGTTAGTTGTAATCAAAGTCAATCCAGGATGGACAGTGCAGAAATTAGATGGTTTGGGTATTTCACAGGCTGTCATCTTGCCCAGAGTTCTTTTGGTAAAACATCATATTGTCTAGCTCTGTCCAAATTTTGATCCTTTTAATTCCTGGTTTTTCCCAAAAGTTAAAATCAGACTGTGGCCAAGATTAAGCAGAATACAATGAGGCAGATAATGGTTATCTCTAAAGATGACTTTATGGACTGTTTTGAAAAGTAGAAGAAATGATGGGGTAAATGTTTGAGGTCCAAAGATGGATTCTTTGAAAGTGACTCTGGCACCATTGCCTGAGGGAGGTTACTTTTTCATTAATATTAAAATCTAGACAGACTTCATACATTCTAATATAATGATAGCCACCATGTTTGAATATAAGACATTTACTTCTCCTATTTGCTCCAGTTAGCAATTTATGAATTTTTTCTTTGTTACATACCAGATTGCTCAATAGTGTAAGATATGAATTATTTAACTATAGCTAATAATTTACTGTAAAAAAAATAAATGCTATGATTGTTTCCTCTGTATTAATAAAATCCATGAATTACTCTGATCAATTTTAGTCTTGCAAATGTGCATCACAGAATTTCCATACACTTTATTTCTTGGTTTTAATCACAGTTCTGAGTATTTTTTTATTTTCAAGTATCGAAGGTTTTGAATTATATAACAATAACATATCACAAAATATATTACCAGAAAAAAACATGGTAAAATTTGTATCTGTTTGCAATATCAATGAAAAATCATGTACATTTTCATATCCCAATTTAAAAAAATTTAAATGCCTCAATTCAAGAAAAGTACAGCCATTTTTTATCATTTTCAAATATTTGGGAACTTTACATTTCTAGCATTTATTCTTTAGAAATTTGGTAGTGTGAAATAGAGGGACAAATATAGACAAATACATAATCAGTACTTTTTTATCACAATGAGACAAGTTCATTTTTGTTTCCTAATCTAAAATCATTTTCTTTTGTTGTTTTTTGTTTTGTTTTGTTTTTTGCTTTGATGAATTTCAATAATAACATTTTGCTTATCTAAAATCCGTGTTTGGATTGTAAATTTTATGATTTCTGCTTGTAGTGTCAGTGCTTAGTTTCATACACAAATGCTAACTACAAACACTGTAGTTTCTATGCAGAGAACAAAATACAAGTTATTGAATTATCTATAAATATAGATAAGGAGTTAAATCTCGTAATCTTATTAGCTTGCTATTTTGATTTGCTGCAAAAATAAACAATGCTGATATTTTCCATGCTCTTTAATTTTAAATAAGCTCATCTGGAAAAACTACAACTGAAAATAATTATCTTCAGCACCAAGAAAAATTCTACTTGAACAAGGTGACTTTTAATTTCTTTGAATTTTTTCTTTTCCATTGTCTTTACCGGCTTCACTAGGTAATTTAAAAAAAACTTACTCGATATTCATTCCTATAAATTCCTTTTCTTAAACAACTGGGACATTAGAGCTGAATCTATAAGCATATGTGCATGTGTTTGTGTGATGGATGTACAGTAATTTGCATTTTTCATAAGATTTCACATCTAAGTCCAACTGAAAAATTTATAAAAGAAAAATGAATCATATTAATTTTTCAATATTGTGGTAAAATAGTTTTTCCTTATAAATCTTCTAATATAAAAAGAACTTGTTGAATAAACATTTTGATATCAAAATGAGTGATAAGGTTCTGAGATTATCCCAATTGTCTGCCAGAGAACTTACTCTAAAAACTGCAAGATGGCATTGCCAAAAAGCAGTTTCAAGTGGAGTGATTATCTGTGCTGTACTAGACAATTTTACTTGTCAGAATCCTCTACCATTTATCCATGCATTGAATATTACTGCTATATTTGGTCTGATTCCTACTATATATCTTGAGATTCTTGATCTGATTCCTACTATATATCTTGAGATTCTTGATAAAATTCAATGAAAGACCCGTAATATAATTAATCCTCACTTGGCATCTCAACTTCAGTCATATTCTCACCAACTTAATATGGCTTTTCTCTGTCTTTTCTACAAATATTTTCATAGCAATTGCTCTGATGAGCTTTCCTCCTTAGTGTCTTGACTGCATGAATTTAAATGTACAAATAGATTGGCAACTAGGTCTCACCATTTTGCTGTTGAACTAGCTAGATATAACCATATGCTCTATTCTATTAGTTTCTTTTCTCACACTTCTTTCCATCTGATTATTTGCTTCCCTGCCACCTACAATCTTCAAAATGTTAAATGTAATGCCAATCGCTATCTTCTGTCTTCCTGAATCCTGTTCTTTTATTGTTCTTCTCACTTCGCCTCACTAAAGTCTTCTTGCTCTCTTTCACTCCCAGTAACCCCTTATAATCTAGTGGCATTATCACCTTGCTTGAAATTAAATAATTTTCAAACAATTTGAATTATCTATAAATATAGATAAGGAGTTAAATCTCATAATCTTATTAGCTTGCTATTTTTATTTGTAATGGGTAAAAACTCTCACTTTTTCTCTTTATCCATAGGATACCATAAAGATAAGACATTTCTTATTCCCTCTTCAGGGGACTTCTTAGTCCTCAATAAATCAAATGTTCTAAGCAGATATTTCTACCAAACCAACAAGGAACTCTTTTCAAATATATATCTCTTAACACCTTCAACAGGACTTTGTACCCTATAGTACAAATAAGAATATCTCTATATACACATTTCCTTTCACCTATTTTTGTATTCTTCCTTCTTAGTTTACTAAGGTGATTAAGTATTGTTGTTAATTGTACAATATTGCCCATAGTTCAATTTCTATCTCCTGTTCAGGAAAGATTTCCCATGTGAACACAATACCATCACCACATTCACCACATATCTCTCAACATCACTACTAACTACTACAATATACTACAAAGAACAATCACCTCCCCAAATCTCAAAACATGAATTTAGTTGAAGTAGGTGGTTGAAAAGAAACTTAAAATTATTACTGAAATAAAACAGTTTTCAAAATTAAGAATAAAGATTGTTAAAACTGAATCACTAGAGAAATTAAGATTAGACAAAACCTTAAGCATGAAAACAGCTGAGAAAAGACTTTCTGTTCATGTTCTCTTTTAGACATTTAACTACATGCTAGCCTGAAGTAATATTTGACTTTTTTCTTTATATTTAGACAAAGATTAAAATTATCATAAACAAATTGTAAGAAACATTAAATAAATAAGATAAATAGAAACATACTGTAGCTTTGAAATGGCAAAATACAAAGACCCAATTCTTTTTAATGAGTTAAAAAACAAAACAAACACACAAGATGTGGTACAATCAAGGAAAGACATGCTTGTCTGTGTTAGAAATTGGCTTGATACCATATTTTGCTTTTAAAAGAAAACAAAACATTTTTCTTTATACTTTTCTCGGCATAAAACATGAGTAGAAAAAGACAAGCATATGCAAGGACATTATTCTAAAAATAATGAAAATAATAACCAAAATGTTTCCTGCACTATCAAAAAATATAATGAAAAAAAGAATTAATAATTGATAGCTTTCAACAATTGGGACAAGTCATTGAAGAACCCAGGCTGAAGGAAAAAATTATTAATTAAAAGTCCAACATCGAACGGAACGGCGAAGGATTCTGAATTTCTGGATATTTAGAACTCGTTAAAGGACGACTAAGCATAAAGGAACGTTCACTCAGAAAAATTTGAAAGGTGTCGTAAACGAATAACGGTGATTTTTAAATTGAAAAAGTTATCTACAACGAGACACCCGTTAAAAAAAAAAAACTGTCCGACTACAAAAACATGCATGGAATTAAAAGGCGCACAAATACACCGTGTCGATTTTGAAAGGTAACGAACTTTAAAAAAAATTTTTTTTTTTTGTTTGCTCAACAATATTTTATAGTGACGAATTTACCTCTGATAATAAAAATCAGAGGTTTGTCATTGAAATACGCGAACAGAAGTAATAAAAAAAAAATACCAAAGTTGATTATCACGGGCTTGAATGTAAAAGCAAGACAAAATAAAAAAGTCGTAAGTTGTTTCGATTTTTCTGGTCAGCTTATATTATATCCATAGATACACAAATTAAAGGTATATTCTTTGTTGCATGAACACTATCAGCTAAAGATGGATGAATTATCCAAAGTCATATCTGAATTATTCAAATCCCAGCAGTTGAGTCAGGCTGAATTATTCAAATCCCAGCAAAAATATCAAGAAAAGCAAGAGGAAACACTTTTAGAAATTCAAGAAAAGCAAGAGGAAAGACTTTTAGAAATTCAAAAGTTAACATTGGAGAAATTAAACAACAATCAGGCAAATGAGGGAAATTCTTCATATTCTAATAACACCATATTTAATTCGCTGGAAACTTTCAACTATGTGCCAGACGAAGAAAAAACGTTTGAAGCGTACTTTAAACGATATAAAGATATTTTCTACACAGACTGTGAAAACTGGTCGAATTCAAGAAAAGTCAGTCTATTACTAAGAAAGCTAGGTACAGCAGAACATAGCAAATTTGTAGATTTTATTCTACCGAGAAGAACGAATGAATTGGAATTCTCGGAAACAGTGAAATTGCTAAAAGAGCTGTTTGGAGCAAATATGTCGCTTTGGCATAAGCGATGGTTATGCATGAATGTCACTAAATCCGACGATCAGGATTACTTAACATATGTATCTATAGTGAATAGACATTGTGACAATTTCAGATTGGCAGAGATTAAGGTGGAAGAATTTAAGTGTTTTTTTGCTCAAGGATTGGTATCCAGTAAGAGTGCCGAAATAAGACGTAGAGTTTTGTCTAAACTCGAATCTGAACAAAACCTTACCCTGAAAAAGTTAGCAGAGGAGTGTCAGCGGGCCGTAAGTTTAAAGAAAGAGTCTAAAAAAATCGAAGAAGCTGGCATTGCTTATATTAAAAAAATAAAAAAACAGTCAAATTACCCATCAGAAAAAAATTGGAATAAAAATTCGGCGTATTTTAAAAATAGACAAGAAAAATTAAATAAGAAGAACGAGGAGAAAAAAGGTTCCACCATATAATTGCAGACGTTGCAACGAAAGACACTGGGAGGTAAATTGCCCATATAGAAATAAGAAATGTTTCGTGTGCCACAAGAAGGCACACAAAGGATCGTGTTGTAAAACGAAAAAATTAAATAGCCGAATTAGACAAACAAATTCAAATATCAAATCAGATAGAGATTTGAGGAAATATGTGACGACTGAAATATTTAAAAAGAATATCAAATTTCAACTCGATTCGGGTTCAGATTTAACAATAATGAACTATAAAACATGGAAAATTTTAAAAAGGCCTACAATAATGAACTCAACGAAACGCGCTCGAACGGTAACTGGAAAGGAAATTAACTTCGAAGGCGAGGTTGTACTTCCCATGAAATTTAACGGGATCGTTAAAAAAATAAAGGTTTTCATTCTGAAAAATGGAGAAAACTTGATGGGTACAGATTTTATTGAAACATTCGAATTGTGGGATAAACCGTTAAACTCGTTCTGCAGAAAAGTAGAAAGTAATAAGCAAACAAGTCAGGACATTAAAGATGAATTAAAGAAAAAGTTTCCGGAAACCTTCACACCTGGTCTTGGAAGATGTAACAAGTTTGAAGCTAAATTTGAATTAAAGGAAAATACTATGCCAATTTTTAAAAAGAAACGTAACGTGCCTTTCGCAAGTGTAGAGAAAATTAACGAAGAACTTGATAGGTTGAAAAAAATGGGAATTATTTTGAAAGTAGAATCTAATTCATGGGCTGCGCCGATTGTGTGCATAAAAAAGAAATCAAACCAAATCAGAGTCTGTGTTGATTTTTCGACAGGGTTGAACTCGGTAATCAAGGACTACCATTACCCGTTACCGAGTCCGGAGGAGATTTTTAACAAGCTAAATGGTGGAGTTATATTTTCAAAAATCGACTTATCAGATGCCTATCTCCAAATTCCCGTCGAAGAGGAATGTTCGAAATTACTAGGGATAAACACGCATAGAGGGTTATTCAAGTACAACAGGCTTCCTTTCGGTATTAAAGTGGCACCAGCCATTTTTCAACAAGCTATGGACGTCATGTTGAATGACTTAGACTTTGCGTGCGCCTACTTAGACGACATCATAGTAAGGAGCGAAACCGTCGACGAACATCGAGAGCATCTCAATCAAGTATTTAAAAAGATTCAGGACTTTGGATTTAAAGTCAAAGAGTCAAAGTGCGAATTTGGTTTGGAGGAAATTAAGTATTTAGGTCACATAATCAACAAAAATGGCAGATGTCCAGATCCGGAAAGGTCCATTGCGATTAGAGACATGCCGACGCCCACTAATGTGGCGATGCTACAGAGTTTTCTGGGGTTCGCAAATTATTATCAAGCGTTCATTAAAGGAATGTACAATCTAAGAGCTCCGTTGAATGAACTACTAAAAAAAGACAAGGCATGGGAATGGACGGTAGAATGTCAGAAAGCCTTTGATGAAATAAAGAAAATGCTTACATCAGACCTCTTTTTAACCCATTACAATCCAAAACTTGATATTGTGGTGGCAAGTGACGCCAGTTCATACGGTATAGGAGCGTGTATTCAACACATAATGTCAGATGGTTCTAGAAAACCAATTGCACATGCTTCGAGAACTTTACTCCCAGGAGAAAGAAGTTACTCACAAAGAGGCGCTGAGTATCATTTTTGCCATAACAAAATTTCATAGATATATCCACGGCAGACATTTTATGCTAGAAAGGGATCATAAACCTCTGATCACTATTTTTGGTTCAAAGAAAGGGTTACCCATTTATACGGCAAATCGTCTGTTGAGATGGGGAACCATTCTTCTCAATTATGATTTTCACATAAAGCACCTATCATCCAAAAATATAATTCATGCGGATAGTTTATCAAGACTCGTACCGAGTCAAGAAGAAAGATTCGAAGAATCAATTATTGCAAATATCAGAGCAGATTATGAGGTGAAAAGCATGGTAAACAACATTTTAAGAGAGCTACCTGTTACATCAAAGGAAATCAAAAAAGAGCTGAAAGCGATGATTTCATTTTAGAAATAAAAAGCAAAATCGTAGCAAATGACCAAAAAGTGCAGGAGATTTATTCAATTTGTGACGGAGTTTTATTATATGGTGAGAGAGTAGTAGTACCAAAAAAGTTGCAGTAAAGAATACTACGGGACTTTCATATGGGTCACCCGGGGGTTAATAGAACAAAAAGCTTAATGCGAAGCTTTGTATATTGGAAAGGAATGGATGTGGATATCGCAAACATGGTTCATCGATGTAAAGGGTGTGCGTTAGCAGCTAAGGCACCACCTATAGTACACAAACCATGGCCCAAGACGGATCATCCGTAGACAAGGTTACACATTGATTTCGCTGGTCCAGTAGAAGATTATTACTACTTAATAGTGGTAGATAGTTTTACAAAATGTCCGGAAGTACTACGCTGCAAAAAGCCTACGTCCAATACCACAACTTTTTTGCATGAACTATTTGCACGTTTTGTGAGTGACAATGGTACACAATTCACTTCTGAAGAATTTAAGGAATTTTGTGAGTTATATCAAATTAACCACATAACGACGCCGCCGTATCATCCGAGGTCCAATGGACTCGCAGAAAGATTTGTCGATACTTTAAAGCGCGCGCTGAAGAAAGCCTCAGGAGTTCCAACGGAAAAGGCGCTTCAGCAACTCCTACAGGTATACAGAATTACGCCAAACCAGAGAACACACTCAAACATGGCACCAGCTGAACTAATGTTCGCTAGGAAAGTTAAGTCAGTGTTTGACAAGCTTTTGCCAGGAAAAAAATAGAGTAAAGAATACTATGTATACAGCGAGAAAAAGATACACTTCCGGAGAGAAGGTGTTTTTCAAGTGCTACAAAAACAACGTTGAGTTCTGGGAGCGAGGCATAGTGGACAAGAGAACCGGTGACCTGATTTACATAATTAAAGGGCCGAAGAATACTCATAAAAGGCACCAGAACCAACTTAAAAAATGTTACGTTCTAGAGCATGAAGAGAGTATACCGGATGAGGAGGAAGATCCCATTGATGTAATGTATGATATGTTTCAAGTAGAACCTCCGCAGAATATTCCTGAATCGAGAAGATCCGGTAGGAAACGAAAGTTCACGGAACCATTGGATCCAAAACGGAAAAAATATTAAAATTAAGTGGATGGACATATGCATATGAAGTATGCAAATGGATCTACAAAGGAATAGCCATAATCATCAACCCATATAGGAAGCCAGTTTGAAATCCAAAAGGGATTCCAAGGCTTGGGAGGGGGGTGTTGTGGTAGGATCCACCTAATTTGCATAGTGGAGTACCGACCATATAAATATGGTTGGTACCGGGAAGGAAGAGATTCAACCAGAGACTCTGCCCGACTGCGACTCAGTCAACACACATTCCAGGAACGGTCTTCCCAGGAATATACAAAAGACTATATGTAAATATTGTGTACACTTTCTTGTTTCAATACATTTTGTTCTAAGTACATTTTGTGTTGCATTATTATTCCATGCATTAGTCAAGTTTCAACACATATCTTGTCTCCTTTTCTTTCCTCCTCACCAGCATTGTTGTTTTCTTTGTTCCTGTGCTACTATACACAGAGTATATAACAGAGATATTGTTCTAGAGAAAAATACTGAGAATATCATGAATGGAACATGTGAGCAATAATAACATTTTAAGAAAAACAAAGACACTTGTACTTGGAATCAGAATACAGTCAAAATTTTTGAAGCAAATAAGGAAAGAAGGCTTGAACAATTTAATACACACATGACATATTGAAGGCAAGAGGTATAGAGAGAAACATTGAGTAACCTACCTAATTAGCTAGTATAAATGGATGGCAGAACAGTGACTAGAAGGGATAGTAATGAGATAAACATTACTTAGAGCTATGAAGGATGGGAACTTGTGGAGAACCATGATTGTTTACAACCTGAAGGGACACAATACATAAAAGAAGAAGGCTATATACCATGTGTAACAGCAAAATTGTCCAAATCGCGTAACAGCAAAATTGTCTAATTGTTAGATTAAGCTTTGAGCCATTGTATCTTAGAAATCATTAAAAATATCTTACTGGAATTTTCCAAAGTTTTTTATAACACTATTAGACTCTAATTTGAACAATAAGAATTTATTTAGCTCTAAGTTGAAATGATAATCCCTCATGCTGTTGTTACCTTATAAATGCAGTTTTCCCCTCTACAGTTCCTTCTTTTTTAAGCTTATTCACCATAGAACATGATTCTTGAATGGACTTTGAAGATGGAAGACAAAGTATGAATGTTGGTACCATTACTGAAGGCCTGAATGATCTTTTTTGTCTCACCATTGCTCAGTTGGAATGACATAGTGGGACTGACACAAAAATGATTTTAACCTGTTCTCTTTCTAGCTGAATAACTCAAAGGGTTTTTCAGTGATTCTTATAACAAATGGTGTAAAGATGGTTAAGCATCTTATCCAAAAACCTGAAAAAGAAATTTACTTAGTTTAGTGGTTATTTTTAGATGTTAAACATTTTGTGGGATGGACAATTATTTCATGCTGTTACACAATTTTGACAATTTTGCTGTTACACCTGGTATGTCTCACAAATTGTGCAGATATATGAATACAAAAAATTGTATGCTAATTTATAGGAATGCGGATAGATAAAGTAATTCAGTTACTCATATAAAGAAATGTACATCCTGAAATTGGAGATATCTAACATGGATTTAAGCCCAAGTATTGCTATGTCTGTTGTACATATTAGGTTGGTGCAAAAATAATGACGTAATAATGTCGTTTTTTGACGTATTTTTTAATGTCAAAAAACGACATTATTACGTCATTATTTTTGCACCAACCTAATACAAATGTAACAGAATGTTATTAGTACACAAACTGTCAATGTAATCCTGGACATTAGTAGTTTCTATTGCTTTAGCAAAATTATAACTACCATCTGTTCACCTTAAATAAGTTCTTATGTTCTCTTGATAATTTGTTTGGCTTCTATTGTTATACCCCCATAGTTGCTAAAATAACACACAATTTTAATGAATCTTATGAAACACCAAAAAGCCAACACTGACCCTGCCACCTTCTGGAAAGAATTTCATAATATCCTCCAAAAATAGCTTAATTACAATCAAGTCCAGACCAATGGGTCAAAAGATTCTAATACAGTAGGATGCTCTGACATTTTAAAAGACACAAAAATAAAAATAAAAACATTGCCAAATAATGCCTCAATTTTCAATGTTGAAGAAAAAACCATATGGTTTGTCTTGAACATATTTTCACAGACTCACTATTTGTACTATCTGTATAACAAAAAGATGAACAACACACTAATCACCAAACTCCTGAATAGATTTAACTCAACCAAAAACACATCATACTGTGTTGAATTCCTAGACATATTGGGATCCCTGAGAATAGCACAGTTAAATAAGGCAGCCAAGGATATATCAAATTCAAAAATCCCCTTTACAGACTTGAAAGCCACAATTAACTCTTACATCCTCAACCAATGGCAAAATCATGGAATACACACACAAACAACAAACTATACAAAATAAAACCTATTCTGACTGTACAAGTACCAGGCACTCAAGAAAAGATGATGTTATACAAGAATCAAAATCAGAAATACCCACATAACCCACTCCTTCCTCCCAAAAAATGTAGACCCTCCAAAATTCCCAAACTGCCAAGAAGTACTCACTGTCAAACATTTTTTGATTAACTGCAAAAAACTGGCACATATATGAAAATACTTCTACAATATAACCACCCTTAAGGTCCTCTTTGAGAGTGTCAGACCCAAAGCCATTCTAGAATTCTTAAAAGTAACAAAGCTCTACCTGAAAATATAAAAAGGAAAGCAAATAAACACCAGGCTACAAAATGTAACTAAAACTGAATTACATCTACACCCTTATATAATAACACCTTATAAAAAAAATTGTCTACAAAATAAACACAAAATAAAAACAAACTACCAAAAAGGACACTTCAGATTGGTGTGCCAGTAAAATAACCCATCTAAATCTAAATCAAAATGTGTTGTTATACTGCTAGCTCTATTTCTTTCTTTGCATTCTTTCCTCAATTTACTTTCAGCTGCCTGACTTGCTAACAAGAGCAGTCATTGTATCAGGAACAAATAATATAAGTTGTTACAAAGAACTGATTTAATGATATCCGAGCTATTAAAGCACAATTATGGATTCATGACCATCTAGCTAATATATTCAATTTACTGATCTCTTTCCATTTAGATTAAACAATCTAAGCATCCACAGTCTCCTATCTGTCTGAATAGCATTAATTTTATTTTAATAAAATTTTGATATGACTTCAATATTCTGATTTCATTTCTCACCTTCAACTACTGTATTGTTCAGAAAAAGTAATTTTGCATAAAAAATTATACTAATAAAGACCATTTTTTGCCAAAATATCAAAATTGTTATTGCCAAGCATCAGTGCAATTATTGTATTACAATAAAGATATACAGGTGTGGGTGGCCTAACGTTTAACAGTATGGAAAATGGAATCAGTGAGCTGAATTCAAATTCTCACTGAGACATTTTGCATTTCCTTTGCAATAATTCCATTGGGAAAAGCATAAATCTATCTCTTCTTGTCCAGCTATGGATAAAACAACAACATATACATGGCTCTCTAGCTTTAGTTCACAACTAGTCTAAGAGAAGGACAGCTCCTAATTCAAAACCAGAATTGTATAACCAGAATGTATAACTTTAGATAACAACTTTCTTCTGGCAGTTCCTATAACCAACTTGGTGCCAATATGTATTCATTTCCAAAATGTATGACAGGTGTGTCTCTATTTAAGCTTCTATGGACCAAGTGAGCTGGAAGTAGATTAAATAAAATTGCCTAGCTAGTAAATATCATTCACACTCCTCCCCTGTCTTTTGAACAGGAGTAGAAGTTTATCTCTTGTTCCTTGTTTATGACCAGGTTTCCAGTTCCTTCTAAATTCTTTTCCTTCTCTTTCACTTCCAGTAGCCCCTTGTGTCTGGCATTGTTGTGTTGCTTCAGGTGAATTTTTAAAAAGAAAAATTCCAAAGGAGATTTTATCAAAGACACCACATATAAAAAAATAACATATGTTTTACTAGACCACTAAAGATTTAATGTCTAGGCTTTCATTTTTGTAACCAAGTCTATGATGTTAAATCTATTTTTCTTTTTAATAAAATGCAACAACAACTGCAATCAGTATCTTAGAGTTATAGTGGTATGGGGCTTAGAGGTTACAATGAACATTAGATTTACCCACTTCAAGAAGGTTAATAAAGGATGATAATGATGAGTAAACATACAAGTAATTTTAATAAAACAGGATAAGGAATTTATTCACAAACTTACACACTTGGAGTCTTTTGAATTCAGAATTGTCCTACACTAAGACTGGTTGCAAATTAAGGCTGAAGAGCTCAGTCTGCTCTACTATTTAATCCATAGCTAGAGGGATATGGATTCATACCTTCCCCTTCTGGGCAGAAGTGACATGTTTACTTGGGGCATCATGCAAGTATTGTCTTTCCTGAGTTGATTGTCCCTATATTAAGGTGCTGGAGGTAGACATTTTCTGGCTTTTGTTATCTGCTTGATAGGGATCTGAACCTTTGAGTAATTTCAATGGTGTTCCAATTTTTTTTCTGACAGATTACCCCATGGCTGATCAGAAGAAACTATGTTGACAATACACAAGTGAGTTTTTTGCATAAAGTTTTATAGTGTCTCCAAACAATATAACAAAATCAATGTGTTTCTTATGTATAACAGAACTTTTTAATGATAGTATGTGCTCAAGTAAGCTTAAATATCATCTAGACTGTAAGCACCAGGATAAGAAAGACAAATCATTAGATTGTTCCAAAAAAACTATGTGCTCATTTCCAAAGAAGAAGCACTCTTACTTTATTATTCAGCAAATGTCAGGATAAAAAAGACAAAGGTTTAATCGCATCTCATAAAATTTTGAAACTAATAGCAAAAACAGGAAAACCGTGTACTATTTTGATTTTGCCTTCAATATCTGTGGCAATTTCTACTATTATGCAACAGAGTCCCCCAACAAATTACTGTTGAGCAGCAATACAGTATCAAGACACATCAATGAAATGGCAGGGGATATTGAAAATCAACTAGTTGCACTTTTACAAGGAAGGGATTTCACATTACAAATTGTTGAAACTGTTTTACTTAATAATCAAGCCATTCATATGGTGTATGTTAGGTTTTTGGATGATAAAGTGAACTCAGAGAAGAAATACTTTTTACTCATAGTCTTGTGACAAATTCTAAAGGAGCAACAATTTTTAAAGAAGTATCAGACTATTTCCAAGAAAATATGTCTAGGGGTAACATGTGCAACTGCTGGTGCTGTTGCTATGGTATGTAGATACAATGGATTTATAGTATATTTAAGAGAGAATGTCCTTAATGTGTTTTGCATACATTGTGTGGTTCATTGACAACATTTAGCTAAAAAAAATTGGGTGGGTGTTTGAAAAATGTTCTTGATAATGTAATAAAGGTTGTCAATTTATCAAGTCAGATCCACTCCAAGATCAACTTTTCCATCAACATTTTGCTGATAATAAAATGTTTAAAAAATTAATTTTGCATACAGAGGTTATATTGCTTTCTAAAAGTAATTGTCTGGGTTATTTTGTTGAACTATGGCAAAGTATTGAATTATTTCTGAATGGCACAGTGCTTGAAGAAAGCATAGCTGCTAAATTTTCTACCTTTCAGATATACTTGAGAAATTAAATATGGTGAACAAGTACCTACAAGGAAAAAAATGCAAATATTTTAAATTGCAAAGAGACAATCAGTGCTTTTCTTGAAAAATTTTGTTCATAATTAATATTGGGTGTAAGGAATTGCTACATTTTCCAAATCTTGCCACACTTTAGGAGCTGCATGAAGAGGAGATTTTAATTTACATTGATCATTTGAAAAAATTGCATGATGATATGGAAATAAGGTTCAAAGATCTCCTAGAAATGGAAATTTCAAATTGGATGGTAGACCCATGTGAGACAAATACAGCTGATGTCAACATCATACTACAAGAAAACTTGATTGATTTGCAGAGTAATCAAAATGCTAAAACTAGATTTAAATATGGACTCCAGAACTTGAGAACAAGTAACAAATTTACAGTTAATTTCCCATTGCTCTGGGGGAAAGTTAAATTATATATGATTGCCTTCCCAACAACTTACCTAGTAGAATCAAGATTTAGCAGAGTATCTCAGCTATTATCAAAAGCTAGAAACTACTTAGAAATCATAAGAAGAAGAGATCAGTGTCTGTCTTTGACAAGCATGGATCTTAATATAGAAAAACTTGCAAAGATGCATTAGGGACAATAAGGATCTCATTGAATAAATGTATTTAAAACCAATTTTCTTTCTTATAGTTATTTTTATTTTGAAATTGGTTTTATATTTTGAAACTAAAGAATTGTTTCTTTAAGTCTTAATTTTTGTTTACTTCTGAAAGTTTTTTGTTTTATGCCATATAGAGGAAAAAATGTAAAAGTAAATATTGATAATAAATGGTCATTTCATTGAAGATATGAAATATTTTAGATGTTTGTAAAATTGTGTGTGTCCAATAAATAGACATAGTTGTATCTGTATTGGATATATTATATGTAACATGGAAGTAATTTTTTGCACTATAATAATTTCATGGGTTACAGAAAAAGTATGGGTTCAGTGAAGGCCACAATCTAAAAAAGTTTGGGAACCCCTGATTTAATTGAATTTTCAGAAGTGGATCAGGCCTATGACTTTTCAGCATCCTTTTGTAATAATCTCTCAAGTATAGAGATCTTACTGTTGAGAGCAGTATTGAATTTTCTTTTATACTAATATGACTCAGAAAGTATAGTATAAAAATTAAATCTCTATCTTTTGAATTCTTACTTTGAATGCTAGCATAATGGCTGATGTTGATTTGAATATAAGAAAGAGTAAAGGAAAAGATAGAAAGGATTAAAGAATATTCTAGTTAAAAACCCAAGAACTTTCAAGTATTTTGTACAGAAAATATAGATTTTTGAAATGGTACCGTGGCTAATTTTTGCACATGCTTTTTAAATCTATATTTATTATAAGATAGTGAACTGCAGAGAAGCTAAAATTCAATCTGTTGATAAAGAATGAATTCTTATTTCTATTCTGAGGGTAGTACTTTTATTGCCACAGTTGGAATTTGAACTTTATTTAGCAATTCCATTTTCTGTACTATTAACTGTCATGCTATTCACACTCCTGCATTCTAGCCATCTTTAATGTTACCTTTTCTAATATGGTTCTATTATCAGTCAAGACACAATTATAGCTAACAAGATTTATAATTCACACAAGCAGCAGCTTTAGTTGTTGATAAAAAATACACCTGCACAATTCTCATTTATTTTTCAGTATCTGTTAGAACAACTCACTCTCATTTAGCCCCAACCATTATTCCAATAAATAAGGCAATTGCTTCTCATAATGTACAGACATTATACATTGTAGATCAAGTTAAAATTCTAAAAGATTTTAATGTTTCCTTTTTCTTTATTGACAACTATTGATTTACAGAAAGAAGGCCTGGAAAATTTGACACTCACAAGAGGCAAGAGGGACAGAGTAAAGCAGCAGATAACCTACCTAACAAGCTTGTGTAAATACAGGGAGTGGGAGGAATAATAAAATGAGCTATGAAAGACAGGAAGTTGTGGAGTAATAACCTCCCACATTCTGACAACACATAAAAGAAGAAAAATTGATTTACACAGTATTTTACAGGTATAATGAATTGAACTATTGAATTGCAGGTGTAGTATACATAACTTAATCACCTGTCATTATGTTGGTTGGTAGGGTTATTTAATGTCAAATATTGCTTGTAGGGTTATTTAATGTCAAATATTGCTTGTAGGGTTATTTAATGTCAAATATTATATAGGGCATCCAATGAGGACCAAACTTACTATTCAGTAGTAATGGTAAACCAACCACACCACTATCTGTTATCCTAAATTGTAGCACCATTAATCACTTGTGATTAGTAATCCACAATGCCCAATGGAGCCAGTTTGTGAAAAACAACTTTTATAAACTTTGCATAAGAATAATTTCTGCCATTTGTAGCACTGAAAAGATTGGACTAATCTATTCTTTTTTCTTAAAATGAATTCAGATTTTTCTGAAATCTTGATTATTGTTATGCCAAGTGACATGTATAGAATTCTGGGTGCCAGCAGCAAACTAACCATCCATCCAGACATTGTTCATGAATAACTGATAATCATAGTAAACACAGGTCTAAATTTATCATAAATTACATTTAATAACAAATTGTGATAGACACCATGCCCACTACTACTAATATGAACAAAGCCAACCTTATCTCCATTGATAAGCAAGATATTGGCTAATCAATAATGTCTTACTGGGCCTTTGTTATCCAAGCCTAAATTTGACAAGAGAAATGAGAAAAAAAATAATGTAAGTGTCAAGTGTTTTCATTCCTGAGAATAAAACATTGATTCCGACCGATAAAACTATTATCATGACCATTTAAACCATTAACATCTGGTCATCTACAAACTTATTATTTAATAACATTTAAGCTATACAGATAAATTAACATTTGATAAAACAAATTTCCTCTACAAATTCTAGATACCATAGAGGAAATTTTATTTCCTCTATCATATGAAGTTAAGGGTGATAGATTGATCGGCAGCAAGGTCTTATCTTTTTAGATTGGCAACATCTCATCTTTTTACTGTTAAAATGGCTAAATGTAACTATAAGTTCTATGCTAACAGTTTCTTTCCTCAGAATAATCACTGCAAACAAGATAAAACTTATTTTTTATTAAATATTGTTAATGAAATACAATATTACAACTGAAGAGATAGCAAATTAAGGTAGAATTTAATCAACTTATAATTTACATAAAGAGATAAAATTTATACATCAGATACAACTTATATCACATTGCAATGTTTTATCTAACATCTATAATAATTGTTTAAATTTTAATACTTTTCACCTAACACACTTAGAAATTAAAATATTTTATATCAATTACATGCCTCAGTTATATGGATGCTTGTTGTATTGTCCGACAGAGTTCTTGTATTCATGTGCACCAATAAATTAAAATGTGCTGAGTATGGGTGTCCTGACATTGGCTTGAGGAAATGACCATGTAAAATCACATAGTATGTCAATGTTTAAGGTGAAGGCTTTTGTTTCATAAGTCTATATGTTTGAGCCTTTAGCTGCTTGGAGCTTAAACAAAGTGGGTTTGATGGTGTGACTGTCTCCTCACTGCTCCAATGTCCACAAGGAATTGTAGTTCATTGTTTTTATCCCATATATAGAACAAGCAGCATTGTATTTTTTCACTGGCTGGGTCCACCACTGCTACCCTTTGGCTTCTCAGTTTCTGTGGGCTATGTGGTATTTGCAAGGTTTTTGCACTTTGTCTTGGAAATTTTGATACAACCAGCAGATATCCAGATCATTCTGTCTCTTCTGACTAAGGCTGCATCTGCACACTCTGCTGTCTTGATATGGATATTTGTCTCTTGATCTCCTCCTCAGAATAAGTTGCATTTCTTGCATCTGCTTCTGCAAGTCTGTCAACAATTTTTCTTATGTGCCACATATCTGTGTCTGCATTGACAGATTTGCAGGGATCATGCAGGATGCTAACTCCATGGTCAAATGTGGAAAAAATCCTGTTACCAGTGTCAGCCAGTTTGTCAAGCAGGGTGTCTTCAGCCATTGGTGCATTTATCTGTATCATGATCATTGCTAGTCTGTCTATCCACAGACTATAGAGGATAGATTTTGCCATTTTTTACCCGCTAATGTGAGTAAAAAGTTCACTGAGTAACTCTGGATAATTGCGCTTCTGTTTCTGGTACATTTTCAAGTATGACCACTACCTCATCATTGAATATCAATTTCAGCTGCAGAAACCAATTTTTAGTGTTGGTTTCATTATATGGGGGTAGGTGGAACAGTGGTGTCTTCATTTGATGCTGGTGTTGTTTTTTTTATGTCAAGTAATCACTTGTTGCTGTGTCTATAATGTTGGGGTCACCACTTGTTGCAGGTGTTATATTGGCCCACAAACAGATATTGAATGACAGAAGACAACAACAAACAAAATGAAGACTTGAGTAAAAAATATATTGCCAAGTTTATTGTTGTTAAAGAAAATTCATTGACAAAATATGGTGAGAGTTCACAAGGCAAAATATCTCTGCATATTCATGTAGAATGTGAGAAGAGCATTGCTCTGAAAAGGGCAGTTTTGTAGTACAGTGAAGAGCACTGTTCTGAAAGGAACAGTTTTGTAGTGCTGTAAAGAGAGCTGTCCTGAAAGGGACAGTTTATTGTATATTGTTACTGCTCTTGCATCTGCTGATGAGAGCTGGCTGGAGCTGCTGTTGCTGGTGTGGACTGGCTGGAACTGCTGCTGTTGCAGGCCAGTTGTGGCTTGAACAAATACTACACATTGATCACAGGCATCTTGGCAGTTGATGACATTTTTCTGTCTGTTTTTGAGGCTTTTTTATGCTGAGTCAGCTACATAACAGTAGCCAGTCCTTTTAGATGAAGTTTCTTCTTCCAGATGTTCTTTAAAAATGTGGTAGTCCCAACAGGATACAACACTCACCGTAGTCCAAATACACCAAGTGTTTTTATTGAGAGACCATCACTAGGATGTATTTTTTACTATTTTATTTATCTTACTGCTGCAGGTCATATTTTCAAAGTCAATATAAAACTCTAAATTCATATTACTGGTAACATAAAGCTAATGACTCCAAGGCTTATGTGTACAAATTTCTATACAGATTTAAAATGTTTGGTGGGGAAAAAAAGTAAGCTGGCAGTTTCTGAGGATTAAAGTTACCCAAGGTTTGAGACCCAAAGTTTGAGACCAAATCAGTTATTTCATATATGCAATTGAATAACAGGCTGAAGATTTTTACTTAACAGAAGTTATCAAATATCACTAGTTTTTGCCACTTTGTATGACAAAGTAAAATGTCCAGGCAAACTTACTTTACAAGCAATGAATAAAATTATTATTCACACATAAATAACAGTGTATTTAAATTATGCTTTATATCAATCCTTTTTGTAGTCACTCATGGTGGCAGGTACTACCACTTCTGTTTCAGATGTTGATTTTTATCCTCAATATTAAAAAATGACAGTCAAAACTAACTGAAATGTTTCTTCTGCAGAAATAATTCATGGTACCAGATTATGCTTAACTTGCCAATTTTAAATGCCTATGTTGACTACAACTCACCCACCACAAAAAGAAAGAAAACAAGCTGTGCATTTACCACATTTTCTTATAGATTATACTCAAGTACTTATTACAAATTTCTTGTTAAAGCATATTTTACATCCAGTGTAGAAAGAACTCTACAAAGTTATTAACAGACAACAAATTCTTTGCTATCATTTTTTTCTATTTCAAATTTAGATGTGCATCAGTGCTTGGGTGTTTTCATCTACATTATCTCTTTCACATTTGTACACCTGCATCAATACCATTCAATCAAAACATGTATGAGCAGATAATCTTAGCCAGTGCAGTCCAATCAACTGCCTACTGTATGAAGCACCTCATCCTTTTAGTAATCCTCTTTATGCTTCTATAACACCTTTCTACAATTCCAATTTCTGATGGGGTGTGTGCACACTGTGAATATAGGTGGACATCCTATTCTTCCATAAATACTTTGAACACCCAACTAGAGAATACTGCTGTCTGTAAGGAGTTCAATTCAGTGGTCCTCTTTTGTTCATGCTAAATGTTCTACATTTTAACTGCATAATTTGAATGTTACCTAACATTCTCATAGCATTTTTCCTGACTTAGAAGCTGTTGCTCAATAGCTTTTCCACACTACCATAACATCAACCATAACCTGTTTTGTATTACTCAGACCAATGATAACACTCAATTTCACAGTATGTACAAACTTTCACCACTGATGGCCACTACAAATATATCCTTCTTTTACCATCACTGGCATATCACCTTCCTCACAAGTGATTAGGGACAACTTGAGTCAACCAAGGCTGTGCACAGTTTTCCCTCAACCTGGAACTTAATCATGGATAGTGCCATGTTTATATTGTTACTAGGAAAGAAATTGGCCCTGTCTTATCTCCATGATATTCCAAATAAATGTGGCCAAGACCATGACATCAGTAACAGCATGATCCTTGTCCTTGGCTTACCCTCCTTTGTCAATGTAAGCAATCCCTCCCAATGGTTTTTCGCATGTGATACCTCTAATAAGCAACATTAACATTTTCTTGATCCTCTGTCATATTTTGTACTTGTTATGCAGATGCTATACCTGGTCTCATTGATCCTACTGGATAAACCTGCACAGTTTTTTTTAAAATACATCCACCAAATCAGACACAATGTTTGTGTAACAAATTTTTCATATAGTATGTATGAATTGGTCATGAATACAGCATTTTTATGCCATTAACAACTCATTTTTACTCACTTGCTAGTAAACAGCAAACACTTCACCTAAACTTTGTAACTCCACTCTAATAACAATTCACACGCATATATTGGTTTCACTACTACAACATCATCATGCCATTTAACATGCCATTTATCCCCATTAAAACATGTATCATCAACCAACACAAAGGAAAACCACAAAACAACAAGGACACAAACTCCAATGTGAATATGCAAAATGCAATAAAGACCAATACATGAAGTGCAATATTTAAAAACTTTAAACTGATGGCATGACAATAATGTCTTAACCAGTCAGAGAAAACTAAAACCCGATTTTTCTCAAGTCTACTTTTGTGAAAAATTTATTATAAAAATGCACAGATTTTGATTTTCAGAGCAGAAACACAACTGTCTCCAAGCTGTTCAAACCCAAGAGAAGACATGAGTACATAGCTTTCTCCTTTCCCTCAATGTGTACTAAAAGAAACGTGTCAACTACTTCAAAAGAATAATATCCAGCAACAAGAATAGATAAGGTCAGTGAATTTTCACTGACAATATGTGCAGGATGATTGACTTTCATCAGGAATCTGTCTCACTAAATAGACAATAAGCAATGAAAATGATAGGCACAATCTAAAGTCACACTCCCCTTGGAAAACTCCACTGCTATTGAAAAGACACAGAGATGGCAGATTGAAATTTGTTTGTGAACATAAAGATAAGGAAAAATCATATTGGGAAAGAGTATTATGGACAGATGAAACAAAAATTCAGTTGTTTGAACGTAATTCTAGAAAACATGTATGGAGGAAAGATGGTGATGCCTTCAAACAAAAGAACACTATTCCAACAGTGAAATTTGGTGGTGACAGCATCATGGTTTGGATATGTTTTTCTGTAAAAGGTACTGGCAACATATCAGTAATAGATGATA
The DNA here is from genome assembly GCA_963932145.1 of Acanthosepion lycidas. Lineage (NCBI taxonomy): Eukaryota > Metazoa > Mollusca > Cephalopoda > Sepiida > Sepiidae > Acanthosepion > Acanthosepion lycidas. The sequence continues at coordinate 115,786,251 of OZ010574.1, forward strand.
GAATGCATGCTGCAGCATATCAAAATATTTTGGAAGCAAATTTAATGATTTTGGTTGAAAATCTTGAACTTCTTCCTGGCTGGATCTTCTAACAAGATAATAAACTTAAGCACACTGCAAAATCTATGAAGAAATGGCTTGCTGAAAATAATATAAATATCCTGAAATGGCCAAGTCAGTCCCCAGATTTAAACCCAATTGAGAATCTGTGGCATTATTTGAAAATTCAAATCCAGTCATGAGCTCCAATAAACATCCCAGATCTGAAGACCATATGCAAAGAAGAATGGAACAAAATACCAACTAAAATTTGCAAATTATTACTTGAGAACTACAAGAGGTTGGTTGTTGTAGAAATTAATAATGGCTATTCTATGAAGTATTAAATGACGATTATGTATTCTTATTTGTATTGTACGAATACTTTTTTCACCCATTTAAATGGATAAATGGGATTTATTTTTATTAAATCAAACTTTTTTCTGTTTTCTATGCTTATTTAGTTATTATGCATCTGTGTAGAGTGAATTATATGAAAAGTATGTTTATTCATTAGTTGGAAATACAATAAATTAAAAATTTGTATGTGTACGAATATTTGTTTCCTCTCACTATATTGATGTCCTTGATGAGTGAAAATGTCCATACCACTTCTTTGCCATGAACCTTGAGGAAGCAATGTTACTTTTATTTTGTTTTTATTTGTTAGACAGTGTATTTTACAAAACAAGCATTTTTTAGATACTCCTCCAATTCCTGAGATATTTTAGGCCATCACACCAATTCTTTGGCTCTCTCTCAGAATTTGTTTAGAATCAAGTGACCATTATGAAGTGTCCTTAATATCTCTGAACACTGTTTTTTAGGAAAGATAATTCTGTTCTGAAACCATAATAAATTTTTATATCACAAGCCATTTAAACCTGTTTCTCTTAGCTCTCCTAGGAAATATTTATTTTCTTCATTTACTGTCTATATTAGTTTTAGTTCTACAGGCTGCAGAGAAATGATTCATAAACCCATATTTCTTGCAGTATTTCCCTTTCACTGGAAAGGTTTTAAAATCATGTTTTTATTTACATATATAATACGAGAAGATGCAAATGTGTATGCCTCAGTTTTGGAAAAATTCAATACCTACTTCATGTCTAAAGGAAATATAAATCATGAAAGGGCAAATTTTATCTTAGAGTTCAATTACCAGGAAAACCAGTGGACACCTTTATTTGTGCATTGCACAAATTAGCATAAGTAGAGTTTCCAAAAAAAAATGCCCAACTCAGAGACCATCTTGTGATAGGATTACAGAATAAGAATCTATACGAAAGATTACAGTTCATTCCTGATTTGAAACTTGAGAAAGTTATGGAGATGACCAGGAGCAGCAAGCAAATAAAATCTCAAATGGAAGAAATACACAAGAAAAATGTAGATGAACTAAAGACCCAGAGAAACCCATGAGAAAAAAGAAAACATGGAAACAGCAACAAAAGCTGCAGATGTAAATAAAAACATGATAAATCCTGAAAATTTCATTAAAATCGGACAATTATTTTATTTTTACAAGAATTTCCAAATCAACGCATTTTCAACGGAAAAAGCGCAAAACCGTCAATGTTAATTGTTGTATTATGTAGCCACCACGATAATGTAACCTAGTAAGCAAACAAAAGATTTTTTTAAGTAACCAAAATTTTGACGTGTTAGAAAGGATTCAAAAATTTCAAAAAATAATAATAAAAATACTTTGGTCTTTCATCTTTTTTAATAATAACATAAACATTTTTTACGATAAAACTCTATTTTTATTAAGTTTGTGGCTTTTTTTCATAAAAAGCGGAGGTACCTAGTTGATTCGATTCAGACGTAGTGAAATGATGTATTTTTTTTTAATATTTGTTAACCAATCAGAAAGCGTTTTTGCAAAAACTCAGTCTGGAGCCTGATATGTTTATTGAGAACTATGTACGTGAAGATACACAAAAAAAGACAATTTTAAATAAAATATCTATTGTCCAATAGGACGTTGATAAATGACAGAATTAAGTGCGATTTACTTTTTGCGCAAAAATTGAACAAGTTATTGAACAAGTTATTAGAATTCTACAATATCATAGTATTCATTATTATGCAGATCACACGAAAATAAAGAAAATATACGTTAAAGTTGAAAAAAATCAGTAAGGTTCCGTTTTTTTGTTTAAAAAAATAAAATCATGCAACTTGTCTGTGGGTAACTAAATCAAAGTTTAACTTATAAAGAAAAAATTGTTTTCATGAAAAATAAACATAAACGCAAATTTGTTACATTCGTATGTTGGTTTTCAAATTCAAATTTATCTTTTTCTTCAAAAAACTTTCATAGAAAAAAAAAAAAAGAATGCTAAAAAGTTCTTCCCAAAATCTGACCAAATAGTCAAACATTTTTTTATTTTAGAAATTCATTTTCTTTCTTTGTCACCCAAGAACCTTTCTAACGCCCTCATCTGCAATATTTTATTTTTATTTCAATGGTTCTAATTTTTAAATTATTAGGTTGGTGCAAAAATAATGACGTAATAATGTTGTTTTTGACGTATTTTTTAACGTCAAAAAACGACATTATTACGTCATTATTTTTGCACCAACCTATAGCAAAGAAACTACGCTGAGTAAATAAAAAATCATGATTTTTTAAATCGTTGCTTACGTACGTATTTTTTGTCATAATTTTTTGCTAAAAATGTTGGAACAAAACAAGTGGAAATTCTTACTTAATTGCATTTTATTCGAGACTTTAAAAGCAAATTCTGATTAAACTTTTTGTTCGAATTTTCATAGAGCGTAGCTCGCAATAAATAAGTAAACATAAGTTAAAAAATCCTGTGGCTAGTTGTTGTTACCGGGGTAACGTATTTACTGCTGAATAGTTATGTTTGAAAATGGCGATCTATAACGTGTTTTCTCATCCTGTGTTGCATCAGTATAAAACACATGTTTTTTCCAAAGCTACAGTAATACAAGTGCTAATAATTTTACTGACATGTATATTACCTTTAATAATTGTGTACAGAAGTGACGGTAAGTCTTAAGTGATATATTTGTTTAATCTTGTTAAATGAGATATATAAAAAAAAGTGTATAAGGCAGTTTAAATGTAATGTAATTGTACGTACATCTATGAGGAAAATATAAAAGTAGAAGTTAGCTTACTACGATCAGTTTGAGAAAATCTACCATTTTGTAGTAGAAATTTATTGAAACCAGACGAACCGAAAGATACGAGAAGTTGAGCTGAGTAAATCGGAGGTTAAAAAAGATAAGATTCTAGGTAGCGTAAAAAAAAAAACATCGGAGAAAAAAACAACCAACGACTGATTTAATTTTCGGCTATTTATCAGAATTAACTGGTTAAATTTTACTAAGAATAATTTGTTAATCAAAATTTTAATTGGCTGAAAAATATTACAATTTGAACTTTTACTTTTTTTTTTTTTTTTTATCACAGTAACCGCGGTGATGTACGATTGGAAAATTTAGCTTAAAAATAAAAGTGAAGGTTTACTTTAAATTTTTGTCAAACTCTGATCTTATTACAGAAAAAATAATTAACCTAAAATTATTAATTAAACTGTCAACTACTATTCAGAATCAGTTGTTGCTTGGGCAAACAAAAAAACAAAAGGAAAAGTACCGTGGAAACGTCATTCCTCAAGTAGTAAATTAAGAGAAAGTAAAATAATTCGCAAAAATAAAAATTCAGGATTCTGTAACATTCACGTTCGGTTATGAATTTGAATTAAAATAGCATTTAAATTGTAATTTTTAATTAACGTTCGGTCATAAATCTAAATGCCTTCGCGACATGTCATGGCAACTTGTTTTTTAGTTTAAAAAATCAGGTGTGTCAAACTGGCGGACCTTTACATGCATCTTGGCGGCCCTCACAAAAGTTTCTATAGCCGTGGTACATCGAGAATTTTGTCTATTTTGGTAATGCAAATTATTAAAAACAGATTTTTTTTCAATTGGTATGATTAGATTGTTTCTATCTCAACGTTTTTTGTTTTTTTTTTTCAAATTTCAGCGACTATTTTTAACTTCCGGTTAAGCATGTGATCAACTATATAACAATTAAATTAAGAACATACGTAAAGTGAAAACAAACGTTCGTAATTTTGTAATATTTTGCCTTAAAAATGTCGAATTCTACTCCATCTCGTAAAAAGAGAAAATTATTTGAAGGACGTATGCTTCAAGTAAAGTGGGAATTACAGTACGTTTGTACCACTGTTAACAGTGGTACAAACGTACTGTAATTCCCACTTAACAGTTAATGGAAAGATAAACTGTTTGATTTTCAACTACGGCATTGCGATGCCAAAAGATTGTGAAAAGACATCATGAAACAAACCATCGATCTTATGATAAATATGAATGAGATATGCATGTTTCAAAAGTGAAAGAATTCAAGGTTAAGTTATTAGGTTGGTGCAAAAATAATTTCGTTTTCTCGTATAGTAACATATGTTAAAAAACGAAAATATTTTTGCATCAACCTAATAAAACGGCAAAAGAGTTGCTTTACATTACAAAAATTCAGAATGGCAACATTAGTTCTGTTACTACTGCAAGCTTTGAATTCTGCAATGTCTTGTAAAAACAGCTGAAATTGTATGTCCAGAGAAGTCACACTTATTTCAAAGCATTTCATTAAGCAGGAGCACTGTTGCTGAATGGATTGATGAAATGGCAGGTGATTTGAGTTGACAGTTGAAGACTACCATCAATTTTGACATTTTTTTTTATTGCTCTGGATGAGCCAGGACATTTTTTAGAAAGTTGAACAGCTTCTTCATGAGTATGGTCTTGATTTGAGTATACTTGTGTTTTTTCTACTGATGGTGCTGCCAGTATGGTTAGGGGACATAATGATGTTGCTGCCAAGTTAGGTACAAAAATAGAAAACAGATATCCATATTCAACATTCAAGCATTTTCACTGTATAATTCATTAACAGAACTTATGTTCCAAGATTTTAAAATTAGATCATGTGTTTTGTCACAAAAACAGTGAACTATATCAGAAGTCATGCTCCGCATCACCGTCAGTTTAGCCATTTATTGGAAGACGTGAATAATCGGTACAAAAATGTCCTATTCTACACAGAAGTTCAGTGGCTTTCATATCACAACGTACTGAAAAGATTTTTTCATTGCGACATGAAATTGTTATGTTTTTGGAGATGAAGGGTCAAAGCACAAATGAATTGAAAGATGAAAGCTGACTCCAAGATCTAGCTTTTTCAGTGGATATTACTTCCCAATTAAGTGACTCTAATTTGAAATTACAAGGTAAAAATAAGTTCATCACTCAGTTATATGAAGATAACAAGTGTTTCATTGCAAAATTAGCTTTATTGAAGTCCCAGTTGTCACATGAAAACTTGATTCATTTTCCTATGTGCAAAGAGTTGAAAAAAACTACCAATACTGATTCTGTATTTATCTTTGCTGAGTATGACAATTACCTGGAATTGCTGTCAAAGGAATTTCACCAAAGATTTTGTGATTTTTCATCTTGTGAAGATCAGTTTGCATTATTCTCAACACCATTCACTTTTGATATTACTCAGGCAGAGGAAAGTCTACAGATGGAACTACTGTAAATGCAGGCTGACTCAACACTCAAGGGAAAGTACCTAGAAGTAGGAGTACCTGGATTTTTTTCATACCTTCTGCAGACATTTAAGAACTTCAGAAAGTTTGCCTCAAAGATTATGGTGATGTTTGGTTCCACATATGTTTGTGAGCAGTTATTTTAATTTATGAAGGCTACAAAAACGTCTCACAGAACCACATAAACTGATGAACATTTGTCATCTTTGATCAAAGTGGGATCCACACAGACATTCCTACCTGATATATCAAGAATAGTATGTCTAAAGTGGTGTCATTCATCAGGACAACATAAAAATGATTAAATTGTACTACCTTGTATTGTAAGTATTTTGTATTTAAAGTTTAGTTACCACTTGCTGCGATTAATGTAAGACTAAGCAGGTGTGGCTCTTGAGGCTGCAGATATAGCCGATGTGGCCCTCCATATACCCTGAGTTTGACATGCCTAGTTTAAATAATAACTTGAAGTTATAATTTATAAGTTGAGTCATTGATGAGTCTTAACTAAAAATAAAATGAGAAAAAACTAATTTCAAATATAAATGAAATAAAGTATAAAAATAAAAAGAAACTTAAAAAAAATTAAAAAAAATAAATAAGAAAAAAGTGACCTTTTAACCATAATGTCACTTATGAAACATCATACTTAAAAAATGAGAACATTTAAACAGACAAAAAAATATTTAATTATTGTAAAAAATTTTAGTAGGATGATTTGCATTAATCTTTTCAATTTTTGCTTAATAAATATTGTCTCCACTTAACAACTTAATATCCTAACTCTGACGATGTTTGGAAGAATTTTAAAACATTTTTTAATCTTTATAATTAAAAAAAGAAAAACGCAAACAATTCTTGTAAAAATTCATCATTCATCAAAAAAAAAAATTTCTTTAGACAATAATGTCCTTAATATATATGATTTATAAAAGTAATTACAAGCTTATCTAATTAACTAATTAAATAGTTTTATTGCAGTTTTTGTTTTATGATCTAGAGCACCTTTTAGAAAAGTTGGTAATAGTTTGAAAAAAAAATTGATGATTTGCATTCTCCAAGGAGTCCTTTTAACTAATAAAAAAAACATTTCTCTGTTGATTTTAAATTCTAGAAAATTTCATGAAATTAAGTTGGAATGGGGGGGGGTTAATAGATGTATTAAAAAAAAAAATTTTTACCAATAATTTCAAAAATAAATTCATTCATTTGTGAATAAATCCTGAAAGTTTAATTAAAATTCAACAATTATTTGATTTTTGCAAGAATTTCCAAATTAATGTGTTATTTTACCAGAAAACAGGTGTGAAAATATCCATTACCACCTCTGTTACACTGTTGACACATAAAAAAACAAAATTTTTAACCCAAATTTTGAATATGTTAGAAAGGAGTAAAAACTTTTTTAAAATAATTAAAAATGGGCTCCTCTTAATAATAAGAAACATTTTGATGATAAAATTTTGTTTTTATTAAGTTTGGGGCCTTTTTTCATCATGCTATTCTGTTTGTTAACAAAAAGTGGAGGTATCTACCTACTAGTTTCTCAAGAGAGAAATTTCATTTTTTTCAGTATACAAGCAAATGGGCTGCTGTTTGAAACTAATAATTCCATAGAATATCATGATGTTGACTACTACATTTCTATTGTCATAAGACAAAAACAAAAAATTACACATTTTTTTCTAACTCTCTTCATTTTTTTAATAGAAATTTCATGTTAATATAATCTGGAGAAATTTAAGTAAACTCAGTACCAAGTAGGAGTACCTGCAAAATTTGTTGAGACATAAGATATTTTGGGACTCAAATTTTAAATTGCATAGCTTTGTGATTTGAGTTTTCAGTGTATAGCTGATAGATCACTATCTCTACTGATATAATTCCTTCAAATATCTTTGCAGAAAGTAAACTCTGAACAAATGCACACATGAAAATCTATTTCAATTAGTACTGCCATATTAAAGTTATGGTCAGGTAAGAATATACTGGAAAGGATGTATACCTGTGTTTTTATAGATCATGCAAAAGCATTTGATAAACTACAAAACTGTTCAAACTGCAAGGTAACCTTGACATATTTGGGAAAGATAATTGTTTAGGATTTAAACTGAGAGTAAACTATCATATATACCAATAAAAATGAATCCAGTAAATACACATAAATAGAAAGGGGTGTAAGAAAAGTATGTTTCTTCTCACTGAACTTATTCAACCTTTACATCAATGTGATCCTGAGTTAATTAGAAGTCCTACCAAAATTCATTACTTGTAGCACAATCTTAACAGCATAAGATATGTAGATAACAAACACAAAAAGGAAACTACAGGAACAATAGAAGGTAGTAAAGGAAAGCCAAAAGAAAGTACTAAAAATCAATTGTAAGAAGACAAATTGTATAGTTGTCAGCAAAAGAAACAGCCCAACAAAAGAATAAAGTAGAAGTACATGAAGAAATTGTAGAAACATTTCTTCTAAAAGTTAATACAAATAAAATCAATTTTATGAAGACTATAATTACAATTTGGAGATAGCAAAGTCCAGCAAGTACAAAAATAATTAAATATTTAGGAATTGTTCTAATAAAGGATGGAAAATGTGACACCAAAATCCAAAGGTGCATTGGAATAGTGAAAGATGCCTTCAAAAAGCTAAGCAAAGTATTAAGAAACAGGAAAATTTCACTAGAAATGAAAAAAGAGAGCTGAACTGTTATGTAATATCAGTCCTTCTATATGTTAGTGAATGCTGGACAATCACCTCACAGATGAAGACTTGAGGCAACCAAAATGTGGTTCTACAGAAGGATGCTGAGAATCCCATGGACTGAACATGTGAGTAACAAGGAAGTTTTTCGAAAAAAAAAAAAGGACACTTATACTTAGAATCAGAAAGAGATGATTGAAATTTCTAGAGTGCATAATGAGGGCTTGGAGAATTTGACACTCACGACACATATTGAAGGCAGGATAGACAGTAGAATGCAGTGAATAACATACCTAAGAAGCTTGTGTAAATGGTTGTCAGAAAAGGGATTAAGAAAGACAGAGTTACAATGGACAGGAAGTTGTGGAGAGCCGTGATTGCTGCCATTCTGAAATGATATTGTATATAGAAGAATAGAAATTTTAATTACTATTAATTTTCTCAAGTATTTTCTCTTGGCTTTCAAGGCTTCAAACTGGTTCCTAATCTTAGCAAATTATTATTAAGTTGTGAGATTGATTCTTATAGGTTGTCTTTGTGTGTGATGTTATGCCAAAACTAAGCTAAATTTAGTAAATAGCTATTTTTTTGCTTCCACTAGTAGTACATAAAGAAATTGTAGAAAACATTTCTTCTAAAAGTTAATACAAATAAAATCAATTTTATGAAGACCATATTCATCCACTTTGTGATAACAAGTAATCAAACATGTTTTTTCTTAAAGTGACAAGATCATGTACTATAAATTGAATTGTAACTGTTTAACAAACTTTTTTTTATAAGTATTTTCCTCCTTTTTAAAATTAAAACCATATTTTAGTTTTTACCATATTGAAAAGATTGGACACATGAAAAATTTTAGAGTGTCTAATTATCACTACTCTAATATTCCAAGTGTCTAATTATCACTACTCTAATATTCCAAGTGTCTAATTATCACTACTCTAATATTCCAAGTGTCTAATTATCATTACTCCGTTGTACCCATTTCTGTATTATTTAGGTGCTAGCTTGCTAGATTCACATTGTAAATGAAAATATAAAATAAATGATTATTTACTTTTTTCAAAACCCTTTTTTTTTTTTTTACCATTCCTACTCTAGGGCTCTGGATAAGAGAAATCCGTTATCGGGAACAACCAAAGATCACTTTTAAAAAGGAACTGATTTTTCTACTACATCTGAGCACTAACCAGTCATATGTCACATACAGTACTTTCCAAAACTATAATAATCTACAACAGCAATTCTTAAGAATCCCACTAATAAAGGTAAGTTTCTTTGTTGTTTGTTTTATAGTTTATTATTTATAATTGACTTTTTGATTTCATTTATACAACTGTTTTTAGATTATGTTGCAATAAAATCTGATTTTTTATATATATATATATAGAGAGAGAGAGAGAGAGTCTTCTCTTAATAAATATATACAGATTCCAATAGCTACTTCTCTAAAAATTTGTGTATAATATACAGAATTCTTAAATATTTTGAAAAATAGTACCTCTAGAAATTGGACTATGAAGACAAACTGGAAAATGATGTATAATGTAACTAATTCCTCAGCCACTTTTCAAACAAGTACAAAAATAAGTCCTACCAGAGTTTATTATTGGCAGACACAACCTTAACAACATAAGATATACAGATGACACAAAGTTGATAATAGACACAAAGGAAACTACAGAAACATCTACAGAAAGTAGTAAATGTGAATGAGAAGAAAGTTCTAAGCATCAATGACAAGAAGACATAATGCATGGTTGTCAGCAAGAGGAACAGCCAAGATTTGAACTACAAATTAGAAATGCCAAAATCAAGCAAGTACGAAAATTTAAATATCTGAGAAGCATTTTAACAAACAATCCAAAGCCACATTGGAATAGCAAAAGATACCTTCCAAAAACTAAGCAAAGTATTAAGAAACAGAAAAATTTCACTAGAAACAAAAATGAGTACTGAACTGTTATGTAATATCAATCTTTATATATGGTAGTGAATGCTGGACAATCTTCTTACAAATAAAAAAAAAAAAAAAAGAGATGAGGCAGCAGAAAGATGCTGAAAATCCCATCAACCAAACATGTGAGTAACAGGCAAGTTTTAAGTAAAATGGGAACAAAATGGACACATACTTAGTATATCAGAAACATTTGAAATTTCTAGGATACAATAAAGAAAGAGGGTTTAGGTAAGTGTGATAGAGGAAAACAGTGAGTAACTTACCTAACAAGGCTATGTAAATGGATGGCAGTGAGAAGTGGGAGGGATGGGGAAAAGACAAACCTTAGTAAGAGTTACAAGATAGTAAGTGATGGAAAGCAATGATGGCCCATGTTCTGAAGGGTCACGCCACATAGAAAAAGAAGAATGTGACAATATGTACAAGATATATATAATAAATATATATATAATAAAGTTATGAGCAATGCACAGGACTTAATGACATTACAAAATTTTATTTTCTTTGTTAAATCATTAATGAAATGTGTAGCTAAACATGTATGTAGAAAAATAGTCTTTAAATGTAGTCTTGCATAAAAATAGTATCTTCTTGGAGTAGTATAAAAAAATTTGTGTTTTCTTAGAAAATTTTAGATAGGTTTTGTGTAGTTAATTATGTGTATTTGAAATTTGACATGAACTTGTCTCCTTGTTAGTTCTCATCAATGTAAGCATTTGAAAGTTTCTAGCTTGATTGTTAAAGTTGTAAAAATATATTCAAATTCTGACTAAAATACCAGTAAGAGAATATGTTCATAATCATCAATTTTTGCAATTTAATTTTTTGATAAATTTCTTGTATTTTTTTTTTTTTGTCATTAGGAAATTATTAATTTTATACATACTATTACTATTATTATAGTTATTATCTTATGCATTTGCCTGATTACATTAGATGCCTTGTGGTCATTGTTGAAAATTGAGTAACAGTAAACATTCTCAAACCTCCAGCACCTTTTTCACTATCCTTGCAGATCCCAGCAACACTGTCATTTGTACAATTTAAATCCTTACTTGAATTTTCTGTTCATCAATTCCAGTATTTTTAGGTATAGTTCCATGTATACCTACTCACCCTGTTGGCTGAGGCTTCAAAATGTCAACTGCACCTCTGCAGAGGGGGTAAGAGGTCTCAATGAGGCAACCTGTAATATCTAGGGATGGAATCCTGGTGGTTGAGCACTTCAGGAGTCAGGGTTACTTATTCCTGATTCCCAACACACCACTTTGGCCCTTACTTGGACTAAATGGTTGGTTGGAAAGACTTGATCCAATCAATCATCTGGTCATGACAAGCTCTAACTCCTGTAACTATATCAATTTATGGAGGACTTTATAACTAAATACAATACCCCAAATATTTATTGGGATAAAAATCCAATTTATAAGCATTAGAAGGCAATGGCTGGGAGTCAGTCGGTTCAAAGAGATCTAGACTTAGATATGACTGTGAACATGCCAGTTTATACACATTTGGGAAGTACAACAAATAGATTAATGGGTTCTCAGAGTCTCTGTCGAATACAAGTATACTGGTTTATGTAGCCCTGACCTGTCTAGTCAACTAGGTTTCCCTTGACATGTTCCAATGTCGGGCTCCAAGGTGGGTGGGGAGCACAGGCAGTGAATCTTAATACACAAAAATTATGAATAATCAAAATAAAAAGCCCAAATTACATCTGCCTTGGTAAACCAAGAGGTCAGTGATTACTATAGGATCTCAATTAAAAGAAAAAGGGGAAACAATTATAACTAAAAATATATCTTTACTTTTGGCACACCTGAAAGCCCTCTAAAAATAAAAATAGGGTATAATATTGAGCCAGTGGAACAATATATCCCTTCTCTACTAAGATGCTTTAGGTGCCAAAAATTTGGACATCATAGGGATAGCTGCAGAAGTCACCCAACATGTGCAAAATGTGACCAAAAGGATTCAGACCGTTCTGTAGAAGAATGCCACAATGAAATAAGATGTGCTAAATTCCAGAAAAACCATCCAGCATACTCAAGATCATGCAATTTCTGGAAAAGGGAAAGGGAAATTGTCAAAGTAAAATATAAAAGAAACATCTCATTTTCAGATGCAAGGCTAGTAATTGTAGGTTACATGATTGGCCCTACACAAAAATAAGGGAAAATAAGACTACAAATAATGATGGTCAGTCTGACAAATACAGTGTCCTCATTGAGACATTTGTACAATGATTGGCTCAAATTCCAAACTTACCTAAAAAGTTTGTATTCCAAGGAAATGGTGCAGGCTGAACTACAAAAGGACAATGAAAAAACTGAAATAATAAATAAAGAAAAAACAAATGGCAAAATGACAACTCGAACACAAACCACTCCTACCAAAAATTCCAAATCTCCTACTAAACAAAGGTCACAGTGATCGCCTATCCATCCACCAAAATCCAAGAAAGACAAACTGAAAAGCTTATCTTCCAAAAGTACAGAATCAACAAAACAAAAGTCAGAAATACACAATGACCAAATTTCTATGCAAAACTGATTTGACAAACTAGAAAAAAATAGTTGGAAAGCTAGTATCCTCAAATGGCTAAAATCTCCAAAATGAAATCCTAGAAAAAAAATCAAAACCACATACGCTAAAGACCGAAAATGCTTAAACAGCCATGCATAAGATAATTCAATGGAACTGCCCGGGAATAAAGGCAAATATAAATGAACTGCTGTTAGTAACAGACCTGTCACTAGCAGTTGTTTGCCTTCAGTAAACATTCCTTAAGCAAAGTGACAAAGTGAATATTACCAGCAATACAACCATACACATGACACTGGGCTTCATACATTTGATGGTACATCTGTCCTAGTTAGGAATGATGTACCCCAAAGTAAAATAAATTTGACAACTACTTTACAGATAACTGCTGTTAAAGTGACCCTACATAGGCCAATAAACATTTGCTCAGTATATATCCCACCTAATGAACGAGTAAATGAAGTTGAAATTTATGAAATTATAAGACCGCTCTCTGCATCCTTTATGATACTAGGGGACTTTAACTACCACAGCACCATATGGGGCTGTAAAGACACAAACCAAAAGGAAAGGACTTTAGAAACAATTATAAACATCAGTGGTTTATGTATTTATAACAATAAAACTCTGACCTACATAAATCCATTTACTGGCATCTACTCTGCAATAGAGTTATCCATATTTGATCTATCAATCTATATGAATAGATTTGGAAGGTTCTGGCAAACACATACAGTAGTAGTCACTTGGTAATTGTTCTGCAAAATTTAGAACATAATGATAAAAATCCTCTACATTGAAAATTAGGCGAGTAAACTGTGAATTTAAAAACCAACTCAACTACCCGTGACCTGTTGGGTCACTGACAGTTCAGGTTATAAAACACTGAAGTTGATTTCTGTGGTGAATAGCCCTGTAGAAGCAAGAAAGCCATTCTGGCTTGCATCTGGTGTATAGGAAAATAAAGATCTTACCTTAATAAGCAGCACGTGACACCGGCAAGTTTGCTCCATGAAAATGGCATTACTCTCCCATCCAGCAGTTCCGGCAGTATGTGCGGTAATGAAGGTTTTTGTACAGTTTGGCATGCTTCCACCAATAGCAAGTTGTGTGCTGATTGGACGAACTGGAGGAGGCTATTTGCCTGGGTAACTGAGAATAAAAGCGAAGAACGCTGATTGGTTGGTCGACTGCAGTGTTGGCCAGATAAAAGAGGGCTGAAGCAGTGAAAACGGCAGAACGAAAGACGGATCTACATTGTGAAGTGTTCAGAAAGCAAGAACGGCGAATTGAACCAGCGGTATCTTGATTTGTACAAGTGACATAGTAATAGACTTATTTAAACAAAAAAATTTGTCTGAAGAAATTTGAAATAAAAAATACTTACTGTATAAACAACTTGTATTTTTAAATCTTATTCACTTAAAATATTTTTTTAAATCACATTAACTTAAAAATATATTTTTAATATGCCAAAAAATATTTTAAAATCATATTTACTTGAAAATATTTTTTAAATATTTAAAATATTATTTGTTTAAAGAAAGCTGAAGTATAAATAAGCACACATGAAATCTCAGAGGTGGAAAGAGAGAAGTGAAAAGCAAGAGAGAGGTGGAAAGAAGCTTAAATCATTATACACACCATTTCCTTCTCTCCCTCTTCCTACACCATAATAAATTTACATCTTTCTTTCTCCCACTCACTATATATGACTTTGTGTGCATGGTGGCATACACATAAGCACGCAAGCAAACAAAGAGTTTTAGTATTATAAAATATGTTCTGATAAACTAGCTGAAGGTAAATACATCAAGGAATTAAGGACTTAGAACAGTTTATGGAAATCCTTATATCTATAGCAAAGGAATGCATTCCAAAAAGTTTGATACAAAAAAACATAATAGACCTTGGTTTAATGATGAGTCTAAGGAAGCTATCAGGCTCAGAAGAAGAGATTTGAGAGATTTCAGCAAACAGCCTTCAACCTCTAATTTGTTACAATTTAAGTAACTTCAAGCAAAAAACACAGAAAATAATGAAATAATTTTTCCAACATTCTTTTAGGCTTCCTAAAAGAATGTTGGAAAAATTATGTCAGCTGACTTAATTCTGCTACAAAAACAAAATCTGTATGGGATATGATAAGGAAAATAGCTGGTAAGCATCATACTAATGCTATAAAACATCATACATCAGACTAACACTATAAAACATCTCTCAATAAATAACTGTAAAATAACCAGCAAAAAAGATATCGCTGATCAATTAGTTAAAACAATCTCCAGAAACTCATCTGCCAAGAATGGTAGCCAACAATTTTTGAAGCTCAAATAAAAAGCAGAAAAACAAAAATTAAACTTTAAATCAAATAATGCTGAGAGCTATAACCTACCATTCACTAAAGGAACTAAATGAATTTTTAAAGAAATCCCACAGTACAGCTGTGGGACCAGATGATATCCACTATCAATTCATAAAATGTTGCCCAAAAAATTGTTACAACTGTTACTAAATGTGTATAACAACATGTGGACAAGTGGTAACTTCCCAGATATGTGGAGACAGTCATTCATCATCCCTATTCCAAAACCTGGAAAGAATGACATAGACACTGAAAGCTACAGGCCAATAGCACTAACGAGCTGCCTATGTTAAAGCTATGGAGAGAGTACCTGGAAACTAATGGTCTAATCAGTGCTTTTAGGGAAAAATAAGTACCATGGATCACTTAGTACACCTCGAAACCTTTGTAAGGGAAGCCTTCATTAAGAAAAAACATCTCTGCAATCTTTTTTGACTTAGAAAAGGTGTACGATACATTATGGAAATTTGGTATCTTGAAAGATCTGCATGAAGTGAATCTAAAAGGAAGGCTGATTCAATTCATAGGGAACTTCCTGAAAGACTGGAGGTTTTAAGTCCATATAGTAAGTACATTATCAGAACTGCAATATCAAGAAGGGGTTCCACAAGGAAGCATTCTTTCAGTGATGCTATTTTGTGTAAAAACACCATAGTTAAAACCCTAAACCCAGAAGTGAGAAGCTCTTTATATGTTGATGATTTTTTAATTATGTACATATCTCAACATATGAATACCACTGAAAGACAAACTCCAACAATATCTCAATAAAATACACAAATGGGCCACTGAAAATGGGTTTATATTTTCCAAAACAAAAATTAAGAAAATTGCACAATGACCCATGTTTAAAATTAGACAGAGCAAAAATTCTAGTAGTTTTTAGGCATTATCTTTAATAAAAAAAATTAATGTTCATTCCCCATCTAAAATATCTGAAAACAAAATGTAGCAAACACTTACAGCTTCTGTGTGTAGTGGCCCATACTGAATGGGGAACAGATTGACTAACATTGATCAAATTATACAGATCACTACTTTGCTCAAAACTTGATTATGCTAGTTTCATATGTGGGCTGGCCAGAAAGTTGTACCTAAAAATTCTCAATGCAACCTATCATCATGTCCTTAGATTAGTACTCAGGGCTTTTAGAACATCCCCAGTAAAGAACTTGTAAACAGAAGCTAATGAAACACCTCCACATTTATGGTGCACTAAACTGGTACTATAGTACTATGTAAAAATAAAATCATGCCTAACTAACCCCCGTCTTGGGTAAGACAATCATCTATCAACAAGGCCTCTGATCAGGAGGTTTTGAGGAGTGTGGAACCATCTCTTAATTGCTGGTATTCCCAGAACTACCCTGACCTGGAGTGGTAGCACCTGTTAGGGTTCCAGCTATGGGCAAATAGTTGACCCCCAAACTGGCGTCAAAATACTATGAAAGTGTAAAAGTAGGTTTTAATACCAGCAATACATTTTAACTGACCCAGATACAATAGTATCTTTGAACCGAATTACTGCAATCTATTCCGACAAAAAGATAATGCTATATAACACTATGGACTCAGCATGGAATCCATCACTGAAGGGTTAGGCACCACACTATACAAGAAACAATGCAACCAGTATTCCACCATAGCAAGCAACCCGAAGTTCTGCTATAATTACATAATCTTTCCAAACAAAAAATGCATCCACTCACATTCCAGGATAAGTTTCAGGACATATTGGCAAACTTCCCTAATCATACATCCATCCTTACAGACTGTTCAAAATATGAGAACAAAATAGGATGTGCAGCAGTGAGCCAAAATATTACCAAAAAATGCTGTCTCCCAAAAGGAAGCTCTATTTTCACTGCAGAGTCATGCAGTCAAGCTAGCTCTCAACATTATCTCGGATAGCAAACAAAAAAATTTTCTAATTTTTTCGCACTCACTATCCATTCTATTGGCTTTGAAGGAAAAAAAATCTAACAACCCACTTATGAAAATATTATGCAAAAGAAGCACTATTAGCAAGCATAAAGACATCCAACTATGTTGGATTCCAAGCCACATCAGAGCTAAAGATACTAATGAAGCAGATCTAGCAGCCAAGTCAGCTTTAGATGTGAATGTGGATACAAGGACCAAAATCCCATACCCAATTTTTATTAATAAATACATTCAAAAGGAATGGCAATGGTACAGGAATGATAACCCACACAATAAATTCTTCACAATCCAGCCCAAACTAGAAGAATGGAAGTCATCTCCCAGAAAATCTCATAAGGAAGAAGTGGTATTGGTTCGCGTACACATTGGCCATATGAGAATAACCCACTCATACTTACTAAACAAAGTATGCCAATCATGTAAATCAGCATATAGTATTAAACATATATTAACCAAGTGCTCAGATCTTGCTCTCTCAAGACAAAAATACTATAATATAAACAATATGTATAAAATGTTTGAGGAAGTAAAAGTGAATGATATATCATTTCTCAAAACAGTAGAACTCTACCAAAAATTATAAACAAAATGAGAATGTCAAAATCAATTTCTCTACAAACCATGTATCTGAAAAGAATACATCAATGAAAGAAGAGTCTTGACAACAACCCTCTTTACAAAAGTATATCAATAAAACTGGATCTACAAACAGTTTCCTTACAAAGAATATATATTCTATTCACACAAATTTATTGTAAAAATTTTACCAGCATTAATTAACCCATTGAGGTTGTTATGCCATAAAACAAAACAAACTAAACCAAGTATGCCTACTGGTTATAGGCTTGACTTTAATCTTCCTATTCCATATCTTTCTCCGTTCCCAAGCAGTGTCCTGATATCTTCTCAATTTCTCACTCTTCTTCATGTTTACTCTGGTCCACTGACACAATCGCATCCAAAATCTGGTTGTTTTTTGTTTTGTTTTTTGTTTTGTTTTTTTCAGTGCAACAATCTCTGGTTTGTACTGATACCATTTGTCTACATGGTTGAGCCCAAGACATTTGCACCATTCCAAGTGTCTAATTATCACTACTCTGTTGTGCCTATTTCTGTATTCTTTAGGAGTTAGATTGCTAGATTCATTGACTATTTTTGTATACTATTTCATCTCTTTTTCTTTTTTTTTTTTTTTTTTTTTTTTTTTTTTTCAAAGGCAGCATTTAGCTTGCCTTTTTATATTTTTTGTTGCTCTGTTTTGTACATTTTTTTAATAATATTTTAATTCCAATTTTTATGTATTTTTTTAAAGTTCATTTTAACATAGTCTATGATACTGATGAATCCTCTGTACTGTCTTTTCACATAGAATCTGTCTAATGTTTTTGACAATGTATGGTCATGAGTTTTCTAGTCCATTGATTCATTGATTTGAATTCTTCTAACAATTATTAATTTATCTGTCAGAAGTTTCTACTATGTTTTTAAAAGAAATGTTTTGTTTGTTCTTTGTTGAATTTGGCAGATTATTTTTTGTCAGTTTCCTAAGTTTTTAAATGAAGATTGAAAAATGTAAAACATAGTGTAAAAGATTTTTCCTTTCTTATTCCAGGCTTTTGAAGAAGACATTACTGGAAATGGTTTAAGTGACGGTCTTCAGCTGAACTTAGAAATACCCCTCTTTGATTCAGAACAGGTTGTCGGTGTAGAAATGTTACTTTTCTTTACTTACAAATTACAGGTAAATATACAGTTTTAATTTATTATTTTCTGTAATTCTAACACCTCTCAAAATATATGATCTGTTTATGTTTGTTTATCAATTAGCCAAAAAAATAAAAAACAATGATTTTTGTAGAAATTAGCAAAAACTTATTCTGCAACTTACTTAAAATTATAAATATATTTTGTAAAATACATCTATTGGATGCTTTGGTGCACATCATCAGTGATATTTCTAGTCAAGGTTCATTAGGGGTTTCGGGTCTTTCAACATCATACCCTCTCTCCATGGTGACCCAGCCGATACTGATCAGTTATCAACTTGTGTACCTTCCATCAGCTACAATTTATTTTTCCATCTTCCAAACTACATACCATGCGACTCTTCTTGGCAATTTATTGTCCAATCCCAGATGACTTCCGGTTTACCAGCAATGTATGCTCTTCCATAAAAAGGAAGCAAATGCAGTCACAATTTCTAACTGATCAGGAATATAGTGGCATGCTTAGCTTGAAATGGTAAGTACCAATTTGATAACCCTCACTAAGACATATATACACACACACACACGTGCGCGTGCACATAGAAAAACACGCTCAAGTTTCACATTCTGCTTACACATCCCATTTTTCATTTATGTCAATCATCTGCCAAAGAAAAAGAAAAAAAATATTTCTTTTCGTCCTTCCTACTTTTTTTTTTTTTTTTTCCTCCTTGACCCTCCACCTATATGAGTTACACACATGCACACACATATAGATATTTTACCTGAAAGAGTATTATTTAAAATCAACTTATTTAGAATATTGGAGAATATAAGTTTATGCTATGTGTTAGAAATTATATAATCAGTGGAATTATCTGTAGGCACCAATGTTCTTATCCTGCCTCTCACTGATTTAGTTTTATTTCATATTTAAAATTAGTCCTTTTAATGAATTGCTGCTTTCCATCCACAAGCCAACATGAATAAAGGCTGTTGAAATGCTCTTAAAAATACAAGTTATAGTCTATTTTAGAAAATGTCACTGAAATTGATTTTAAAAATGTCCATTTTCAAAAATATCTTTTGTTATTTATTTAGACAGCTAGTAGCCAGTCCTATTAAGCAAATTTATTGTATTTTCCCATCTCTTGCTACTTTTAAATTATCTTTTGATCAGAATTCTTTTGTTTTTTATCATTATATGCTGCAATGTCTGTAAATTATTGAGGCTAAACAAAATCGGAATGCCAGTTCAAAGGAACAAATTAGATCTCATTCATCTCCCAATACTACTATGACCAAACATTTTTTCAGAACAAAAGTTAATTTATTTATAAATTCACTTTTATTTACATCTGAATTCAGACCTGTATTTACAGATAAGTTACTTTGTCATTGCAGAAGTAGTGCATTGAATTAAAATTAAAAAGATTGTTAACAGTACCAAAGAAATTTCAAGTATCCATAAACAAATTGTGACATTGCTATTTTGTTTATGCAAATATTATATGTGTAATTACAAATATATTGTTCTGTTACTTTTGTAAAATTGTTTATTATAATTTTTCTTTATGACTTCAATTACAGTCTCAGCACAAACATTTATTTATTTTTTTTTTTTTTGCAGTAAAATTTCTTTTGAATATTGTTTCTTTTTTATATATATATATATATATATATATATATATATATATATATATATATATATATATATATATATATATATATATATATATATGTATGTTATTTTTAGTGGATACTTGTATTTGAGTAGATGTTCCATTTATTTATTTTCATCTACCAACTTGAATATTCAAGGAATCTTATTAGAGAAAATTATGTGCTCTCTAGCAGGATTCAAACTTACATTCCCCCCTTGGGGAAACTGTCATTAGTTCTAATGTACTTTAACCTCTCAGCTCAATGCATTAATGATCAAGCAAAGTTGAATGGTGCCTTTAAACACAGATTTTTCTCTGTCTCTTGAAATAGACATATCTACTCAGTTTTGTATCCTAACATAAAAGAAGCAATTTATAAGGAAAGAAATAGATTTTTTATTTGTTAATCTGATTTCGGAGCCTGCCAGAGAGTGCATACTTCTCTCTAATAAGATTTCTTGAATATTCATGCTGGTAGACGAAAATATTTATAATGTTTAATAAATGAACTGAGCATCTACTCAAATACAAGTATCTACTAAAAATAACATTTAAGAAATAAAAATTTGTTGGATTAAATAATTCAATTGTTTATATATATATATATATATATATATATATATATAATCTCATAATCAAAAAAATTATAAGTTTACTAATTTAAAAATATGGTCTCATTGCTACACAGGAATTACCATGTTTTAAAAACAGAAACTAAAACTTTAAATTTAATTATAGAATTAAATTAAAATCCCTAGTGCTGTTTCATTTTCAAGTGATTTTTGGAATAACTTATTTTGAAGTTCACTGAGTTTATAAGCACATACATTCTTGATATTAGTTGCTAAGGTTACAGGATATTCAATCATTTTGATAAGGGGTGTTAGGGCATTCATTTTCATAGACAACCAGTGTATCAAAATATGAGTTACTTTCAAAATCAGGTTAGGTTAAGTTAAGGTAGGGTAGTGGTGCCTGTTCAACAAATGATAACATTTGTTTTTTGCATGTCATCTGAGTTTTTTTTCAATGATGAAAAGTTTTTTTAGCATTTTTATTTTACCGTTTAATTTATAATTTTACACACAAAGATTTTTTTTTTCAAAAGGGTTGTTTGAATATGAGTGCATCATATTTTTAATATTTAAAATCTCTTCCTAGAATTTTAAATCATTATTCCTAATTCTAATTACTAATAGACTACATGTTATTCTTAAACAAATAGAATTACTTTTTTATTTAAAGATCAAGAATAAATGTTTCATTTTTCATCTTTTTTTTCTTCTTTTTTATTTATTTTTATTTTTTTCACATTTAATCATTATTTAAGGAAAATCTTTGACAGTGTCTGCAAAAAATAGCTATTTCGTTCCTTTGATAAAGTAAATTTTTATTTTTCATAAACTTAATAATGTATAATTTCTCATGTATGCACAAAGGACATGGGTCATTTAATGACCTACAGACTCTATCTTTTCTTATTAATTTCCATTTTACAGTAGGTGTTTTATTGGATTCCTTTAAGTGCCAGAAATATTTACATAGTAACATCTGATTTTGGTATTTACTTATTTTAAAAGAACTTTGATATTGGTTCCAAAGCATTTTGAATTCATGTCTTGTGCATCCAATGTGGACTTTAACTTTGTCTAGATACTCAATAGATGAGATATTGTATTGGTACACTAATGATTCAGTGTGACATTTTATTATTAAGAGGACAGTTTTGAAAAATTGATAAAATTAGAACACTATTATAAAGGGAATTCTAATGCCTGAACTTCAAAATTACTGTAAGTACTAAATTGAAAAAGGTGAACTTCCTTGATATAACATTATATTTAATGAATAATATAGGCATACCTTATAAAACACCCAATACTAATCCTCTGTATATACACCCTAAATCTAATCGTCCTCCATCTATAATTAAACATAACTTTATCTATTGAAAAGGGAATAAGTACAAATTCTGCTAATGAGAAAATTTTCTATGAACATAGTAATTTATAGTAAGTTATTCCAAAAACCGCTTGAAAATGAAACAGTACTAGGGATTTTAATTTAATTCTATAATTAAATTTAAAGTTTTAGTTTCTGTTTTTGAAACATGGTAGGGTTAGTGTAGTGATTTGACCATATTTTTAAATTAGTAAATTTATAATGTTTATGCTCTACAGAATTGTATTGAGCACTGTTTTTTTTTTTTTTTGTTTTTTTTTTTAATAAAAATAATAAGAACAGTGGATTATAAATCTTACTGTTCTTTCTCATTATTTTAATATATATATATATATATAAATATGAGATAATGACATATTGTTATATATCAAGAACAGTATTGGGGAAATTGTCTGACAAAGTGGTTGACCTTGTGATCAAGGCATTTTCTAGACATTTACGTCGTAGCGAATTATTTATAAAATTCTTTGTGATGTAAATGTCTAAAGAGTGGCTTGATCACAAGTTCATCTACAGTAAATTTATGTCCTGGCTCTTACATTTCACCATTGCTGGGATACTTACGAACAGAAGTGATGGAAAGAAAAAGACCCTGAATAAATTCGGCTAGATATAAAAAAAAAAAAATCTAAAATCCCCAGCACCTCTCGTTCATGTGCATATGTAGTTGTACCAACATAACAAATTTAGTCTGAAGTCCTGAAGGACGAAAACTTTTCCACTTTGTTATATATATATATATATATATATACATATATATATATATTACACACTCATCATCTTTGTTGTTTTTTTTTTGTTTTTTTTTTTTCTTACTCTTATTGTTGATAGAAATTCAGCTCACTCTTCATGGACTGCATGGCTTATATTCAGCATTCTTTCGCTGTTGCTGGAGCGAAATTACAAATCTTTGGAAACTTACAAATCCGACAGAAGAATCTGCTACTAAATAAAGGAACTAATCGCAAATATGATGTAAGAATTATATATTTAACCATTTTTTTCAAGTCTGTTTTAAATATTTTCAATTTGTCCATATTCCTTTTTCATAATTTGTAATAACAAATGTATCATTGATTTAAAAGAAAGTATCAGTAATATGAAAAAAAAAGTTTTTATCCTATAAAAATTCACATAAGAAGTCAAATTCTATTTATAACAGTGTAATCAATGGAGAATTGATTATCAGTTACTGTTGAAATGTAATTAAGTGGATAAAATTGAAGATAAACCCAAATTCTGAGTTTGCTTAGAGTGTTTTTGAAAATAAACATTTTTTATAGAACCAATAAGAACATGCAGTAGAAATGCTAGTGAAGAAGCAGAAAGTTATATTCTAGTAGCTAGTGTTAATAGCAATGGCAGACAGCTAGTCTGCTAAAAAGTAAAAATTTAAGATGAAAGAAAAGTGCTAAAGATAATTTTTAGTAAAAACAAAAATTCAAGATTTATATATTATTACTAAACTGATTGTCTGTTCTTTCCAAAGGATCAATTTGATGATTGGATGATTGTTTCTGTATTAGTAAAAATTGTTGAGCTATCATTTTTTAAATATTTTTCAGTGATGCTGCAAAACGTTTTTTTTTTTTTCAAAAACTTAACTTTTTTTGATTAGATGATTAAATTTTTCCGATTCTTGAATAAGTGTGTAAATTCTAGTGAGTTCAAATTATTTGAAAAATAATATTTTTCTAAAATAATTATTATTGCTTAATATAAGTTTTTGTCAATGTTTTGATGGTATAAACTGTAGTGTTATAATAACATTGATAGTATTTGGTTGTTAAAAAGAAAACTTGATGGGAATCTATGAAAGTGTACATTTAGTTGTCATGTTCGTTAAAAAAGTTTTGTTTGCAAAAATCATTGGTTGATTATTATAATTTATTTTATTTTTTTTTTTTTTTTTTTTTTTTGTCAGTCAAAAATATATCAATGCAAAATTAAAGATTTTATAATACATAAGAGATCAGAATAAAATTTCCGGTACATCAATGTAACTATGAGTCATATAGTAGCTGATATAGACATCAAACATAATAATTAGTAACAATAATTTCAGAAATTTTGATATTAAAATTCCTTAAAAGCTTCCTGTGGCTGTACTGTTGGGAATGCATATGCGATGCCTGCTTATTTATGCATTTGTTTCTTTGATGCACTTCCAATCATCTGAATGCAGAAATCAATATTTTGCTGCTTCCCTGATGGCAAGTCACAATTAGCTGCAGAAAATTACAAATATTTTTTTAATGCATTTCAAGTAAAAAAGGGTTTGATGCAAGAGAATTTCTCATCAGCTCAACATTTCACCTTTCTTGGCAGATCTTCTATTATCACAATGTGGGATGCTTAATAACAAAAGTAATAAGTAATAAAACCATAAACAAAGAGAAAAAGAAACCAAATGAAATTAACTAGATTATATACCCAAACACAGATAAAAAAATTTAAATGTAAAATTTTAAGATATCAGCATCCCTTCCATTTTGTGCATATATATAGTTGCATCAACATAAACATCACTTTTGTCTATTGAAGCCCTAAAGGATAAAACTTGTCACACAGTAAAAACTTTCCACTTTGTTATTAATTTTCCTTGTGTGTGTGTATATATATATATATATATATATATATATATATATATATATATATATATATATATAGTCATTCACAAACAGACTGTTTTACTGTATCACAGCTCATCAGTGAGGCTAGACGTTCATTTGCCTCTAGCTAGGATTGAAACCCAGCTGAATTGACGTCAGTTGGAGATTCTACCCCTAAGCTGTTGGCACACGCCAAGGATAAAGGTGAATTTAAGCATATTTATTTTTAGATAAACACACAGTGACTGAGAGAACTCGATTTGCTTTACTGAAGAGGCTTGCAATATTAGCCGTAA